>JBAMNC010001030.1:600000-1030663 GCA_037902135.1 Cetoscarus ocellatus
AACTGTGTGTGTGTGTATATATATGTATATAGACATATATATGTGTGTGTATGTGTATATACATATACAAATATATCTATACATAAATAAATAAATATATATATATATATATACACACACACACATATATATATATATATATATATATATATATATATATATATATATATATATATATATAAGCAGCAGAGGAAAGCCGTTGTGATTGATGTAGCCATCCCAAGTGATAGCAACATCAGGAAAAAGGAACACGAGAAACTAGAGAAATACCAAGGGCTCAAAGAAGAGCTAGAGAAAGTCTGGAAGGTGAAGGCAACAGTAGTGCCTGTGGTCATCGGGGCACTCAGGGCAGTGACCCCCACACTGGAGAAGTGGCTCCAACAGATCCCTGGAGAAACATCAGACATCTCACTCCAGAAGAGTGCAGTCCTAGGAACAGCTAAGATACTGCGCAGAACCCTCAAGCTCCCAGGCCTCTGGTAGAGGACCCGAGCTGAAGAGGATGAACAGCCACCCACCCCACCAGGGAGAGGGGGGTGGGTGAGAGAAGAGTTTTTTTTTTTTTTTTATTATTATATATATATACACATGGACATATATGTGTGTGTGTATGTGTATGTGTATGAGTATATATATGTATATATAAATAGTGCTGTCAGGAGATTACTCAAGCACAATAAGCCCAATGCATAAAAACTCTCCAACTCTAACGGTCCCATCAGGGGACAGAGGCGGGAGCTGCAGATGTGACGACAACAGGAAGTGACTGCATGCTTGAAAACAACAGTGGCGTGTAAATCGATCTTCATGGATGCAGCAGGATCCGCAGTTTATCAGAAATGGACTCGATTTCTCCTTTGAAAGAGGAGCAAAGAAGGTCACTTCAAACTTTCTTACGGGAAATCATGTTTTTGCTCTTCTGAGAGAGATGCGGAAATGCTGCACGAACGATGCCGGGCCGGAGTCATGGTTACCCTACGAGATGAAATATGCCCTCCTCAGAAGTTTACCAGGAGAACTTGGTGGGTATTGTCTTTGACAAGATTCATGTCACATGTAAGGGGCAAATGATACATCTGTTTGGTATAATTTAATGTAAGATAAGACGATAGTCTAAGGACTGAAGTACTCAAAGTTTGAGCTAACAGCTAACAACAGAGTCCAGCTGCTACATCATACTGTGGCTTGATATGATTGGTCAGTGAAGAGGGTGACGAGCGGACCGATCGTCCAATCACCAGCTGCTCTGGTACTTTAAGGTTCTGTCCTCTGAAAATACTGAAACAGTGAAATCAGATTAAAAATTAGATTAACGCGATTAAAAAACATAATGCGCTAAATATGACTGTAATTAATTAATCGCAATTAACGCAATAATTTTTGCACCCCTATTCATAAATATATAAATCCTCACCATTATAAACTATCTTGTCAAAAGAATTCACTTCAACATCTACGATTTTTTTATTTTTTTTTCTATTATTTATTTATTTGGTTTTTTTTGTTGTTGTTTTTTTCCCCTTTTTCTTCTTCTCTTGCTTACTTAATATCTGATAAGAAAATCTACCTCCCCAGTTGTGCTTTATATCAAGTACAAACTACTGAGCCTTTCTTGTTTGTATATGTCTATATTTTGTCTGTCTGTAACTATTAATTACTCTTTTATTGTATTTTTCTCTCTCTGTTGTCTCTCTTGTATCACTGTTAACGATACAATCTCAAAAATAAAAAGAGAGAGTTAATATTAACACTTCTTCAGTGTCTGTATGGGTCAACACCACTGAGGCAGAAGTGTCACGTGTGACCCACATCTGATTTTGATGACAGTTTGAACGTCAGAAATCTAATTGTCTAATCAAACCCAGGCCACATTCGTATGTGGTCCTGAATCAGACACATACCTGATGTTTCTCAAAGTGACCTCACTCTGAACAGTCATGTTGCATGTCATCTAACTTTTATGTCACTGAAATGATATGGACATCACAAATCAAATCAAATGTAAACAATGGACAAAACAATTATGGATGAACTCTGTCAGTGAAGCCCCTCACTCACAATCCCACCACCCTTGGCTCTCACTCTGAGGCAGCAGCCACTGCTCCACAAAAGGCCATCCTTAAAATGTCTGCTCTCTTTTTTCTGAGTCTCCTCCTCCTCATCACTTTGTCAGAACTGTGTGGCTCCGATTGCACAACAACTTCAGGACTTCTTCACACACGCTGACATGTGTAGCACCCACATTTACTTCCATAAACACTGTGCTGCGTTTGACGTCACATCTGTGCATGCAGGTCACTTCAGGGCCGCAGACGTTCATACTGAAGTCTGAGGGCAGACAGATATAAATTATAATGTGAACAACCACACAAGAAAATCAAAATGGAGCATAAAGACCTGCAGTCTTTGGAGAGTTAGGACTTTAACTCCCATCAAGTGTAATTATGGACTCTTTTTGGACTTAAATGTAAAACTTTTGTGATGGATCATAACATCTTTTAGAGAAATATAAAACTGCCTGTATGATAATATTATTTGAAACTAAATTGAGATCCTCTATCTATTGCTATGTGTCAAGAAAATATCAAACAGTTTAATAAGGTGAACAGCATGAGTCTGACTGACTTAATAAATACTAATGTCTTTAATTCACTTTTTAATGTTTAATGAGGTCCTGGTTTTATGACCATTAAAGTGAAGCACCCTGGGTCTGCATTTGCTCTTCCGTGCAGCTTTTGACCAATTAAGCTGCATATTTGATTGGATTGTCCAGAGCACAGAGAATATGATTAAAGAGGAAACACATTGTGTGTTACAGCTTATTAATAACTAACAATTCAGATGATATGATGCTCATTAAATGATCAAACACTCTTAAATACACTCTGTTGTATTTAAACTTCTTTTAAAATCAATTACATTGTCGGGGCGTACAGGCTGGGGCAGACAAATGGATGTTGTAATCAACAGATGATGTATGTTGGAATTAAAGAGGTTCTTCATCATTTTAAAGCCGTTTCAGTGCGACGACAGGCTCCTGAACTCTGTGTTTCTGTCAGCTCAGACACTCCACACTGAAGCAGACATTGAGCATAACCAAGAGAGAAAATGCATCAATTACAGATTATATATCAAAATACACCCATTAGGATCTTTTTTTACCTTCAGCAATCAGCAGTGATTTATTCATCTTTGTGTTCATGCCTATTAGAAGCAGCCATCACTACAAACCAGCTTATGAACAACTAATAATAAGCTTTAATCATCCATTAGGGCTGTTTAAGGGGCGGCAGAAGCTCAGTCTGCAAGGACTTGGGTTGGGGACTGAAGGGTGGCACGTTCAAGTCTCGATGAAACCATGTTTGGAAGTTGGTTTGGTAGCTGGAGAGGTGCCAGCTGGCTTCCTGGGCACTACCAAAGTGCCCTTGAGCAAGGCACTGAACTCCAAAGCTGCTCAGAAGCACTTTTTCAGGAGCAGCAAGCCATAACTCTGACATCTCTCCATTAGTGCATGACCGTAGGAGCTGTTTGTGCATGTGAAATTGCATTTCAGCCTATGTGTGTGTAGCATGTTTCAATAACAGAGTGTAAAGAACTGAATTTCCCATGAGGGATTAACAAAGTATGACTTCGTCTTCTTCTTCTTTTCAGTGACAGGAGATAACAAGGATATGACATGCATAAAATATATATATTTATATATGAGGGCTACAGTGATGAATGGAAAGATACAAAAACACAAGAACACTGTAAGTTCTCTCCCTGGGGTCATAATACTATAACAGTTTTTCACAGAAGTGGCCAACACTTAAACTTGTCACAAATTAAACTCCTTAAAAAAAATTGGAAATGTTATTTCGGTTGATTATTTCTCCCTTTCAATAACACCAATTGGTGTTGTATTTTATATCAATGGAAAGTCTGATTAATTACTATTACAACGAGATACAATGTGTAAGCAATGTGCATTTGTAGAATGAGCAACACAGCTAAATATGCGAGTATCACCAAAAAAATGTGCAAAAATCCACTGCAATATTCTTCTGCGTTCCCTCGTTTTGCTGCTGCCAGGTTTGAGCCAGTCACGTGTGTTAGCACCACAGACTGAAAACAGAGAAATGCTGCAGAGATCTACCAGAAGCATCATAGCATCTCGGTGAGTAGCTACTAGTATTATGCATCAAGCTGAGATATCATAACATTTGGAGAGACAAATAGAAGTAAAGTTATATCATCACAGTATAATTGCTTGCTGGTAATGCCTAATCTGATCATCCTGACTGATGTAAAAAATTATGTTGGATTCTACAGGAACGCACTTAAAACGTCATGTCTTATCAGTAGTGCTGATATTTGTTTTTCATTTCATAAAGAAATGCAGCCATGACGTGGTAAAACTACAACTGAAACTGTTGGCATCTATGCTAATCTCAGTACAGGCAGTCGCCGCTCTGACCTCTTCCTGCTTTAAAGGACTCTGATTGGGCTGTGCTGCTTGGACCAGTCATAATCGTTGTAGACTGGAACTTAGCAAGATGGATCTGCCTGATTGCAGACACTGAATCAGGCTGGTCCAGCTGCTGCGCAAGGTCAATTTTTTTCATAAAATCAAACAATAATATCATAAATGATGAGGCACTAAGGACAAAAGATCATGCTTTTATGCTTGACAGAAAACCCAACCCAGTCTGATTACAACGGCTGGTTTGGCGAAAACAATTTTATATATCCACAGCTTTAACACAAATTGATGAAATAAACACATTAAAGAGACTCCATGTGGCCATTTATTGATGCTACTTTTAAGGAAATAAAAGTATCCGACCTGTTTTTGTGTCACATTAAGAATAAACAACAGTGGAAACTACGGTTGAATGGATGCTGAAACTGCAGGCCCAGATAAACACAAAATAAATTAGATAAAGAGTTAGAATTGTCTTTACAGGGCTTCATCCTTTAACTCGGGCTTATGAATGCTGCATTTTAGACAAAATATTATGGCTCCAAAAGTTTAATTAAGTCTTCTTTAAACATAATTGAGACTAGAATCTACATTTTGCGTGATGAAGATAATCAAAAAAATGACTTAAAACACGTCACTTTCAGATGAATTAAAGTTTCACTGTTTCTTACCACTGACATCATGACTTAAGATTGTTCACTGCCACTCAGTGAGTGAAACTGCCCTCCATATGCAGGCACTTTTTTAAATGTAAATACTTGAATTTTAATAGATTTATTAATTGATTTTACCAACTCTTACGCTCCATTTACACTTGCAGAAAAACACTGAATTGACTGACATGCAAACTGCAGGAAATCTTCATAATGTGAGGGCAAAGTAAGAGCAAGAGCAGGTCAGGAATTTTATTAAGTAGGTAACCCTGAAATTTTCCAAGAGATGTCAGGGTTGCATGATTGAAAGTGGCTTTAATTGGATAACAGATTAAGTTGGAGTTTATCACAGAGTTAAGACACTTTTTCTGTGACTACTAAGCAGTTATGTTTGGGATTTTTGCCATTAATTTCATTACTAAAGTGATTTTCTGCTGTTTTTTCATGTCCAAAAACTTCTCTCCAGACAGACCTGGGTTACCATAAATGTTAAATTTTTCAATCACACTTTTCTATCAGCTAAAGTGCAAGAGAAGCAGCAGACAGCTGCACCTCCAGAGCAATAGTCCTGATAATAGATGTCTTAGATGAAGCTGATATTGATTCTCCTGTTTTATCGACTTTAATAGATTACAGACTAGGACCCCAGCAAACACCAAAAACCCACACGGACACACACAGCGTGCACATTTATCATCCCCACTTTACCTTGTCATAGTATCGTATCTCGTAGTCGAGGATAATTCCGTTGGGCTGTTCGGGCGGTGGCCATGACAACGAGAAACTGCGGCTGGTTGAGCTCACTTGGTGCATTATGGGAACTGCTGAGGGGGCTGTTAAAACACACACAGATGCACACAAGTACACAATCAATTAGGTGCTTAAAGGACTCACTAGCATGCTTAAACACTATAAATATGGGAATATGGCAGGTAATGTAATGACATATCGGAGAGGATTATTTACACCCAAAGGAGAAAAATGTTTCCTCATGAAAACAAATTACTGCACTTGTCACTGATGGGGAAACAAGAGTTATGTCTGGAATGCATTTTTACCCATAATTTTAGGAAGCAGAAGCTGTTGGCTATAATGTATTTTACCGTTTTGCCTCTGGGATCTTTTTACGAGACGTTTTTTATCACGTTTGTACTTTATTTGATAGTGTACAGTGTGAGAGGAATGAATCAGGATCTGGAGATTGATACTACAGCCCTAACAAGAATAAAATTGATATAAGCTGAGCTGGAAATGAGAGCAAGTGGAGGTGTGACTTATAAGAAAATACTTCCCCTGCAGTTAGTTTTTGGTGCCTGGAACCCTTACAGAGCACTGACGCATGCAGAGCAGAGCAGATTATTTTTACCTCCGCCAAGGAGGTTGTGTTTTTGTTGTCGTATGTTTGTTTGTTTGTTTGTTAGCAAGATTGTGAAAAAACTACTTGACGGTTTTTGCTGAAATTTTCAGGAGATGTTGGAAATGGCCCAACTTAAAAATGAGTAGATTTTGGTGGTGATCCAGATAACCGCCATTAGTGAAAGATCATTTTTACTCACTAACTGTTTAACCAATAATGATATCAACATGACTCTTTCAGGGTCAATGAATCATATTATGATGGTAACTTTATCATGGAACTATTGCTTATAGGTGTAACAGCAATATGTGAGCTACCTTGGCAGAGTGCTTTCTAATTTATGTAATGATTTATTTGGATCCCAATTAGCTCCTACCAAAGTAGCAACAACTCTTCCTGGGGTCCAAACATTAAAACACAAGCCAAACAATAAACGTCACTTAAATTCAAAATGTTACGCAAAAAAAAAAACAATAAACTAAGCGAGGCATAAAGAAAAATTACAACAGCTAATGAATTAGCATTCTTCTTGAGCCCTTTGGATGTGTTTGTTTAAAGTAAAGATGGCTGTGGATCAGTGGTAGAGTCTGTTGCCTGTTGACCAGAAGGTCCAGGGTCTATGGTCAGAACTGAACTTCAACTGCTCACATTTCTGTGTCAGACATTTTGTTTTTATGACTGCGTCCTGCTTTCTTTAGCTGTTTGCAGTCTGCTTTTCTTACATTCTTTTGCTTTTCTTTTTGACTTGGAGTTACATTGAGGGGATCCTACTCATCTTTAAATCCTTAGGACTGAACTTTTTAGATATTGAGGAACTTTTACACCATTTTTCTAAGTTTTTTGACCTCTGTGGGGCTACTTGACAGAGCCCTGGGAACATCCCAAGCCCGCACTGCAGCAATTGGAAAAGTCTCACACTGCTAAGCTAGTTAGCACCAAGGAGCATGTGGTGAGAACGGTCAATTGGATCTCTGGTGTAAAAGTGCAATGATTAGGTGCAAAGCTGCTGTGGTTCTACCTTAAGGACTCAGCAGAGGACTATACTTTAGATGAAGTAAAATCTAGTCTGAAGTCTGGAGTCTGTGGAGCAGTTTTATCCTGATACTTTATAAGATGGGCTCACATCAGTGAATTCAGACAAGCTTGTTCTACATACATGGGATCCATAACCTCACCACGGCTTTATATTTCAATTAATAGTACGTTTGTGGGTAAATTAAAATTCTATTTAATAATCAATTTATTTGTTTTTTCATTCTTGTTTGTTTTGTCTTCTATATAACTAATTTACTATTGTTATTTTACTGAATTTCTTATAAAAATTTCTTTTAAATTTCATTTTAATGTACCGCACAGTATTATAAAATATATTTTTTATTTGTATATTCAAAAGGTATTGCTGTATTTGAGTGTGAATGGATTATTTACCATGAATTTGACTTTGTGAAAATGCCTGTCAGTTTGTAAATAGTTCTTTTTTGTCATGTTTTATAATTTGTTCAAATAAATAAAAATGAATTTCCATAAAATTCTGGAGAATCAAATAAATTTAACCTCTAAACAGCTGTGATTAACGAAGTTTCTAGAGGAACACAGACTTTATAGATGTAGAAGAATAGATTCTCATGTGTATTCTGTAAAAGCTCAGTCTGGATCTGTCCCCGTGCTGTTTTAATGACAGTTTTAAGGTCGCTCCGCTCTTTTGACGGCACCCCTCACATCATCAAAATTGGGCCAACAGCCTTTTTTATAGTGCTGCTATGACATTTTACAGTGTTCTCTATACGTCGAGTTGGTTTCACTTCCCTCGGTCCCCCACAGGAACCTGAAAATAAATCAGTTTTGTTGAGTCCTTAAAGATTTCAGGGATAAGACGGTTTTTCATCCAGCTGGGGTAACAAATGTGCTCAGAAAGCGTCAGGGTGACAATGGATCATGTTTCTATTAGGAACGAGCCTTGGCTGCCGCAGACGAGGTAAATGATGTGTTTTCCATCTGAGCAAAGCGGCTTTAAACTCCAAATTTGGGTTTGGGTGGAAATATCACTTGTGTCTGTCTCCATAAAGAATAGATGGAGCGGTAACTCAGCTCACTTTATAGTCTCTAAGAATTACACTGTCAGAGGGCAGGGACCGGGGATAAAGGCGAGGGAGAGGGAGCGGAGGGGGGAGGGAGGAAAACAGGATGAAAGCCGTGGATGTGCAGGAAAGAGGGAGAAAGAGGGGAGAGAGATGACAAGCTTATAACATGTTTTATGAATTAAAAGACTGAAGCTCAATTTCCTTTATCCCCCTCGGCCCATATAATCCACGGTGCCTCTGGGTTTGCACACATGTAGCAGATTTTGCACCTCTTACTCACCAGCCTGATTGGTTGTAATGTTGATTGACAGTTGCTGGGCGGGATAAGGGCTCTTGTTGGTGACTCCGTTGACTGCCTGTGGGGAACAAAGTGGAACGGTCAGCTCTTTCTGCACACAGACTTTGGCTGCTTATGCCGGGCCTGTCACAGCAGACAGTTTAAAACGGTGATGTTGGCAGTTTCAGGCACTCAAAAACCTTGGAGTAATTATTTAAAACAAAAGCTCCTTGGTTTTAAAATGAATCCAAAAGGAGGCTAATTATTTCTAGCACACAACTAGTAATTTAACCAACTGAAATGACAAGAGCAGCCGTGGTCAGCTTGAGCATCTATTAAAATCTGAGGGTTCAAATGATTCTAGTTAATGAATAAAAACCTGACAAACCAATTTCAAATATGCATGAAATGCTACAAAGGACATAGACATCCAAATATTCATTCAAGCATGCGAGTAAAATCCGTACCGAACATCACATAAACATTCAAGCTAATAACATACAGCTCTGCAGCACATTAGGACCATCCCAGCACAATCTGACTGTCCATTTCTTTCTTGACCTCGAAGCACCCCACACCAGTGTTACTTTTGTTGAGTAATTATTTTTGTCTTAGTCAACAACCTTTTTTCCCCAAACAGTATGTAATAAAAACAAGTGCACATGAACAAAAACTAAAACTAAATTAACGGACATTTTCATCAACAAATAAAAACTAGACTAAAATGTTTGACAGAGACTTAATCCAATCAGACCTAATTTGGTCATGTAGAAAGTAGAGACAAGTTAGGAATATATCCAATCACAGCTACTTCGGTTGTGTGGAAAGGTTGGATGTGTTAAGAGGGACATCCAACCACAACTGCCTTAGCTTCATGGTGGTGGGATAAGTTGGGGAGCGATCCAATCAGAGCTTCTCTCTATCAATTGATATATATATTTATGTAGAGCAGGTTCACTGTTTGTTGTCAATTCTGGTAGATGTTTGATTTTATCCAAGTGTAAAACATGACTTCAGAAATTTAAGGAAACATAAAAAATGCCTTACCCTTTACACTTCATATTTTAGTTGACTAAAAACTGAAAGTAGACTAAAATGAAAACAATTTAGATGACTAAATTATGACTAAAACTAAAAGATATTATAGGCAAATGACTAAAACTAAAACTAAATTAAAAAGTGCTGTCAAAATTAACACTGATCCACACCACAAATGGCATAATAATAAGAAAAGAAAAGGCCGAGCTGTGTGTCGATTATGTGCAAAGCAGCTGGCCCACTCCTCATCTACAACAAATCTGCGGGCCCATTTGAGAGATGATTGATTTTGCTGGTGATCTAAATCCAGATGCAGCTCCAGGGCTGCTTTTTAATGATTTGTCAGCTTTATCAATAAAACTCAACAATGGATGTCCTTTCTCTGCCCCACCCAGAAACAATCATACCCCATCATTGCAATAGCTGTGAACTGGTCTTTGTACTGCTGCAAAACTGAAAAATCACTGTATGTTGCCTCAGTGTGTCAATTTGCCCTCTATATGCTGCTACAGTTTACGACATTTGTGCCTGCACTGAATTATTCATTTTTATGACTGAGTATTGTTTGCTGAGTTTACACAGCGGGCGGTCAAGGGATTGGAAGGAAGGGTTTTTTCACTTCAGCTTTTTGCTGTGCAGCGTATGATTGCTCTCAACAAAATTTCGTTGTTATATTTAATGTGCTCTATATGCACTTCTAGTCTTATAATTAAAACCTTAAACAGGATAATACTTTTTTAAGGTAAGAAGCAGACAATTATTTTGTGTTTTCCATTAAGGCTAATGCAAGACTCCAACATCGTGCACTAGGTAGGGCTGGTACCTCACAACAAGGAGGTTGCTGGATCAACTCCCTGAGTCAGTCAGGGCCAGAGTTTGACGGCAGAGTTTGCTTGTGCTTCTCTTGCATGCATAGGTTTACTCCAGGGGCTCCCAATTCAAAAACATGCTCATTAGGCGCATAAATGGTGACTTAATATTTCCCTCAGGTCTGAGTGAGGGAATAGTTGTTTCTCTCGATGTGTCAGAATCAGAATGAGAAATACTGTATTAATCCCTAAGGAGAAATCTGGTTGTTTTAGTTGCTGTTACACACAGTTTAGCAGTAGGAATATCAAACAAAGTCATTAAAATAGATACGAGCATAAAAAAAACGAAGTAAGCAGGTTACAACATGCAGAATCTTCAAGCTATATCAACTTCCTTATGAAGGAAAATAAATAAAATAAGTAAAGTAAGACCAAGAACAAGGCCAAGGAATTTACACTATTAACATTAACAATATTTACAATATGACTAAAATATGACAGCACTGTTTGACTGTAGACATTTGACCAAAAGGCAAAGGCAGTAAGAATATTGCACTGGATATTACATTTGCTTATTAACTTATTAACAAATATCAGAGGTGAAAACAGTGAAAAAAAAATATTCGCCAGGACCTGACACACCATGCCAGCCCTGTGATTGCCTGGTGACCAATTAAGGTACAGATAACGATGGATTGATGGTTAATGCAGCAGAATCAAAGAAAACCAAAGCGTTTGAGGGTTTAATTTGGACTGAAAGAAGCAAAAGAAGTTCTGACGCTGGACAAGCCTCAACTTAAGTGAGATAGTCAGCACATCTGTGTCAGTCTTGCAGAACAATTAAAAGCAGATCATCACTGTGCTGAGAGAAGCACCTTCACTCAAACTCTTCATGTATTTAATTAGGAGGGTTTTAACAGATGCTTCATCCTACAGTCTGTTTATAGCACTTTCTCTTTTACTCCAGCCGCCTGCACCGCCCTTTGGCATGTTGACAAATCCCCTTCTTAACAAAGCTGCTGTGCAGAGTTACAGACGCTGGAGGAGAAGAGATGTGACATTCATTTATCAGCGACAGGGAGATGTTTTTTTATTCCAGTGAAGACAGATGGCGATTGCTTTAAACTCGGAGGTCTAAATGTCTTTCTTATCCCCCCGACACAAAGACACAATTAACAGGTTGCATGTGCGTGTTAAAGGCAGACTAATTAGCTGTCACATGTTGTTTATCTTGAGCTCAGTTAATCACTCTGACAGTTGAAACAATGTCCTCAGTCACGACCAATCATCGCACAAAGAGGTGGTAATTAGTGACGCTAACTTAGAGGCTAATCCTAAACTCTAAATCTGTAATCTTTCCTTTGTCTGTTTATCTTTACCAATCTATTAAGTGTTTCTGCATTTTATCACACTTTCTGAGATTTTGTAATGACTGACTTGTGATTTGTGAATGAAAAATGAAAAAAAAAAAAAAATACAGTTAGTGATTGATACACAGAATATTAAGAACAGATCAGAAAACTTTGAACTTATGTTTCACTTAAGCAGCCGATTAATGGATCCTTAATTACGGAAACAAATGCCTTCAACTTTTTATTTTCTGTGCATGTAAAATATAATTAAAATTTGAGGTTTAAATCTGGATTAATTGCTTTTCTAGGAAGTGCCTAATTGTGAGTAGATTTATTATATTTAGCATGGCAACTTTATTAGCTCACTGTCAATCCAGTTTCATTATATATGGAGAGAATACAACTACATAGACACTACCAGCAATACGGTTTATTAATTTACCCAGTTGTGTTATCTGGGAGTATCTTAATATTCATATTTATTCAGTTTCTGCCTCCTCCAAGGAGGTTTGTTTTATTTTATATATTTTGTATCTCTGTCTGTGAGAATAACTCAGAAATTTCTCAACAGATTTTTGATGATACAACAATTTTTAAACAATTTGCTAACATTACAAGATAAGGCAGTTCCCTGCACTTTCACCAATAACTCAAAAACTTTGGATGGATTTCAATTACATATTCAGGCAATGTAAATCATGGCACAAATAAGAATTTAGTTGATTTTGGTGGTGATCAGAATATGGATGTGGATCCAGGGATTACCTAAAGGTCCTCTGTCCTGCAAAGTCCATTTTTTTGTTTTTTTTAAATTTTGTTGAAGGGGATTGAGGAGCAGAAGAACATGACATCTTTGACTTAACTCTCAAAATTTCCTGTTGTTTATGACGTCATAGCTATACAAGCTCCGCCTACAAGTGTGTTTTCCACTCGTCATTGTTCAGACAGCCAATCATAGCAAATTTTCATAGCCTCCCAACTCCCTCAGGTCCAAGCGTTTCCAAAGAGGAGGGAAAAGAGATGCATCTGATCCTCTACAGAGACGACAGTTTTCTCCTTTTTATTAAACTTAAATCATAACCTTGCTAAATAGATAAACAATTCTACACAATATGTATTCCCTTTTAAAAATCTTTACAGTAGAGTTTTAGCCATAAGACTGAAATTTTGCCCCATTTGGATTTGAAGACACATGTCTTACCATCTGGGCTGCTTGATTATTGCAAAAAAGGTGCTCTCAATAATTCTGATATTGAGATCACAATTACAAAAACACTGTCACAGATGCACTACAGATGTACCACATATCATTAAGCCTTTATGCTCTTAACAATATAATTCTGAACAATAAAGAACGCGCCATTAATGAAAACAAAAGTGGAAAAAAAAAACAAACACTAAAAATAAAGACTGATGAAAAAAGAAGAAACAATTGCAACAGGTTTTCTTGAAAAGCAATCTTTAAATGTGAACAACTACTCATCCATCCAACATCTGTACTGCCCATCCTTTTTGGGGTCATGGGGGGCTGGAGCCTATCCAACCCAAACATTGGGCGGGAGGCGGGGAACACCCTGGACCGGTCACCAGCCAATCACAGGACCACATAGAGACAGACAATCATTCACGCTTACACTCATACCTAAGGGCAATTTAGAGTTGCTAATTGACATGCAAACTCCACACAGAAAGGCCCTGACCGTCCCGGGGATCAAGCAACCATCATGCTGTGAGGCATGTGCACTACCTGCTGTGCCGCCGTGCCGTCCTCTGAATAAGTAAGTTTCTATAATTGTGAAAGACAGTATCGGTAATCACGATTAAAATGTGATTAACTTCCCAGCCCTGGTACCATCCCTAATAATATCAATGCAGTTTACACTGGTTTATACACGTATCCTTTATTGTAAATACAACTCAAGGCATAAGACTAAGGCTGTTTCTAAATATGTGTACTTTAGCGTACTTCTGCATTTGCGGACTCGTGATGCGTCATCAATCACAGCCGAAGTTCTGTTCCAACTCAAAGTCCACATCGATACAAGTTCAGTTCACGTACCCAGATGTGGACTCACCCCGCCTATCTGCTACAAAACATAACTTGAGTGAACTTTTCACAGCTACAATCCCACAACGCAATTCACACCGTTCAGCAGGAAACTCCAACATGATGGAGAAGAAGTCGCTCAATTGTAAGTCACCGCTGTAATTATGAATAAGATACTTATTTGTAATAGAGTTGTGTTTGGAACCTGAACGTTGATCAATTCTAAATAGACGATGTGAGTGGTTACCGGCAGACAACCGGATGTGACGTGTACATACGTATGTGGAAGGGGACGCTAGCAGAGCTATGGACGCTAGCGAAGTAGGCTACCGTTCTAATTGTGGTAAGATCATTCTGCGGACTCCTGATTCCTTAAGCCCGAACTCTGGGACTAACTTGCCAAGTCTGAACTTCCAGAGTTCAAAAGTTCGAATATGTGAACTCTGAATTGAGAAACACGCTAAGTTTCTCCATCTGTTATCTGTACTGCTTATCCCAGCTGACACAAGGCAAGAGGTAGGGTTCATCCCTACCCGTTCACCAGCCAATCACAAACAGTCATTCACACCTGAGGGCAATCCACAGTCAACAACTAAGCCTATGAGAATGTCTTGTTCTGTGGGAGGGAACCAGAGCAACCAAAGAAAACCCATGCAGACACGCAGAGAACATGCAAACACCACACAGAAAGGCCCTGACTTACACGGGAAGTTGAACCAGCAACCTTCTTGCTTCTTGCCACCCATAGCAGTAACATGTGCACAAGGAGAACCCCATAGAAATATTTTTAAGCCTCTTAATTTTGCAGATCACCTTTTTAGTTTTTTAGTACTCAGGGTGACTTCATTTGAGTTAAACCTTCATGTTTTAAACTCATTTTGTTGAAAGTGACATATTTGAAGTCACTTTTTTCCACATCCTGTAATTAAAGGAATCCCTCAGCAGCAGCTTCCCAGCATCAAATCCTTCCTTCCCGCCCGTGGGCTTACAAGGTGCTTTATAAAGTTTGAGAATTGCTTCTTCATGCAGGGTTGCAGCTATAAATATTCTTGATTCACTGCAGCTACAATCGGCACCCCTGAGTCACGGCAGGGTCACTCTGCCAACACAGAGCCCACTGCAGAGCTTCAGAAGAGGAAGTAGAGTTGTGAGGACTTTTTATGTTGCTGTTTGTGTTGTAAAAGAAACCCTCACCACTCAGATCAACAAAGAGTGTGTGGGTTTGCTGCAGGAATGATTTGAAGAGATTCTGAGAGCTCTTTGGTACATTTTTACACATTTCCTGGCTGTGATTCTGAAACTGTTGTAAATCTAAACCTACGAGAAGCTTCAATCAACTACCAAAAGGCAAGTTCACTTTTCTGAGGGATCTTGCAACCCCGAAGGCTTTGGAGTTTCCTTTAACAGCTCTGAGTGTCAAGCAGGCTGAACCAAAGTCATCCTGATTTCAATAAGGTTACAAAGAGCTACTACGTAGCAGAAACAGAAAAATCAAAGCAAAAATAGGCCATGCTATTTCTGCTATGGCAAGTCTTTTATGTGAGGTCCCTCGAGGCTTGATCCTAGATCCCATTCTTTTCCTTGTTTATGTGCTCCTATGAGGTAAAATATGGAGAAGCACAAGAAGACTAGTGCTGCATATAAGTTGTAGCTGGTTTAAGGAGCAACTGTTGAATAAATTCAACTATTTTCATTATATCAGATTAAATATTCAAATCTCGTGTGTGTTCATTGCAAACTCATTTCAGGCATTTATCCAAAACCGGTATTCTAAATCCAAATTACAGGTGAGGTTGGGAACCAGGCAGAGCTAAATGCTAACTCATTCCTGCAACACTCTGCTGACATCACCTGCATTATCTCAATAGCAGCATCATGCAAACTTAAGGGGTAATTGATTGTTTTTGATAGAACCAAATGCTTTATTAAATGTTGGAAATAAATGCGTTAAAAAAATCAACATTTTGGCAGCCTTGAGTCAAAATACTAATGCCATGTCAAATATTGCACCCCTATTTCTCACTATAAAAAGGGTTTACTGTCTATAATCACTGTTATGCAGAAGTTACTCTGCTTTACATATCCGTAAAAACCAAACAATGAGTCGGACCTCAACCCTCTCGGCACTTAGAAAATATGAAATGATAACTACTCCTGTACTATGAATCACAACTGGCCAAGTGTCCCTTTCCCAATTCCTATTGTTAAAAAATGCAGCAGCAAGATGTCTAATTGGTATATAGAATTGATATATGGTGGCTCTGTTAGTCTGTGAAGCCCTAAATGGTTTGGCACCCTCCTCGGCTCTAACGCAAAGTCCTGGCCCCTCAGAAATGAGCCTCCTGACAATCCCTCATCCTCGTCAGAGACTTTGAGGAGACAGAGCTTTGGCAATAGCAACCCAACCCCCAATGATCTGCTCCCTCTCTGAAATGTTATGTATGGCCTTCAAATCTTTGGCTCAGTGGCTTGAATTAAGAATTTAATTCAGTTCAGTATTTTTAACTGGTTGCTTTTCTTTCTCTCTCTTTATGTTTTGACTGTACACTTCGTTTTTTTCTCTTTGGTCCACTATTGTTGTCTCTTTAAATGGTCTATGAATAAGCTTGGTTTGATGCCATTCTCTGTGCTCGGTAAACAAACCTGGATGTCAAAGGTGTACGATGTGTGCGCTCGCAGCTTGCTGATCTCCACCGTCGTGTCCCTTAGCCCTCGCTTGCCGGGAACAAACACCACGCTATCATCACATGGCTGACAGGCCCGCCGCTCGCTGCTGTGGCATCTCCGACACAAAACGTTATACGTCAGGTCCTCGCGGTGCCCCATGTCACGAGGTGAGTGCCACTCCAGGAGCACAGATGTCTGGTTGACCACTGAGACCACATTACGAGGAGCGGAGGGGACACCTAGAGAAAACAAGAGAAAGGTAGAGTGCCTGTATCAGTGTCTAGCCACAGAGGTCAATCTGGGAGTTTTGTCAGTCAAGTTTAACAAATCAGACCTTAACACATGAGTACAATCATATTTAATCTTATTAAGCACATAGGAAAATCATATTTTTCACTGAACCGAGCTTTGAAATCTGTTATTAAGCTATTTACACACCTACAGCTCTGTTGCTTTGTTCCGATTCAGTTGATTAAGATGCTACAAATTTGTATATTTCCTTTGGATTGTTTCATTTTCTCATGGCAGTAGTTTGAAGTTATTTACTCCTTACAACATTACATAACAGACAGAACTGCTTTGACTACGAGTCATGGGAAGAATGCTAGCCGGCTTAAACTACTCACTTCAACAACTCACTGATTAATCGCAGAGGTTTAACTTCCCTTGTAAGATTTTACAGATGAGCATATGTATTAATGTGGGATACACCTACATAATAAATGTAAACAAAGTCAGTGCTTGAAGACAAGGGGCTTTTAACATTCACCAGTGTCTACAGAAAACCACATTATTAAGAGAATGCAGCTTGAGAAACTGAGCTAATGCAATCACAGTCATTAAAGAAGACAATTGAAAGTCACCAATCTACCAATTTGGTCACTAATCTGAGCTTTCTTCAGCTTCCTAACTTGAGAGCATGAAAAATGGTCAAAAATCTAAAGTCTGTGGTCAGTGTTTCTGATACTTTGGGGATGAATCATATCTGTAAGATCAAAAAACACTTTACTGAACTTGTTTCAATTAAATGGGAGGCACATTAGCACATCTCTACTGTTAAGTCAATCCAATCCAATCCACTTTATTTGTAAAGCACATTTAAACAACAAAAACGTCTCCACAGTGCTGTACATAGAATCAATAAAAAAACATTTCTAGATAACAATAAGGAATAAGTATCAGCATTTGTTGATAAATTCAGTTTACACCTCTTAATGGGGTGGAGAGCTGAGAGACAGTGTGTTTTTTTTTTTTTTTAGCAACATTCCTCTGTGTGCTATTCCAGTGCACTCTGGCACTCTTTATACTTCCAGAAACCAGAAAAATACACACAAAGGGTTAAATTTTTCTTGAAACATGAAACCACATTTCTAATATTCACTCTGACAACTATGTTCACAGATAATAAAACGGGCTGACCAGTGTATTTTAGGCATGCATTAGGGAACAGAGCTGCAGGAAAATGAGAAAATAAGATGTTTAAGCCAACAGGTATTTGATGAACAGTAAACATGTCATAAATGTCATAATCATAAACATAAAGCTGTCTAATTCTCTGAGTTTTAGCTGGAGATACTAATAATTATGAGGTTTCTTACACCTATGCGGAAGTGTCTGACTTGTTTTTTGGATAATTTCTTATGCCCTGGGATGCTTCAATGACAAAAGCACTGAAACCTGAGCATTTACATAATTCATACGGTGTTCTGTGTGTTTTTCATGTGTATTAAATAATAATGATTAAATAATCCATCATTAAAGCAGACTAAATAACTAACACATGCTGTGTAAATTGCAGACACGAGCCACCCAGCACACACTGATTTAAAGGGACTGAGAGCTGACATTGATTGGTTTGAGCTACGTTACACACAACACACACGTACAGTGCAATCAAGACACATAATCTGTCCTCTTTGTGTCCTGCTCCTGGCTTTGCATCAAGAACATGAGTCCTCAAAATAGCAAATTATAGACTGACACACCCCTAACCATCATGCACCACAGGCTTTAGACAACATGCTTCACGCCATCAAAACAGGGCCCTTAAGTTCATTGTTTTTCCTGCTGCTGTGTTGACTGTGTCACATCCTGTCTTCTTTCTGGCCATCTGTACACTGCTTCTTACACCTGTGTTTCACTAATTTTGAAGGACATGCACAGCAGATGCTTTGGACCAATGCAGGAACCACAGAAGCTAATTTGTGTCTGCATCTGCAAAGCAAAGCAAGTAAATCCCAGACCTTAAACTAAAATGTAAACTAACAAGCTTTCCACACCCTGAGCTTCGGTTCCTAACATCCAGATCTGTTTGCTTGATGTTAAAGGTGACATGAAGACAAAGTTTCCCGATTCTCCCTCCAGTGTTTCTGGCACAGATGTGGGGTATTTGTTCCCCTGGGACCAGCCAGCCCTGTCTCTTCCAGTCTGAGTGCGACCTAACAGCTCAAATTCAGTCAGAGAATCGGTCTCTTTTTTATTCAGTCACTCTGCAGTCAGTGAGTCAGTCAGTTTCTCTCTGTCAGCTCGTCTCTTTGATCTAAGCTGATACTCTGCTTTTAGGGTGTTACAGAGTCTTAAGCACACACCCACAGTTTTCACAAGGTTAAAGCCTGCGGGTTCACTTCTCCTTGACACACATCCATAAAAACCCACGGCACACAGACAGAGCCACACGACACGTAAGAGCAGAGGGATGGAGATGATATGGATGTTCAACCTTGGCATATGTTGAATCAGAGTTTTTAGAAACAACTAAGACAGCCCTGTGGATTATGTGCATATAAATGTGTTTATATGTGTGTTTGTCTAACACGCTGCAGAATCAAAGAGCTAACAGACCACAGGAGGTCCAATATCTAAATCCCTAATTCTTATGAAGGTTCCTACGAAGAGCGGGGGCAGTCACAAACTGTGCTTCCTAATGCACATTGGCAAATATACTGTATCCAAATAGATATTTACATATTCACCCCATTTGATCTGGAATTTTACATGTTTTAATGTAGCCTAAAAAAGAAAAAAAAGTGGTACTGTCCTATATTTTTTTCATAGACCTTACATAGTTCAAACACTGCTGAAAAAAGCTGTGTCCCAACTCAGGGGCAGCAAACTTCATGAGGAACTGAATCATTTTACATTGCAGAGAGTCACTGAAGGATCTCCTATCTAAAAGGCCCCTTTAATTAAACCAATAAATGCATTACTGTGCCAACAAAGGATGGATATAGTGCCTCCTCCATGGCACCCCAGGATTCATATCCATCTATCCGTCCATCCTCCAGTCTCTCATTTGTTCTTTTCATATTTCCATCTTCAACCATCCATCTATCCATCCATCCTTCCATCCTCAAGTCTTGCCTTCCATCCTTCCTTCACTCCTTCCTATTCTATAATCCTTCCCATCCATTCATCCTTCCTTTCTTATATCTATACAACTATCCACTCCATCCTTGCATTGTTGCATTCTCTTTCTTTCTTTCTTTCTTGTCTACCACTCATCCATCCTTTCCATCCTGCTATTTATCCTGTCCTTCCCTCCATTAATCCATCAATCCATTGTCCTTCATTCCTTCCTTTCTTCCATCCTTGCATTGCTCCATTGTCCTTTCATTCAACAAAATAAATAAACAAATAGATGGTCGATAAATTAAAGTTTAAAAATAAATAAAATAATGATAAACAAATAAATAAGGGTGGATTGACTGCAGCTGCAGAGGGGTTATACAACTATTATTACTCATTCTTCCTCTGAGTCTGGAGATGAGCTGAAGGACTTAGTTTTCCACATTTTTAACAGTCATCAGGAACCATGCTGGAAATCTCTTGGCCTTTCCTTCCTCCATCTTCACAAATCAACTATTGTTAAGAACATTTTTTAAGATCATTAACTGACAACTGGAATCATATCTGAGCATGTCTGAAACCTTTAAACTCACATGATGCAGAGCTCAATATCAGACATGAAAATGCAGAAACGTGACATATTATGCTTTCAAAGTGTCCATTTTCTGCCAAAAAATAGAAACCACTCTGAGCTCTCCAAAGAGTTTTCAGCCCTGCAGTTCACAATACCGCTCTGCACTACTTTTCAGTTTTGTAAGTAGCTTTTTCAGTATCAGTCTGACCTATACACAAAAATACACTTCAAAAAAACACCCACACACACCTACAGCACGCACACACACCTCTCCTTTTTACCGATTCAGCCCCTGAGCCATGCTGAGGGAATGATTTTCTGTCAGCCAACTATCCACACGCTGCGTGCTCAGTCTTCCACTTCAATGATCTGAAGTTTATATCTGATTACGTTTCTACCAAATATAAATGAGATGAGGCCTTTTCTTTACTGAAGGTTGTGTCCCAGGTCTGAAACTTTCTTTGCTGTTTTATTATATTTGAATTTCAATCACAGGGGTTGTTCACAGAGCTGAGTAGGCTGTAGGTGTGCGTTGACATCTGACACCTTTTCATTTGGAAAGATGATTTTTTTTCCTGTCAGCATCAATTTGAGAGTACTGAGGTTGTTCCAGGTGAGGTCTGTCGCACTCTCTGCTGACAGAAGGATTTACCCCTTCAGAAGAGTCATAATAACTTTTACAAAAACATTTCTCCCTTTACAACGAGGACAAACATGAATAACTATCCACAGCTTTTTTTTTGAGCATCTTGAGCAGGTTGAAATACTAAAACAGAGGTCACCAACCTTTTCTTTTTGTTTATTATTATTATTTGGGTGTTTTGTGCCTTTATTGATAGGAGAGAGAGACAGTGGGTAGGCTTGTGAAAAGGGGCGAGAGAGAGTAGGGGAGGACACTCTGCAAACAGACCACAGGCTGGATTCAGGCAGATACATGTATATGAATCATGCCAGTTTCTCATCACTCCAATTTAGAGTGGAGGGATATTTCAGTTTTTTTTAAGCTGGGTTGTATGAGCTCCATATGGCCACAAAGTACATTAGCTGCAGTAGCAGTTCTCTCCTCTCCCTCAGTAAGCCACAGTTTGTAAAAGTTTGAGTGCATTAACTTCTCTGAAAAATAAAGTTTATCTGGAACTAACCGACTCATGTCATACGTCAATACGTGACGTGACTACCTCAAACTGTACAATGTTATTACTCAATGCTGGTTGTGCATTCCTGGTTCATAAAGTGACAATGGGCTGGATAGCAGGACCAAAGCTACACCTCCAACTAGTGGAGGGAGGCTATATTACACAACTTCTGACAGGCTGATTAGGTGCTGTGTTAAAACAAAACAAACCAAGTGAAAAATGAGGTAGTGTTGCACCCTCATCCCCTAACTGAACCGAGTCTGTCGAATTTTAGGTGTGAAAATGACCTTAGACAAAACAATGTGCAAATTGTTGCATAATAGTGTACTTTAATTATATCAGAAACAGAGTTGTGTGTTACAAAGTAATGCGTTACAGTGAGGTAACTACTTTTTTCGGGTAAAAAGTAAAGTAACACACTACTACTGAAAATGTGGCAATGACACATAATTCCTTTGTTAATTAACACAACTTTACTTTTCCCTTAGATAGATCTGACACCGATGCTCCCTTCTCAGCTGCCCACATTAGACCGAATAGTGTTACCAAGTCTGGTCATTATAAGCATCTTTGGGCCTGTTTTTCTCTAATGTTTGCAAATCTCTTGAGCTGCGGCCACGGGTTGTGTTTTTTTGGGCTTGTGTCTTAACGTGCAGTTGCTTATTGGGGCTCTCCTGTCTGTGTGAATTCCCCCGATTATTAATCTCCCAGCTCCCCACAATAAAGCAAAACACGAGTGCGGTAGGTAGTTTGTCCTTTCCACTTCCTCATTTCCTGGTAATCGTGTCCGCCCCAATCACACACACATGGTGCATGCGCCAGAGCCATAGTTGCCAGGTCTGCTTATTATAAGCAACGTTGGGCTTGGCACTGTGAAACTGAAATGCAATGTAGACAAAAATTAAAACACGCTTTATGCAGATTTCCCTGCATAAAAAAGTAGCATATCACATTAAGAAAGGAAATAGCTGGAGGTTGCTTGTTTTGGGCTTGTTTTTATCAACCTGGTTGTTTATTTCAGAAGAAAAATCTAGAAACACTGGACAGGAGCTCTCATTCCACACGGTATGTGACATGATTTTGTATAATAAAGAGCACAAAAGAAATACCTGTTATGTCCTCCGTGGAAGAAGTTTACGTAGGCCTACACATTTAGGAACAGATATGGGGCTCTGCCCAAAGTCGAGCAATATAAAAGTAATGTAAAAGTAATGAGTAATGTAAAAAGATATTTCCATAAAGGGCAACTAAGTATAGTAACGGATTACTTCATTAAGAAGTAAAGAGCAAACACTGCTTTTTAAAAGCAATTTCCCCAACACTGGTCAGAAATCAGCAAAACCAGGCAGACAGTAGTTCAATCAGCTGTGAACTGAAAAGAAAGTGTGTTTAAATAAATGCTCATGACGTTGCCCCAATATTCACCATCATGTTTTCATAAAACAACACTGAGGCAACATTTTTAGACGACTTTTCTGTCAGAATAATGTGAATTCATTCATGAATGTTGAACAGCAAAATAATGAAGAGGATCTTTTTAAGCCCCCCTAAAACATGAAGTTCTATCCAGGTCACCAGGACGTGCACACACACACACGCATGTTTCTACACACAGTACACACAGTACACACGGTACACCCTGTTTCAGCCTGCGACTCGCTGCAGAGACGACCGAATGATTCATGTCTCAACCTACTTACACCATCTCTCTGAGGAGCGGGGAGGCAGCATTTTTCAGACTCTGTGCCTCGTCTTGCATGGCAATATCAACCCCTTCAACGCTCTAAACTCATATTCTCTTCAATGAAAGCCCGAGGATTGTGGCAGTGTTATTACTTACTGCTCCCCAAATCCCCAAACAAGGACGGGAACATTGTGGCACGCTCGCTCTGAATGAGGGGCATGAAATTAGGGCTGAAATAATGGATCACGGCAGATATTGGCCTTTAATTTAATGATGAGATATTGGACTGTCAGTGATGTCAAACGTTGATTCGCTGTGAAATTCATCCCAGGAAAACAGCCTTCACAGACCAGTGTTGGCTGCCCTGAGGTGAGATCACACTGGAGGCTCACAGAGTATGTATTTTTATGTTTGTGTGGCAGAGGGGGGCTGACTCACTGGTGCACAAGTCCTCGGGTTTGTCCATGTCTCCGCGGTAATAGCCGTTCCGACATCCGCAGAGGGTGGCGGCCTCGATGGTGGAGCGACTGTTGGGCGGACATTGCTGACATAATCCAGCCCCCTGGGTGGACTTAAAGGTGCCCTGAGGGCAGGCTGAAGAAAAAGAGATAAAGAGAAATAACACATCAGACAGATACACACCCTGCAAACAGAGCAGGAAGGAAATATGACATATAATCTTTATTTTGTGCTTTTTTTTAAAACCTGAACTTTAAGACATCTGTGTTAGGAAAATGGCTTAAATAAATGTCAAAGCTGAGATCCAACAGTTTGTTGTGTGACAGTTTATAAAGGATCGAGAAAGAAACTGAAGCAAAGAGCAAATCATGTGCCAAACAGCACTGAGGAGACTTAAACTCACCTGCCACTTTATTAGGAACAATCGTGAAACTGCTAGTTAACCCTTGTTAATAGCTTATGAGCCAATCAGATATCAGCAACTCAATGCAGCTAAGCATGACATGACCACCTAAAGTCCAAACCAAGCTTTAGAATGAGGAGAAAAGATGCTTAGGTGATTTTGAACTAGAGCTGGGTATTTCATGCAACCTCACGATACGAGATGTACCCCAATACTGAGGCTACGATATGATACATATCCCGTTAAGTGTAAATTATGGACATGTATGCCTTTATCAGAACAACTTTAAATTTGTTTTTTCATTGCACAAAGAAAAAGATTGTTATACAACTTAAGACTTAAATTTAGGTCCTCAAAGAGTTTAGACCTAAGTTAAAACTTTGAGCATGTGCTTCATCATGGAGCTTGGCTTCTACTTCGAAATGTGTCATTGATAACATCACCCAAAAAGTATCGACAACAGCTGTCACAGCATCTGAGGCCGTATCAATTCTGCAGAATCAGTATCGATACACATATCGGCAAAGAGCAAATAAAGATATTTTGTCAATATTTTGAGCACAGGCCTACTTTGAACATGGCATTGGGTGGTATTATTTCAGAGCCTGCTGATGAATTGGGTTGTTTATCTACAACTATCTCTAGGTTTTTTAGAAAATGGTCCAAAAAGGAGAGAATATCCAGTGTGCAGAGATCAGAGGAGAATGTCCAGTGTGGTTTTGGATGAGAGTTACAACCAGAATGTGTAGAAGACCATTTCTGAACACGTTAAATCTGGAAGAAGATGGTCACAGAAGCAGAAGAGCACACCAGGTGCCACTCCTGTCAGCTAAGAACAGGAAAGTGAAGCTACAGTTCACAGGGGCTCACCAAATTTGGACAAAAGAATATTGGAAATATGCTGCCTGGTCTGATGAGCTTCTTCTGCAGCATCATTCAAATGATGGGGTCATAACAACATGAAAGCATGGGTCCATTATGCCTTTTATCAGTGACTCTCAAATAATGGGGCACAACCAAAATGGGGGGCCTTGGGGTTGGGAACCACAGTCTTGTATCAACAGTTCAGTCTAGAGGTTGTGGTTTAATGATGTTGGGGTATTTTCTTGGAACATATTAGGCCCCTTTAAACCACCTGAGCTTTGTTTTAACACCACAAACTATTGGAGTATTGATGCTGACCATGTTCATCTATGAAAAGTGTTATACAAATGTTTGATTGATCAATATTATGTTCAGAAATATTGCAATATTGGAAATCAGCAAAAAAAAACACAAAGTTGTGCACTCCTGCTCCGATCTATTAACATTTTATCAATAACATCTCCCAAACATGTATTTTTGTCTTTAAAGTCTCGTATCAAAACTCAGATTTATTGGTTTGTTTATGAAATTATTTTGTCAGTAATTCAAAATTTCACAATTATTCAAGTAGTCAAGCAAACAACCTTTATATTCCTTAATATAAAACATCTCTTCATCAATTTCCAATTAAATATCAAGGCATTTTCTCATGGAACTAATACATTCATTTGAATGCTTCCTCTGTGTCATTGCCCATATATAAAATCAGACTAAGGAATAATCTGATGACCTTAACATAAACAAAAGCAGTATCCACTCCCTATTAGAATGTAATTTATTTATCGTTCCTAAGCACCTTCCTTGTTCTATACTGTTGCTTTTTTTCTTTGTATGAAATTGTTGCACTCAATATCTGATGTTTAATATTTTATTTTTGGTGGTTCAGTACTTACCTTCCATTGTCTCTTGGGTGTGGTTTATGTGAGCTATTTGCAGGTTTTTACCACTCCCACACACATGCTTTTCTAAATATGTTTTATGTGTATTATCTTTCTTTAACTGTGTAAAAATAAATTAATTAATTAATTAAAAGTCCCTCTGAAGTCATAATTCTGATCAACCTCAAAGCAGCTACACATGCCAGAGTATTTCCAGTTGACTGCAGATCATACGACTTCTCTAACGAGACTCTGAACGTGACAAACTCGTCTTTTTAAGCTCCATGTTTGCAGAGCTCTCCTCTTCAAACAGGATCTTTAAGAGACACTGACACAGTTTTACAAAACACATCAGAGTGATTAAAGTTCTCTCTGGAAACCTTCACTGTGCTCCCGAAGGGCCTCACACCATCCCAATATTTAGGGAGCCAGGAATGAGAGCATTGTTTGCCTTTCTAAGCCAGCCTGGTAAAATAGTGTTGTGTATTTAATCCTATGAAAGAGCATTAAAGTGAGACTTGTCTGATAATAATGGAATAAACAGGAAGCTCGGCTGCTTCACTTTAATCTATAATCAGTGTATATTTAACTGGCTGTTGGAAGACAGAGCATGTTCGCACTGCTATTCAATCACGTCACATCACGTATTTATTCTTCCAAAGACAGATAAACCTGTCTAACTCAATTCTCACAGGAGTTGTTTCTGTATTTATTTAACCTTCACTTTGTGGGAGAGTCTCCTGAGATCAGAATTTCTTTTTCGGCAAATCCAAGCTGAAACACGAGCAGCGTCTGCAAATATAGAAATCAAAATAGAGAAAGCTTTTAGACGAAAACCATGCCTGAAAAATTTGTTTCAAATTCAAGGACACATGGGTTCATTCAGCACAGGAAGAGCTCGCATTTCAGACTGAAGTGCTTGTCAATCATTTGTCGGATGTTTAAATATTACGTGTCCTGTTTGAGTTGGTTTGATTTGAGCTCAGGTTATCCATCAGGCTGGTCCATCTTTGAAATATGATACTATGATTAGTGCGGGGACACTGTTATCGCAGCAGGACTACAACAACTGAACACGAGTGACAAGAGGACTGACAGAACATGGCATATAAACAGGAGATCTTAAATTTAATGTGAAGATGAAGAAGAAGAGCTAAGATTAACTAAATGAATCAATTACTGGCATCTTTCTTTGTTCTTAGCCATGTTTAAGGCTATTTTACTACATTTCTTTAAATCTAATTGTAACACATTTAGATTTGATTTTATTTGTCTTACAGGGAAAGTGTTTTAGATTAATTATTTATCAGGACCTAAAGGTGCCTCTTTAGGTGATTATGAAGTCTGTTTAGGTCAAGACCAGGGGTGGAAAAAGTCATATTGATCACTTGCCAGTGCAAAATTCTGATACTGTAATATACAAACCCATTTTCAAATGAAGTTGGGACACTGTATAAAACATAAATAAAAACGTAAAGCAATGATTTGCAAATCATTTTTGACCTATATTCAATCAAATACACTACAATGGCAAGATATTTCATATTCAAACTGATAAACTTTACTGTTTTTTTTACAAATATTTGCTCATTTTGAATTTGATGCCTGCAACATGCTCCAAAGAAGCTACGACTTCCGGGCATGTTTACCACTGTGTGCCCTCAATAAGTGTTTGAGAACTGAGGGCGTTAATTGTTGAAGCTTTGAAAGTGTAATTCTTTCCCATTCTTGCTTGATGTACGACTGTGTGTATTAAATTGGATATAGCTCAAAAAAGATTTGCAAACTTCACTGAAAAATGGGTTTGACATTGTACCATATTATATTGCATTATACTGTACCTCACCATATCCCTCTGTATTTAAACATATATTATATTGTACCAAAGGTTTTATATAGTTCCAAATGACACTATTCCACATCCTACAATATTTAATCATATCTTGTTCTCTCATATCCTATATATTGTATTTTATTTAACTTTAATGTGCCAATTGTATGTTACAGTACCGTAATCACGATGTACATTGGATTGTATTGTACATGCGTTATATCAAATCATATCACAACAAACTTTACATCCCTACACTCTTCAATTTCCTTGTCCTGGCTGCAGAAAAATAACAACAGTCCAAGAAACCCAGAAGCGTGAAATAAGAGACAGAAGTAAAATCAAATCTCTGCTAAAAAGACTGAAGCAAATCAAATGAGTCTTTCTAAGTGACATATTTTCCCTCTTCTGATTTATCTGAAGCACTTTTGTTTTCCATTCTCCACTTTAATGAACACTCACTTTATTTTGAATGCCATATTTATGATTTGATTTATCTTAAACACTTTGTTTCCATCCTCTACTGAACTGAATGTGCACTTATCTCTCAGATGCTTTTGATGCTGTAAACCATAAAGCAGGATAAACTCAGATTTATGAGAGGAGATGCTGGAAAATTACCTAAGCAGCCTTTGTGAGAGGCCATACTACAACTGAAATCGAGGGGAAAATGGAAATAAGACAAATTACAGGCAGATTGAGAGCTCTGAGTGTCACTTAATCAAACATTAAAAGGTTTAAGACTTATGAGGATTTTTTGAAGCGAGAGAAAACAAAAACATAAAGTGAAATTCAAAGACACAACAGAGATTTCCTTTTTTCTTCTAAATGGTTCTACTGGAATACTCATTGATTGGTTTTGCATATTTTTTTGTGCTAATATGAAAAACAAATCCCTGTTTTACAGCATATTACCTCCTACATGAGCACTGAAGGTACAAAACAAAGCCCAGAGCAATACATTTCAGGACACAGCAGGACTCGATATAGCGTGTAAAGAATGTGTACTATTTTATATCCTGCCGGTTTCAAAATAAAACCACCACCTCCACGTTATATAACAACAGAACCGTAAACTCTGCAGACTTGAGTCTCCTTCCTGTGAGCTGTGGGGGAGCTGAGAGGGTCCGCTTGTCTGAATACACTGACTTTATTTTAATCTCAAGAGGGGATGCTCTCAATATTTTTGAATCAAAGTGCAAAAGGTGCTCTCATTAAAGTCGGGACGCTGAAGTGTGGATTTTTGCCTTTTGATTCCTTCTGATTTTCCTCTGATGTTCATTACACCTACATGGAAAATTAATTATCTTCTCTTTTGATGATGAAAAGTTGAAATCACAGGAATTGACACGCTTGAGCTTGATCGGTTTTTAAGCATACACGGTAATAACCAAAGATATCTGAACCCCTCACACCAGCCCAGCAGCAGAACAGACACAGGCATTCCCATTAGACTGTTTCACATTTATCTCTCCCCTAGGCCACACCGATCCTTGCATATGAGTCTTGCAATCTTGTCTGTGGTGGCCTTTTGGTGGGGGCCCTGTTGCACGGGGCTCGAGCATTCCTCCTTCACCACACTTGGGTAGAAGGCTGACAAGCACTGACCTTTATTTTCCCGAATAGCACCTCACTCGTTGTCTACTGAGGTCGAGAGAGCAGCACGAGTGTGTAGACAGTCTCTGTTGGATCAACTGTTCCCGTTATCCCTATGTGCTGCAGAACTGTTTATTTCTAATTGGGATGTATATTTACAGTTAATCAAAATCAAGGTGACAGCCATATGGCCTAGATTCTCTCTGCTTATTGGTATAACAGTAGGGTAATCAAAATAGTCAATGCTTCAGGTTCCCAATTGATTATCGGCTATGTCTGCATGCCCCAAGGACAGCATCTGTTGCCTGAATGCAAAACTTTTCTGAAAACAAAAGTGAAAAACAGCTCAGTACTCAGTGGAGTGGTGTGGTGTAACTGAGGCCTTAGAAAGACTCAACACTTCCACACAAACATGCAGGAAGGTGCAGGATTTTGGTGTTAGCTCACAGCACACTGCATATTTCTGTTTCACTCTCTGTCACAAAACCCTAAATACCAATGAAGTTGGGACTCTGTGTAAAAAAATAAAACAAGAAGACAAGCAATCCTTTTGACCTACATTCAATTGAATACACAATAAATACAAGATATTCAAAGTTCAATGTGATAAACTTCCAACAACATTCACTCATTTTGAATCTGATGCCTGCAACACATTCCAATAAAGGTGAGACAGGTGCAACAAAAGGCTAGGAAAACACCTGTTTGGAACATTTAGCTGGTAAACAGGTTAATTGGAAACAGTTGAGTGCCATGATTGTGTATAAAAAAAAAGTACCCCCTAAAGGCTCAGTCATTCACAAGCAAGAATGGAGTGAGGTTCACCACTTTTTGAATAACTGTGTGGGCAAATAGTCCAACAGTTTAAGGAGCATTTCACAACATGCAATTGCAAGAAATGTATGGATTTCATCATCTACAGTCCATAATATTATCCAAAGATTGAAGGAATCTGGAGAAATCTCTGAGTGAAAGTAGCAAAGGCTGAACATCAACATTGAATGCCTGTGACCTGCAATCCCCCAGGCAGCACTGCATTATAAAGCAGCATCATTCTGTAAAGGATATCACCACGTGGGCTCAGGAACACTTCAGAAAACCATTGTCAGATAACACAGTTCATGTCTACATCTACAAGGTCAAAGTCAAACTCTACCACGCAAAGACAAAGCCATATGTCATCTGAGATGGACTGAGGCAAAGGGGAAAAGTCTGCTGTGGTCTGAGTCCACATTTCAGCCTGTTTTTGGACATCATGGACGTGGTGTCCTCTGGGCTAAAGAGGAAAAGGACCATCCAGACTGTTATCAGAGCAAAGGTCAAAAGGTCAAAAGACAGCATCTGTGATGGTATACAGGTATATTAGTGCCCATGGCATGGGTAACCTGCCCATCTGTGAAGGTACCATTAACGCTGAAAGGTACACACAGGTTTTGGAGCAACATGTGCTACCAGCCATCTCTTTCAGGGACGTCCCTGCTTATTTCAGCAGCTTCAGAGTAAAAGCGCGCAGGTCAGTGCATCAGACATTCTTAAGTTTAGCAGTCTCAAAAGAAAAAGGCAAAAAACAAACGCCAAATAAATTAATCTGAAAAAATATGTCTGCTTTATACTGGTATTGTCAGTTTATACTTAATCATGTCGTACTACTGACTTTAGGATATGGGAAGTTTGTCATATGAAGAAAATAACTGAATGAAGCTCCTTAAGCAGATGTAAACTGTGACTGACATTCTTTCTATTTCTACATTTTTTCAACTGAATCCCTAATTGACAAATCAAGGAAATAATTAACATCACTTCAACTAACTACAGGCAAAATCTACATATAATCACTGGTTAAAACTACAGTCAATTTATCTTTATTGGCACACACCCTCCTATTTCTCTAACTACTCTTTGACATTTGATATGAACAATCTGCTTTTAGTAGAGCAGTTGAAGCTTTCCACAAGCTTAGAATGAGTCCATAATTAGAAGAATCAGGTGGGTAAAAGCAGAAATATTACACTCGTGCTGGGCTGGAGCTTTATTATGAGGGCTGAAGGACAGTGGTTTATATAAATTCAGTTTTTACATTTTTCAGTGCAGGGGTTGCAGTGAGCTGCTGTTCTGTGGTTAACCTTCACCCGCACTTTACATTATCCAGTAGATAGTTGAGGAGTTTGTCTCCAGTGACAACTCTCAGTCAGTCTGAGAATAATGAGCCAAACTTTTTACAGCGCTCTGAGGAGTTTTAGAGAGAAAGATACAGTGGGAGGAATAATTTTGAATAACTTAATGATTTTGGTGCAAACATTGAAATGGATGAGTCCCAAAACACTTCACTGCAACCTGGAGTAAAATCGGTTTGATCTGCACCCTTCAGGTGAAGGTGTTGCAGAGCAGACTTGTTAATTTGCTGTGTGGTTTGAGAAAGTCTTGATAAAAATGTCTGTAGCTGTGCGGAATGGCTTCAGTCAAACAGAGAGTCAAAAACTCATCTTTCTTTCAGGGCACTGATAAATGCTCCAACATTTTAGGATGCCGTTCATAACTTTGCAAAAGTTTGTTCCAAGCAGAAACTCTCTATGTTAAAAAATGAAGACAGCAACACCGCGTCCTTACTGAACGTGACATGCACGAGCATCAGTGACAAAATCTTGCTAATTTCATGGAATCATATGTGAGTGTGCTAATGCTAACTGCCTGCAAGAAACAAGTGCGGTGCAGCACAATGCGGTGGCACGACATTTTTGCCTCAATGCCCCATTTCTATTTTCCCTTCTGTCAAAGGTATAGCCAAGGAGCAAGGAAGAAGGAATTTGAAGATGAGTTAATTGGATTTTTTTGACTTTACCTCTTCAGTAGGGATCGTTCATCTGTTTAACACAGTGGAGATAATGGAGCATTCATCTGTTCAAGTGAGTGAGTAAAATTATTTACTTTCACTTAAATACTGAGGGAGAAACTCTGGCTCACAGGCAGCTGTGTCTTGACCAGACTTTAAAGGGATATGCCAACATTTTTTTTTGTTTTCTAGTCCTGCCTCACTCCCATGACAAGCAGGATGTGCTTTGTTTTCTCCACCTACTTAAGCATGTCTTGCGGTTTGGTTTTCAATGCATTTCTTTTAAAAATGACATGAAGTGTTAATCTTGTTCTTAAAATTGATAATGTAACATAACACAGCAAAAAAAAAAGAGTCACAACAAGCACACAGGACTGTTTAGAGTTGCTGAAGAGTTTATCTGATGACTGCAGGCACAGGCAGGCTAACGCTACTCATTGACTCCCAGTGTTTGAGCTAAGCTAATTAGTGGTGGGCAAGCTCTGTCCGTCTCTTCCATGTTACTGCACACACAGTCGAAACAATGGTGTCTATCTACTTGGGACTCGGGAGTGAGGCAAGACACCTAAAGAAAAAAAATGTTGGCTTATCCCTTTAAGATCACCCATCATCAAAACAAAGCACTTCACATCTGTTTCTCCAGCTCCACAGTAAAAGCACCTGACTCACTGTTTACCAGGGAGATAAAGAGCATGGAAGTACATTTTAATGGATGCAGTTTGGAAAACAGGCGTGTAACGCTGCACGATGCAACGCGACATCTGATGCTCACACTCAGTTATGACACGCAGTAATACGCTAACTCACTTCATGTTATTAAACTGATTTTACAACTGAAATGATCATGTTTGCAGTCTGATTTAAAAAAAAACATGTAAAATAGTTCATGTCTTTCTAAATTAAAGTCACACATTTTTATTTTAAAGACGATATCAAGAGGCTATTTTGCCTCAACTCAGGCTGATATATTCATTTCTGAAGACTGGTACAGTAATTTTACAATGGCTATTGCTTAATAAAGCCTCTTATTTTCACACACAGAGTACACTGGATCCATCTGGATTCTCAGTCTGTCTAACGTCAAGGTCAAACTATACGATTTAGGCACTACTACGGCCAACCCAACAGTCAGAGGGTTTCAGGAAATGTCTGCCACAAGAATCGGTTGTTCCACCTGCAGTGTCAGACCCACCATGGGCATCTCATGACTCCATGACAGAAAGTCTAGCAGGTTTGGTTTTGGTCCTGTCTCCCTGGATTTGTCCCCCCACATCAGAGACAAAGACCAACGAGAGCACTGAGAGCTCGGCATAAGACGCTCTGTTAGAGCTCCTGCCCCTTCAAACATAGGCCCAGTAAGCTATGATAGGCTGACTGGTCTATTTTGTGGTGATTGGTCAGTTCAGTGCTGCTCTTTGCCATGTTGTCAACAACTCTGCATTCATTCTACAGCCAATCCTCACCAACCTGAGCCTTTAGGCTTGAATGTCAGGGGAAACAATGGTATGACGTCACACTTGTATTAGTCTATTCAGGTCTATTCATTAAGTTCTGCACAAATGTCGATTCTGCAGATAAAATATTACATTTTTTATATCAGAGGGCAAAGGTCAAGCTCACTGGGCCTCATGATTTTCCTCTACTTTTGGATATAACATCCCAAGAACACTTTGAGGGGGTTTCTTCAAATTTTACAAGAATGTCTACCCTGACTCAAAATGACTAGAGTTTAATAAAGGTTAAAAGTCAAGGTCAGTTCATCCAGTATTTATTAACCCACTATCCATTTGCAAAAATGTTAATATAGACCAAAGATAAATTGGACACATTTCAGGACTGTAATGTGTTTTTTGTTTTTGTTCTTGTTCTAGTTCCTGTTTACAGTGTGTGGGTGTGGTAGCATTTTGGGAATAATGTGTGGGAGGGATGGAGCGTCAAAGTCTTTGTACGTATTTTGGAGAGTCTCCACTTCACTTGTATGTTTTGTATCAGACCTCCTTAAACCCAAGACCGGGCTTTCTACCCATCAGATAACAACATCGATATGACGTGGTCTGGCCTGCTGGAGGCGGCGCTGAAGGCTCAGGTGGTCTTTAAATCCATCTGGATCAAAGTGGTCGAAACAGAATGAGCAGCTCGCCTGCCAATGCTGCTCCCTCTGAGTCCTGCATCCTTAAAGCTGAAAGATCCAACTGAAATTCAATATCCATAAAGACTTTTCCACGCTCAGATATATTTTCAAGTTTGTTTTGATAACATTTGCCCTTTCTTCACAAACCCTGTGCCTTCTTTTTCCTGCCTGAGCCTGTCAGCATCTCCCTCTTTTCTGTTCCCTACATTTTATTCAGACTTCATCTTCTTTGAAGTTCTATCCTCAGGATGTGAGTGTGTGTGTGTGTGTGTGTGTGTGTGTGTGTGTGTGTGTGTGTCTGAATAGGCAGATAGACATCTGGCTTGTCAAGGTCATTTATTCAACAACCTGGCTCATACACATGGGGCGTGTCACCATGGCAACAAGTCTCGCTCCCTCTCTTTATACCTAAGTTATCACCAGGTATCTCTCTCTCTCTTTGTGTCCAGCTGTCTGAGGGTTTTACATCAGCCCTGCCTTCACATGTTTTCTTTACATGTGTTCATGTATTCAGTTATTTAGTCAGTTATTGTAGAATCTGATTCACTGTCACACAAACCCCAATTCCAGTGAAGTTGGGACGTTGTGTAAAAGATAAACAAAAACAGAACACAATGGCAAGAGAACTCAATTTAATACACTACAAAGATGATATTTAATTTTCAAATTCATAAACTTCATTGTTTTATGCAAATTTTCTCTCATTCTGAATTTGATGTTCCAAAAAAGCTGGGACAGGTGCATGTTTACCACTGTGTTTCATCACCTTTACTTTTAACAACACTCAATAAGCCTTTGTAACTGAGGACTGTTGAAGCTTTGCAGGTGAATTCTTTCACATTTTTGCTTTATGTATGAATTCAGTTGCTCAACAGTTCGGGTTCTCTGTTGTCTTATTTTGTGCCACGCTGCTGTAACACGTGCAGAATGTTTCTTCATTGTCTTGCTTTGTTTTTGTGTCACAGAAATCCCTCTGCTGCACTGCTTGTATTTGCTGATAACAGCAACTTGACGTGCAGTCCCCCATAAAGATGCAAATAGTCACACAGAATTACCGTATGCCTATTTTCAGCTTAATATGATAATTGAATTTTTGAAAAGATGTTTATTGTCTATACTGTTCTAGGGCTAAACAATTTAGGAAAAGATCTAACAGCGATTTTTCTGGCAGATATTGTGATTTCAATTTGATTCACAATTTTCTTCAAATCAAGCTTCAGTGCAGCATTCACGATGTTTACAGTAACATTTACAAACTTGACAGAAAATTACATCATACCATCAAACATTAAAAGCTTTTTCTCTAAGGCAAGGATGAAAACTAAAGGTAAGAACTGCTTCCAAATGTATTTATTAACAAGAAACATGCATGTAGACTCTTTAAAGTCCTCGACCAACAGCAGTTATTACAACTGCAGAACTAAAAGAGCATCTTTGACTGTCTTAACTTAAAAAAAAATGTAGTGCAAAAATCCTTAATTGTGTTAAGTTAAAATAGTTAAATTAAATGCAAAAATAAAGATATATATATAATAAGATATAATAAGAAAAACAGAAACCAACAATTCCAATAAAGGAAAAAAGCCAGCCATGCCAAACCAGCATGTCAACCTGTGGTGGTTTTGGACATGAGCGCCGACATGTGACAACATCACCACTAAAAATAGTTGACAACAGATCCTGGGTCAGTCGGGAGCGCTGCAAAAAAATTGCAGCTCTGGCAATCGCATGATCACGTTGTGTGAAATCAGGATTAGAACCGGAAAACGATCTATCGTTCAGCCCTATACTGTTCCATCCTGACAGCTCTGGTGCAGACTTGAAATCATGATGCCCCCAGCCTCAGCTGTTGAGGGCATAAAAACTAAAAGAAGAAAGAAAAGACAGCCAAAAATCTGGAGCCAAAGAGTAAAAGGAAGTACAGGGAGCAATCGAGGCTGAGGGCAAGAATGAAAGAGCTGAGAAGCAAAAGAAAGAGTGAACAAAGAAGTGAAAGAGGAGCCTTAAAAAAGGAAGAAAATGGGAAAAAGGTGACAAAAGAGGAAAGACGCATGACTCCTGTGTCTGTATCTACCTTTAACCAGTTGTGAGTCACACCACCTCACTGTGGATGATGATTGTGTTAAGATGGTAATTCAGGCAAACTGATAAATGATTAAAACCTTTATGTGCATGTCTGATTGTGCGTCAGTGTGTATTTCTGTGTGCAGGTTCTGCAGGACTCTCAGAGCGCTGTCGGGGGGTCACAGCAGGAGCTATTCTTGTGAATTTGGTTGTTGTGCTAACATTTGCTGTGTGCTGCATTCAAAGTGAGGGTCTATTTAACACACACACACTCAGGGCACTTTGATGCTCGGCCAGTTTTGCCGCATGGTTTGAACAATATGCTGTTCGCTTCAAAATAAACGCCGTCTCTGTGGCCACGTACACACAAAGATGACCATCTGCTCTAATCGTCGGTCCAGTTTCCTGCCAAAATATGATCAGCTGATTGGCAGGGGAGCTCACCAAAAACACGCCGGCTCGGAGGAGACAGACGGGATGCTCTCTGTCAGACGATGTTTTAAATCACTGTTTAAGCTCGGAGTCTTTAAATAAAACACGGAGCAGGTGCAGCCAGGCGATGACATCACAGGAAGTTAACTAAAGCCACCTGTGCAGCTTCGTAATGATTAGACTTAAATGGCATTTCTGGGTATTTGCCTTCATCAGTCTACCTTGATTAAATTAAAGATGGCAGCAGGAGAGTTTTTAACACCAGTGTGTCAGGATGCTCAGAGAGCACTTTGACTGTTTTTACTCTTTTTTCTAACCTCAGGGGAAACATTTTTCCTATTGTTGATGCTAAAACTGGGCAGTAAATTACATTTTAATCTCATTTTCAATTACTGCCTTCCACAATTAAGAAAATGGAGTAAAAAATATTTTAAAAAATACTGTTCCACGTGACATGATGACCTTAATTTTCTTTTTAAATCATAATTATTAGATTTATTTTAAGGTAACTTTTTTTTATTTTAATACGTATTTTTTGTAAGCATAGCCTGTTCTTTAATGTTCAAAATGATAGTGTCAACAGCATGTATGTTCAATGAAAGCATTCGGTGGTCTTAGCATCTGAAAAGATTTATTGTTGCAGACAACACAATCATGTGATCGCTAATGCCGAATTTTTTGGCAGCGCTCCTGACTGACCCAGGATCTGTTGTGTCAACTATTTTACACATATGATTTTACAAATCTGCAGGCAATTTGCATTTACAAAAGTGCTGGTAAGCAGGTCAACACAAAGCCTCTGTTTAGGAGTAGAAGTTGGAGTATCCCTTAAATAATGAAAACAGATTATTTATCATCAATATTAGATGATGAATAATGTGTTATGTGCTTTTGATCATTGATTTCCTTACTGTTGTCTGTACTGTAAACATAGTTAATACTGTACTGAAGCTTGATTTGAAGAAAATCATGAATCAAATTGAAATCACAATATCTGCCAGAAAAATCGCAATTAGATCTTTTCCTAACATCGTTCAGTCCTATTAGCGTCTATAAGAATTAACGCAATTATGATTTTTGCCATAGTCGATCAGCCCTAGTTGATGCCTAACAACTTACATGCAACATAACTTAATATGAATTGACAGATGAATAAATTAAATGGACGGATCACAAATGGGCCCTGATGACAACACGATCTTTGTGAGCCTTCCTGCTTGCCAGAGGCTCACTCCGCCTTACATGATCACCAGTGGCCGCTGCAGGCCCTGCCAATTTAACACTGTCTTCTTCGGCCTGCAACCCACCTGCAGGGTACTTGCTTAGTGTGTCGTTCTTGTGTGTGCCAGTACTTGGGGATCAACCATCTAACTTTCACCAAAGTCGAGTCCGCCTGCCTAACCATGGAGGGGTTGGTCCTCATCTCAGTTGCTACCTCCCTGCAGTGTGGGTAGCTTGTGCTACCTGCACTACTTAGCTTGCTTATCTCAGCCTGCTATTAATATGCCAGCTGATTTTTACCCTCATTTTTTACCTTTTACTATTATCTTATCTTCTTCTTCTACTCATAAAAAGAGGCTCTGTTTCGTTGACCTACTTACAAGCATGTCCGCAGTGGTTTGCCCATGCACCGTGTGGTTTGGTTTTGCATGTATTTCTTCTGAAAATGACAAAAAGTGTTAATCTTAGTCTAAAAACAGATACACTTTAAAACAAACCACAGCTGAAACAATGTGCAAAAAAATGTTGTGTATCTCTTTAATATGTGAAAGCAACCTTAATGATAATAGGCTAAAGGATCCAAGTGAAGTTAATTTCATTGGATTATAATTTCTCTTACAGTGTCATCAAAGGTGCTATAGCATTGTCTTATTTAATCACCGTCTCCTGTGAATCGTGACTGTATTACCCGCTCCCTTCGTTAAGATTATGAGATGGCGGGTATATCATCTGCAGGAGAGACACCAAAGGCACAGTTACACTTCAGCCTGTGCATTTAATGTATTTTAGGGAGACGGTCCTTTCAACCGCATCTCTTTCATCTCACACTTTCTTATCTGTCTGACCTTGCTTTGTCCTTCTCTTACTTCTACACCCTCAACTTTCTGTTAGTCAGTCCCTCTGCAGGGCTCTCCTGTTTTTCTCCTCTTACTTTCCTCCTTTGTTGCTCTCTCCTCCTTTGTTCCTCCCTTCCCTTTCAGTTCCTCCTTTATCTCCCCGACACTCTCTGACAGTCCAGGAATAATTTGCAGCACACTAATCTTGCAGGAGCACACTAAACTAATTAACATGGGATGAAGAGGCCTCACTTATCATTTCACCATATGTACATACATCACACACATGCTCACATGGACACACTTGCTCACACACCCACATAATAACTAAAGGGTCTCTGGGGAATTAGAAATGATGGGTTTTACCTCGGAGAGGAAATGGGGAAGGAGGCCAGATATAAAAAGGTGCAGGAATATGGAACGTTGTAGGGAAGAGGAGCTATTTCTGTGCCACGTTTATCCAAGTCTTTCTCTACTAATATTAACTTATGGAACATCGTGGGCTGCACCCTTGGGCACAAAAACACCAGAAAATGTATATGTGCGTGTGATTATAAAGAGAAGAGTGAAAGGAACAGCACACTCTGCTCTCTTGGGAGCAGAAAACATTTACATTTTCTGAAGAATTGACTCAGCACAGCCTCAGTCTTCATATACAGAACAGGAGCTCAAATTAGAAGCTTTCCCCCGAGTAAATAAACAACAAATAGTACGTGTGTGAGTTTGTTTTTAAATCTTATACTGGTGAGAATAAGGGGTGGAGGATCCATCTTTTCAGGTTGTGAATGGAATATTCTCAGGCTGTGTGAAGGCTTTTTCTTCAAACTCTGCAATAACGTCCAATCTGACTCAGCATAATCTAAAAAGACATTAGGCAGCACAAGTTTAACCGTCGCAGCTTTGGGATATTAATTCGCTAATTTAAGTCTGCATTGATTTTTCTTGTAATAATGCATTTAAGACCTAAACCCTGTCAAGCAGAATCAAAAAAGAGACACTGTTTTCAGGACCACCTGGGCTATCAGAATATTTAGATTACAATGATTTCATATAAGCGTAACGAGACAAACAGAAAAAAAACAAAAGTGAAATTAAAATCTTAAAAAATGCTACCCCAAGAGGGATAAGGAGCAGTGCAGATGATGGATGGTGGAATGATTAGCTGTATTTTTCCCTTAAAACAAAAAAAACATGCATTTTAAAAAGTAAATAACTTAACAAAATCTGTTTAATAACTAATAATAATATTTTAACAGCACTAAAAAAACTTAAACTTGATTCACTGCTGTGTTCACATTAAATACTACTGATTGCTTTTGAGGGTGGCATGGTGGCGCAGCAGGTAGCAGCGTAACAGCTGGAAGGTTGCTGGTTTGATTACTCGTGTGTGTCAGAGCCTTTCTGTGTGCTTAGCGTGTTCTCCCCGTACATGCGTTGGTTCTTCCAGGCACTCCAGCCTTCTTCCACAGACCAAAAACATGCTCATTGGGTTAATTGGTGACTCCAAATTGCCTTCAGGTATGAGTGTGAGCATGAATTGTTGTCTGTCTCTCTATGTGGCCCTGTGATTGGCTGGCAATATAAATACTGATGAATTATGTGCTATACTGTTTTCTGTGAAATCATAATCAGTTTTTCATTGGATCTTGTTAAAACGTAAAGACATTGTTTATTTAAAGAGATCATTTTGTGCAGTTAATAATACTCTTCCTGCTTGTATTCTAACATCTTTTAAATTAAGAGAAGGAAAATATAATTTAACAGGTGTGCTCATGTTTGAAACAAGAAAAGTTAGAATAAATATTTAATACAGATGTTCTGAAGATTCAAAAACAAGGCAACTGGACTGTGTAGAGTTTGTTGGGAAGACGTTTCACTTCTCATCCAAGAAGCTTCTTCAGTTCATAATACAGATGTGTTTCGGTTTTGGGGATAAAATGAGGTCAGTGATAACTTAATTATGTAAAACTATCTTAAAGTTTAGAAAGACCTTAAAGCATAAATTAAGTAATGTTTTTAAGGAATAATGATTTTACAGTATTATGATATAAAGAAGGATGTCCTATCTGTTTTTTTCTTTATATGTCAAAATTTATCTTGGATTGTACAGGAGAGGCAAAAATAAGCCACAAGCTTCAGCCTGTACTTTTTTCGGTTATTGATAATTTTGTGTTAAATGATTGTATTATTTGATTCTTCTTAACATTTATGTAACAGAAATAAAAATATTCCTGGTGATCAGTTCAAGGTGTACCCCCCCGTGACCCCAAAAGGGGTAGGTGGTGTAGAAAATTATAAAATAAATGAATGAATAAATAAAAATATTCATTCATATATAAAAAGGTGGGGCGAGGTTCTGTAATTTTGAACAATTTGGCCATCAGAGTGGGAGAATATTTCAGCGGCCCTCTGTATCCAAAGTGCCCTGACTGAGTATAAACCATGAAGACACTCACCTGCCAGTTTCAAACAATATAAAGACAGCATTGGCTGCATGCACACATTCAGCTTAAAGGGATAGTTCAGTATTTTTGAAGTTGGGTCCTATCAGGTACTTGACAACAGTCAGTGAAGTGGCTGAAAGAGCTCCCAGCAGAGCTGCAACTTTAAGGAGAACAAGCTCAGACTACTTGTAAGGTACACTGCTGTTAATGGGTAAAGCTATTTCATGTAAACGTGTGAGCCTCAAGCAACCCAAAAAATACAGAGCTATCCCTTAAAGCCACGGCTTTAACCAGTGCTTTAAATTTGTACATACTTGTTTTTCCCTGTCTTCTCTCTCAGTCATAATTGCCTCCCGCAGTTCTTTTGTCTCTCTGGTGGATTATTAGATGCATGTATGCTGGATATTGATTCACTGTCATTGTGGCATGTTAGCTTTTGTCTGCTGCATAAAACAGAGTGTGCAGCAAGGTCACTGGACCAGCCTTTAAGAAATAAACATAATCAATGCAGTCGACATGACTTTCTCTCCTCCATGCTGTGAAGCAGAGCAGCATCAGTTTTAATTACTCCTTCCTTTTTTCAAGCACAGTTCGAGCTGCAGTACCGTGGCCTCATTAATGCAGAGATTTACCTCGACACACGTTGCCGTTGTCTGGTTCATAACCCGCTTTGCAGCTGCAGCTTCCAATTGGTACCATCCACTCTCCATCGCCGTTACAGTAAAGCTTTATGGGCACGTCCACCTCCTCTGCGTTTGGGATGCAACTTCCTCTGGCGATGACTAAAGACGTAGATTCAGCTCCAGTCAATGTCTGCAAGGAATCAGAATCAGAGAAATGTAAATATCAGCCAATATCTGACTGGAATGAAAAGAGCTCTGTCAGTTTTGTTCCATACCTCTGGGAAGAAAGCAAAGTTCTGCACTACGCTGGGACATTTCTTGTAAAACACACGGACAGCCAGGAGGGACATGCAGGCGCCAAGATCCTGGAAAGCCAAGTGAAATCCTCTTCCTTTAGACAGCGGCCCGAAACTTCTAATTTCTGTGTTCACCTTCATGAGTCTTCCCCCGAAATCCACCTGGGAGAAGCTCTCATCTGCTGCGATGGTATCCACCTTGCAGGAAAATACAAACAGAGAGTGGAAAAAAGCCAGAACTTAAATTAATAAATGTCAACATTTAATTTAATCATGTTAGAGTTTAATTATTTTTCACCGTTTCCCCAGTGGACCTCAGTGAGAGCACCAGAGGCAGCCGCTACAAGATTTCCAACACTTGGGTGGTTTTCAACGCTCTGATTCATCGGCGCTAACAGTGAAAGCACACTGAAATATTAACTGATTAAAAACTGCACATACACTACATTATGTGGCTGACATTTGGAGGAGAGAATTGGAGCATGAATCCCAAAGAGAAATAAGAAAAACAACCTATATACTGAAAGTTAAATGCTAATAGCTGGAGGAAGTAGGAGTTTGAACTTTGAAGAACTTTCTTCCTAAATATCGACATTTTAGCTGAAACTCTGCATGAATTTTGATCAACCTTTTATCAGTGCAGGAGTTTTCATACTGGAGCCTCCCAGAACTGTGCAGTGGGAAAAAATCCTGTTGTTGGAGCCAAAATTTGTTTTTCATGTGTCAGTTTCTCAACTCTTTAACGTGTGAGGAAGAGTTATGAATGATCTAAGGGAAACAGTCAACATCTGATGGAGCGTTAGCTTATAGTGGGCATCCATCTGTAGGGCTTCAAGAGGCTGGAGTCAAGTGTATTATTGCTCTGTGTTTCAGTTAAATGGAGTGTTTGTGATTAGGTGATCACCAAATCACAAACGTAGTGCTGTGCATCTTCACTAGACTCACGATTCGACAACGATTATTAAGTTAATGATTCAATTCGATTCAATATCACAACACAACACCATGAGTGACATCCTTAATTTTCTATATTACTGCACCATAATGCTTTAAAAAAAAAAAAAAATATATATATATATATATATATATATATATATATATATATATAAGAAAAAACACAATCAGTCAGATAAATAGGAACTCCCTTTGTTAATTATAAATGAGATCAAATGGAGCAAAAAGGTCCTCATATTGTAAATCAATGTCATTAAATTTCACAGGTCTCATCTTCCTATACTTGATTTTTTTCTGGCTCAGAAACAAAACTGACGCTGTAGTCGAGCCTCAGCAAGATTAAAAACAAACGGCCCCGGTTCGAATCCAGCCTGTGGCCAGTTTGCAGAGTGTCCTCCCCTTTTCTCTCTCACCCCCTTTCACAAGCCTATCCACTGTCTCTCTGTCTCCTATCAATAAAGGCACAAAATGACCAAAAACAACAATTATGGACTCCGTGCATTGATGCATCATCATCATCTGCTGCATCACAATGCATCGAGTAGATGATTATTTTTGACACCACTAGTACTCCGGTTCCTAGAGATATCCTTTCATGACCAGGAGCAACACTATGTGAGTGAAAATACTCATTTTTGGTTAATTTATTGTGAATTTAGTGTTTGTTATTTCTTCTGATGACCAGACCAGCCAAAGTAGCACGATACATCACCCCCCCTTTCATGATACAAAAGCTCGAAAAATAGGAGCCTTATTTTAGGATCAGTGAAACGATATAAAGAATCCTGCTTTAGCATCTAGTCCAATCACTGTTGTTTTTTGAGCAGTTTGAACCTCAAAGTGGGTTAGTTACATGGCTTTCAGTTGCACCATTGTATATGGCCTAGCATTGCTAGCTGGGTGCTTTAGTGGCAATCATAGTGCCCTAGACCTCGAGCAACCTCACTTCATCAAACCTGAACTGTCCCTTTAAGTTTTATTATGTAATGTAATGGGCAACAAATGTGTTTTTCTGGGGTGCTGGTTTGCATACGCTTCTCCCAGCCCGGGGTTGAATCCAGCCTGTGACCAGTTTGCAGGGTGTCCTCCCCCTACTGTCTCTCACCCCCTTTCACAAGCCTATCCACTGTCTCCCTCTCTCCTATCAACACATCATATTGTAACTAATTGATTGATTTACCCTACCACAGTTTTCATCTCGGGCTCCGTGTGAAAGCTTCATTAATTCGTCCCATTTATTGAAGCAAAATGACAATTCAAGCTGAACTGATGACTGAAACAAACACAGACAACACTGATATTCTTCACATAAAATAACATTAGGATTGTCATTTTGAGGCTCCAATTTAAAGCATAATAAACCACATTTGCCCCTCTGTCAGAAGGCTACACTGCAAAAAGTCAGATCTAGGCAAGTGTTTTTGTCTAATTTCAAGTCAGAAATATCTAAAACACTTATTCTAAACCACATTCTCTCAACAAGTCCAGATAAATATCTAACAACAAGGAATAAAAGGCGAAAAATAGACCCTGAATTGCTTCTGATGATTAGAAAACATCTGCCAATGAAACAAGCACAGTTTTACTCAGTGAGGGTCTTAAATTGAATATCTACTCTCGATAGAACATTTCATTTTAAGACATCCTTCGAGATCAATTTTGCTTGTCTATTTGGCAGTTTATTTTACTTCTTACAAGCAACTCAGGCCTTATTTTCAGTTTTAATATCTTTAATATCTCGAAATTGGACAAACACTCTCACCTAGACATTATTTTTGCAGTGTGCAGTTTTTTAACCCCTTACCTTCAGAAAAGGTGCATTGGCCCAGTACTCCACCCCCTTGATGCTCTCTGACACCGTCCTCTCCGTCTCCAGGTAGTACAGGTTGAACGTCTCTTTGCAGGAGCCGAGGACGCTGGGAATGGAGGCGCAGTCTCGTACCGTGAATCTGATCTCCACGTAGATCCGCTGCGCTGCCCGCCGATCGATGTACGTCGTGAGGAGCCAGTTATTCTGGCTGGGCTCGAACACGTTGCACACCTGGTACGTCCTGATGGTGTTCAGGTTCTCATCGTAGCCGCTCACTTCCTCCCACTGGGAAACGTGTGAGGGGGCAGAGGTGGTGGAGGAGAGAGGAGAGGTTAAGATGATTAATGGGTTTACTGAGACCCGACACAAATTAAACTTTTTCTTTCCCTCTCTCCTATTGTGTGTCTCTCTCTTCTTTCTACCTCCCCGTTCCACGCTCTCGATTACTTTATTTCTCTCTTCTCCTCTTGTTCGTCTCTGACCGGGGACAACCATTCATCACAATTAGAGCAGCATGGCTCAAACGCTCACAGAACAACACCGAAGCCTGCATGGAGCAAAACCACAATTAGGAGAGAAGCTCTCAAAAATGAGTTTAAGGGCCCAATCACACAGAGAGAGGTGCCAGCAACACTGTTATTTTGCTCCAGTGCAGGATGCTTGCTAGGCGCTCTTCTCTCCTTGGAGACACATTTTCCAAGCAGTGTTTGCTTCAAAACAGTCTGAGGGTCCTACAGCATGCCCAACACAAAGTTTTTTGGCATGAAGCGCAGGTATCTTCTATAATTTCCACCTGATGTATGTGCTAATTTACGCCCATTGCTCATGCTGTTTGATTAACAAATGATCATGCACTCCAGTCTGCACCTAGGGGTGTGTTTGTCTGCGGTCCTGAGTGTTTTCGCTATTTTGAGGAATCATTAAAGAGACTGACACACGCCTGTGTGATCAAAACCCACTTTACTGAGCTTGTTGCACTCACACGGGATGCACAGAAGTTTGCTGTCAGAGTATTTGCTGAAAAAATCACTTTAAAGTTTATAACTGTGCAGAGAGCTGAGAGACGATGTGGCTTTATTGCAGCACTCCTCAATGTGCTATATCCCAGGAATAAGAAAAATACCCACAGAATTTAAGATTTTCTCCCAAAACGGAGCTACGTTTCTAATATTTATGTATAACTAATGAATCTTGCAGCTACACTGTAACTGATTTTTGTAAACTCAACAGTATTTTACCATAATATCTACAGCAACCTACTGTAAAAATATCTATACAGTAAAACACTGTAAATGGCAATGAATTGTTGCAAAACATACTGATTTCTGTAAAATTAACAGCATTTAACCATTAAATCTACAGTTATCTAGTGTAATATGTCAGTAAATTACTGAAAAGGGTAATGGATCATTTCCTCAGGAAAACTGACCAATAGCAGGTAACATTAGTTTTAGTAAATGTTTCATAGCTTTGGGTGAAACAAACGTTTGCGTCTATGTACTTTATTGAATAAAATTGATTTATGTGATTTTTTTTATTTAGAAAATGATTGCTTATCAATGATCAGTAAAAAGGTTAAAGATAAAGTAATATCGACTCAAATACAGCAAGTTTACTGTAATTTAAAATGCATTAAAAAAGATGTAGAAAAAATACCGTGATGATACTGTTAATGAAAATCCAGTCAGGATGCTGTTTATAAAATACAGTAATTATGCTGTAAATTAAACAAAACTAATGATACTTTAAATAAAAATACAGCAGTAAAACTTTTATAGAAAATACAGGACAATGTTGTAATTGAAACATTTACAGTAACTTACAGGCATCTTTTTGCCACTACGTTACTGTATAATTTACAACAACCTTTTTACAGTGTAATTATGCTCACAGATAATAAAACAGGTTGTCCAGTGCGTTTTGTTTGAACAATAGAGGACAGAGCCAAGAACTTCTGCAGGATAATGAGAAATTAAAATGGTTAAAGCCAACAGGTACTTGACGTTCAGTTAACATTTCTATAATAAACATAACCCTGCTGGATTCTGTCAGTTGTAACTAGAGATTTTCATAAGTTTAATAAACATTGCTTTTAAGTTAGTGTGGAAGTGACTCGTCTTTATGGATAACTTCTTATGCTTATAAGTAATAATTCACTTTGTTCAGTGATTCAATTTATTACAGAAGAGAGTACCTCCTCTCAGGGATAAAGGGATGTTTAAGGACATGAATTTTTGAATAAGTTTTCAAGTGCTTTATCATAGCTTTGCTGATTTTATTATTTTAACCACTGTTATTGTGTTTCTATCCATTTTATCTCAGTATTCCATTTCAATAATACACTGTTCTTGTAAGTTGTATCAGTTTTTTTGTGCTTTTTAGCACTACTGTTTTGTCTTGTTTCCATCCTGCTGGTTTTAGTCTACAGCAGATTATTTCTGTTTTTATTTTCTATCCCTCATTCCTTTATAAAGCTTTTTGGGCTGCATTTTTATGATGAAAAGTGCCATATAAATACAGTTAAGTCTAATGTGTCCCTGCCACACCATTTAGGAACCCCAGCTGTGTCCATTTTATTCCAAAAACTCCTCACGTTGTCACTTTCAGTCTTTCCTTCACTCTAAAATATTAATTTTCTCTTGTGGACTCTTGTGCCTCACCCATCCAATGCATCAGAATCTATTATATTCTGCATCAATGGCGGTTAATTGGTGTCACCTTGCTACTGTAATTAAGAATTTGACAGACTCTATAATGGAGCCCTGTAAAGTGTGCTCAAACTGCTTTGCCCAAGGGTACCTGCACACACACACACACACACATACACCTCTGCACATTGTTCTTACCCCGTTGGCAGGGAACGATATCCAGCCGAGCTCAGCTGTGGCTGTCCTTGTATCCATCACTGTCTCTGTCGGACAAAAAGAAAAGAGAGAGTGGTGAGAACAGTGAGCTGCAGGTATAGGTTTAATTAATCATCAGGTCAGACACCAGCTAAGCTCTGCACAATGATGCATGTCATTCATATTCATAAAATACCACTTTACAGCCTCTTCAGGGCATGTCCCACTTTTCTCACCAACCTTATAACAAAAAAGATAAGCAGCTGAAAATAAACCTGAATTATGCTAATGCAGAATAAAAGTAACATTAATATGACATAATGACATTCAGGGCAATAAATTATGCAAAACGTCATTCATCCCCAGCTCAACCATCACACAGAGAATATTCAGGAGTGTTTACTTTGTGCACAGGATTACCATATCCTACATATGTTACAGTGTGCTTTGAAAGTATGTCAGGCCTTTGTGTATACTAGAAAAATGGGTTACCTAATATTTGATGATTACAGCTGCAGTGATGGCTGCTGGCTGTCAAACAGGATTTAGCAACACAACAGTTTTTAGCAACACAGAACAGTGAACTACACACAGAGTGTTAAAAATAAAGAAATAACTGAAGTGAGCTCATTAAGAGCTGCAAAAATGATAGAGGTACAGTCAATGATAAAAATGAAAGGCATGGAGACTTAGAGGTGCTGGCAGGAGAAGCCAAGTAGGCCTAAATGCTGGCTACGCAACTCAGAACTGGTAACAGTCGGAAGATTAATTACAGTAGTTTGCCAGATCCTTTTACAGACGTATTTCCAGAGAACTACTGAAAGTTAGTGTAGCATTTGTTCCCTTGACTTAAAGCTTATGGAAGTGTTCGATGTGTTCTCAGGTTATTACCGATAATAAAGTCTGTGGTGGACAAAATTCATGAAATGTACATGTTATCAATCAATCAATCGATTGATCAATCGCGGTGTTATCTCAAGGCACTTTACAACAGATCAGGCTGAAGACATACTCTACATTTTATAGATACACATATATACATATATAAAAATACATATAATAAATATATTTGTATATACACATACATAGATCCAGAGACATCCAGGCAGAGATAAAATGACTAAAAATAAACATTTACAACAAACCCGTGGACTTCCAGCTCATAACGCAGGGTTGAAACTCTTGTTTGAGAATTTCTTTTTCATCCAACAACAACAATAATAATAATAATAATAAACTTTATTTCTATATCACTTTTCAAAACAGGGTTACAAAGTACTTTACAGACAAAATTAAAAGATAACAAGAGAATAAAAGAGAAATAAAATAGAAATGTGAGGAATACAATGACCAAAAGTGTAAGAGTTAAAACAGAACAGCGGTAAAGCACGTAAGAGCCAGAAATGACAGAACAGAGAGCAAAATAAATAAAAGATTAAAATCACCAAAGATAAGAAGGAGGAAGGGAATTAAAAGGCTAAAACTACCAAAAGATAAAAGTGAATAATAAATAAATGATGGAAAAAAATAAAACCAAAAGAGGATAGAGAGTTCAAATGATGAAAAGATAAAAAAATGAAAGAGTAAAAAAAGTGATTTAAAAGAGGACAAAAAGGTCGCTAATCTGAAGTGACCTGATGACCTGATGAAGTAGTATCATGTGTAGTCCTTGTTAGCAGATCATAAGCGACTTTAGAAACAGAATGAATCATTATAGTTAAAAAAAAAAAAAAAAGGTCAGATGCATTTTAAGTTTTTTTAAGAGCCTATCCCAGCTGACACCAGGCAAAAAGGCAAGTTACACCTTGTACCAGTCGCCAGCCAATCACAGGGCCACATAAAGAGACAGACAACCATGTGTTTGGTCTGTGAGAGGCAACTGGAGTGCCCGGAGAAAACCTACACCGGCATGTAAACTCCACACATCGAGACCCTGGTCAACAAGGAGAGTCAAACCAGCAATCCTCTTGCTTTGAGGCACGCGCACAAACCACAGTGCCACCTGTTGTAAAATGAAGCATTTATATATGGTATGCATGATTTTTTAGCTCGCTTGTCAGCAACACACAACATTTACCAGGTAGCTTGGCAACACCTTCAAAGATTAATGCCAACAGGCAGATGATGACAGCAACACAAGGAAATAACAAGTAAACCGTGTAAGGGCAGATGAGAAATGGCAGAAATAATTTTACAACAGTGATAACTAGCCTTCTAACATGAGACTCCGAAATGTAGGTTTGATGGAGGCTAGTGACAGGCAAGCAAACAAACAAGAGCTGCATGTTATAGATAAGACAGATTATAAGTTATTCTAATAAATATTCTCTTTTGTTTGGTGTTTACCATCATCTTGGCCTTGCTTTTAATGTTCTGCATCAGCCCTTCCACTGAATACAGAGCAGAAATTGATATAAGCTTTATCCTCTCATCCAACTCCTAGTGGGAAAAGAAATAAGCTGAACGCTCTTGTCAGAGTAGCATTAGAGGGATTAGCAACTGTAATGTATTTAGGGCTAGCTTATGACAACATGTACCATGAGAGAGTGAATTATTCCAAACATCCATCAGAATAATGAAGCTTACCTTCACATAATGGAGTACAGGTCACTGTGGACAACTCTGCTGACAAGATTGACTGCTACAGCAACATTCAAGTGTAATTTGTTTTTTTTTTTCATTATTTTAACATAATCCATTAATGTTCTCTCATTGGATAATAAAACACAAATAAATTTAACACTAAAAATGATCAAAGATTCACAAAATACATACATTGAAATAAGTAATAACAATAATAACAGTAATAAAATGCTAAGAATAAACTATAATATAAGAATGAATGAATATTTTTATTTCGGTTACATATATGTTGAAAACAAACATGTCACGCAATCATTTAACACAAGCTTGTCAGTAACTGCAAAAGGTATAGGCTGAAGCTTGTGGCTTATTTCTGCCTATTCTGTACAATCCAAGATAAATTTGACATACAAGGAAAAAAATATATCAGACATCCTTCTTTAAATCATGATACTGCACCATCATTACATCTTATAATCATTACTTAATTTATGCTAACTCTATAAAGCAGACTGAAGTTTTGAATTGGATAAATACCTAGAATTACCAAAATAAAGTAAATATATATATATATGTATATTTAAAAGCAAGATGATAAAGATGGGTCTTGAGTTGGCTCTTAAAAACACTGATACTCTGTTGCAAAAGCTCTTTGTTTGGACTTTTGTCACTAATGAAAACTACCTGAAGACCTGAAGGCTCTCACAGGCTCATGTGATAAGAGCGAATCAGACAAATCAGCTGGACCAAGACCATTAAGAGTTTTAAAAACTAGTAAAAGAAACTTCAAATCTGTTCTAAAAGATACTGGAGGTCAATGCAGAGACTTATAAATTGTTCAAATTTGGGCTCTTTCTGGTCTTTGTCAGCATCCTTGCACCTGAGTTCATCCTTACACAAATAGACTCTCACATTGAAAGCAACAAGTCAGTTTTCATCAAGTAAAGACTCTGTGCTCTTCACAAAAATATTGATATTGGCAATAATGAGTTGAGAAATATCAAAATATTGAATATCTGCAAAAATCTAATATTGTTTATCCCTAAAAAATATGCACAGCTGGTCAGTGATCAGCAGCATTTCATTCATCAGCAAGTTCATTAAAGTTAATCTAATGCAAATGTGTGTACAAAGTCCTTTAGATGATCTTATTATCATAAATGATTCCTTGTCCTGAAACTTCACAATCAGCTCTATCTGCTGCAGTAACTCACACACTGATTATAAACCAGCTGCACGACACACTGATACACTGCTGCACGGCATCAAGCCAAATGTCCTTTGTCACACAGCAAAAAAGGATGAACAGGAGTAGCTTTTGAGAAGCCAAACATTAGGTCCACATCGTTCCTGGTAAAACCACCTCACTTCAGATTATAGACACTACAGTGTAAAGATGAAGAACTGCAGCATGAGCAGGTTTTAAAGGCTGCTCTCCTCATTTTTCATTTCTGTGCCAAGCCTGGCGCACTGGTCAAATGGAAAAATTTAATGAGAAAAAACTTAATAAGCAATGAGATATCTATGCAGAGAAAACACTCAACCATGCTGTAATCTTAACATGCACATGGAAAGCTTGAAGAAAAAAATCTGATCAGGGGGGAGTATCTGGCCTTCTATCTTGTTAACCCTTGTAACTTCAAGACATTTTTTGCCTTTTTTGGTCCACAGGCTTTTTTTTTTTCTTTGTAAAATGCACGTAAAACCTCAACCAATTTAATCAAGTAAAAGACATCTTCTGCTTTTTCAAGACAACCTGTGCTATCTGAACATTAGTGGAATAGTGATGTCAAACTATCGTGATTTGTCAAGAAAGGCAAAATAAATAACACAAAATAATCAAAATTTTACAGAAATGTGTACAAATCCTGAATGGATAATTAACAAGCATGCCTTTCCACACCTGAATATAGTTCCCATAAGCCTTGACTATCAGAAGAAAAAATAATAACATGCTAACAAACTCAAACAAAAAAAACCTCAGGTTTTCACCTTTTCTTCTGTGCATTTTTTGCCCCATATCGCTATAAGTGCCACTCCTGGAAGAAATTTCCCTTACTTCCAGGGGTTGGACTGGTTTACTCAACCAGTCATCCTGCAGAGGACACACTTCCTTCTCCCAACTTTGTCCTGTTTCCTCTGGTCACTAGTCTACGTCGGTGGTGTAAAGTAAACCGGCGCCTTTGCCTCCTCACGATTCTGTTAACAACTACATGAGCAAATAGTCCAACAGACTAAGAACAATATTTCTAAATGTACAAGAAATTTGGGACTTTCATCATCTACAGTCCATAATATCACCAAAAGCTTCAGAAAATCTGGTGAAATCTCTGCACATAAGCTACAAGGCTAAAAACTAACACTGAATGCCTGTGACTGTTGATCCCTCGGGCAGCTCTGCATTAAAAACCAACATCATTCTGGACAGGATATCACCACGTGGGCTCAGGAACACTTCAGTAAACCATTGTCAGTGAACATAGTTTGTCACTACACACAGAAACACCGCCGGCTTCTCTGGGCCGATGGACTGAGGCAAAGTGGAAAAGTCTGCTGTGGTCTGAGTCCACATTTCAGACTGTTTTTGGACATCATGGACATGGTGTCCTCCGGGGTAAAGAGGAAAAGGACCATCCAGACTGTTATCAGAGCAAAGGTCAAAAGACAGCATCTGTGATGGTATGGGGGGGTGTCAGTGCCCATGGCATGGATAACTTACACATTTGTGAATGCACCATTAATGCTGAAAGGTACATAAGGTACCTGCCCCCATCCCAGATTTTCTGGAACGTGTTGAAGGCATTAAATTCAAAATGAGTGATTAGATACAAAGACAGAATGAAGTTTATTAGTCTGAACATTACATATCTTCCTCAGGGCTGTGTCCTTTCCCCCCTGCTTTTTATCTTGTAACCAGACAGCTGTAGGTCTAGCCAAGACAACAGCTATCTGGTTAAATTCTCAGATGATACGGCTCTGCTATCTCTTCTTTAGGGTTCTGAGTCAGGCCATGGGGATGCCTTATCAATGTTTGTAAAATGGTGTGATGACAGCCTCCTGGACCTTAATGTCCAAAAGACAAAAGAACTGATAATTGACTTCAGAAGGACTGGCCTGGGGCTTTCACCTGAAGCTAGCATCATCCATGGTGAAGATGTGCAAATTGTTGACTCTTACAAGTATCTTGGAGCTGTGTTTGACTCTGACCTAAAGTTTGTTCAGAACACAGAGTCAATAGTTTAAACCAGGTCAACAAAGGATTCATTTGTTGCGGAAGCTGAACTCCTTTAGTGTTTCTGAGGGCATCCTACCTTGTTTTTATCATTCTTTTATTGAAAGCCTTTTAACATTTTCCTTTGTTTGCTGGTTTCATGGATTATCAGTAAAGGACAGAAACAGCCTGAACCAGATTGTAAAAGTCTGCTCCAAGATTATTGGAGTACAGCTGACAGATCTGAGCTCTCTCCGGGAGAAACGCGTGGTCTAGAAAGCCAGAGGAATTATGGATCGGCCTGGACACATCCTTTTCTCTTAGGCCCTCTGGGCGGCGCTACTATGCACCCCCTAGGAAAACAAATAGATACTCCAACTCATTTATCCCCTCAGCCATCAGGCTGCTAAATGCTGGGTTGTAGCCTGAAGATGATATGTGGCCTGTACCACACTTGGAGTTTCCTTATCCTATTGTATCTTAGTAATTTCACTGTGGAACTTTACTGCTTACTGTATTTATTAGTATTTATTGCTGATCCTGCTAACCTGTGGGTACTGACAGGGGAATGTGGTTGTCCATATGCCGTTATGAATGTTTGTTTGTTCACTGATTTGTTTAGATGGCTCAATAAGGCAGGGTAACTGTGAACGGAATTGCCCTTCGGGGATTAATAAAGTCTGAATCTGAATCTTGTCTTTGTAGTGTTTAGATTGAACATAGGTCGAAAAGTATCAGATAACTGTTGTTTTCTGTTTTGAGTTAGATTTTACACAATGTCCCAACTTCATTGGAATTGGGGTTTGCACATGCATTATTGGAGTTAAAACTCTGAAAATAGCAAAATTGGTATGCAGCCTCAAGGGCTAAAGGCCAAAGCCTTGAGGACTCGTGTTCACCCCTTTACTTTCCCTTTGCCACTTGTTCCCCCTTCAGGGGCATAAAGTCACCGAGCTGTAGCTCAGCTTTCATTTTTCTTTGTGGTTTTTTAATTCATATAACCTGTATGAGCTGATACACAGCAGACCTACCACAGGAAATGAGGGCCTTCTCATTGAAGGCACTAGCGGATCGATTCTACAGCAGCGTTTGGGGGCCTCACGTGATTTTTTGCTCAGGTGCTTCCTTCACTCTCCTGCTTCTCCCATGGGTTAAATGAGCCTTCGTACGCCAAATTAACTGTGACACAGAGCAGCATGCGGACTGGATGAGATACTCCAGCATACGTTAGTTTAAATTCCAACATCAGAGACCCTTACATGAAGCCCCCTCTAATAAAACACGGAGAGAAGATTCAACGACATCACACCACAAGGCAGCCGCAGGCAAACATCCCCCCCATCCCCACCCTTGATTCTTGACATGCTCTCCTCCTCCTGCACTCTTTCATTCTGTCACCCTGCCTCTCATTATCTCCACCTCCCACTCCCCGACCATACCTCCCTGCCTTTTTATCTCCCCCCTCTCTACCTAGGGTGCTCCTATTTTTTGTCAGCGAGGAAGCCTAATTACAGCAGAACCCGATTCTGCAGCCCTCCCTCGGGACGGAAGGTCGTTTGGGGGGAAAAAATGAAACGCTTGTCGAGCGAAAAATGCAGTCGAGTATCAAAATTTGGACCAAAGCTTATTCAAACGGTGACAATTGTCGCTCTTTAATTTGTAGCTGCGGTGCGTTTAGTGGCATCTTGTCAACAAAGATTTTCAAAAAAAGAAGATCCAGAGCAGAGTATAGACCGAGTTTATTTCTGCCTTGCATATTCTGCTTGCTCAGAAGTCTTTGAAGTCAGGGGTAAAAAAAGCAAAAATGGTAATGCAGAGAGAAATCCACAATGTCGACAGAGGAGATGTTGGAACAGCTCATGTAGTCTTACAAGCTCTCCCTTCCAGCAAAGTCGTGCGAGAAGGGATTTGATTCAGGGCTTTGCTTGAAGAAAAGAACAATGGCTGTATGCTATCACACTCCATCATACCAACATGCTTCGGCTTCAATATTAGAGGGAAATACTCTGGGCTATTTTAGCATACAATACACAGAGTCTGCTGCTAATACATTTATTGAAAATTGATTACACTATCATGGCTCAGAACTCTGGGGAGACCTCCATGATTCATCATTTCTCATTACTGCAGCCGGCTCACAGTTTGAGCTCCGTGACCAAGAGCTGGCAGAGTAATAGGAAGATAAAAATAGTGAAGGCAGGAATATTTTCTAATGTTTACGGCCTCTTATTCCTCACTGAGTAAATTAAACACATATAACAACATTTTCAACCCTTCATTAGGGCGGCAGCTAACGAGAGTGTTCATTATTGAGCAAGAATTTCTCAATTAATCCGTTTTATTTGCAAGAAAAAGGCTCACTGAGATTAATAGGAAACTGTTAAAGGGATAGTTCGGGGTTTTTGAAGAGGGGTTGCTTGAAGCCTATGGCAATAGTTCATATAATCGTCAATAAAGCAACTGCTCAGGGCTTCCCCTGTGGGAAGATGGACGGGTATGTATGCTTTATGTATCCTTTTAATTACCCTATTTATAGGGGGTTTGTCTATAACAAGGATGAGCAACTAGCAGACTACCCTACCAACTCAGTCAACTTCAAATTTCCCAAAAAATTAGACCAAAAGATGATGAATTTGTCATTTAGCATTTCAGTACAATCTACCAATAAGACACCACATACAAAGGCAAAATGCATGATCACATGAAAAAGAAATATTTCTCTGATAATTCTAAAGAACTGGTTTATGTTTTGGTCCTTACAAGACATTAGTGGATATGTTTCGATGTACTGGCCTCCACATAAAAAGTTTTATATGAAGCATTAATCAAAGTATTAAGAAAAGGCAGGACAAATTAATTTCACAATCCAGTTCATCATTGCTATCAGAAACCTATCTCAATGTTTCTTTCTTTTTTTATAAATCAGTACTATTGGTCATCTTTCAAATGATTTCATACATTTTTAACCAAATGAAATTACCAAAAATATACTTTTAATCAGGATACTATGAAATCAAGTCATTCAGTAGTAAAGAATTTTTTTCCATCTCCTGAAAAGTACCTGTTTTGGAGATAGGAGGTTTGTGCCCAACAGCGCAGACAAGCAAGATAAGGCCATTGTAAAAGAGTCTTCATTTGGCTTTAAATAAACACTTATTCCATTAAATTGAGCTTTTCTGTTTGCTTGAGCCTAATATATCTGCTGTGGTGTAATTGCGAGGCTTTCAGTGGCACCATTGACAAGTGACAATGACAATTATATTTATCCCCTTAAATTGCAACAGGGCAAACATTTTGTCTTTAAAACTTTCTGTTATAATTATTCCTGCTGCTGTGTTGATCAATCTCCTCTTTCTTTGTACTGATCCGACCAGTCAAAACTTGATGTCCCGATGAACAAGGCAGTTTTAGTCCATTCGGTGTCACAATACTAAACAGAGAAGGACGACTAGACACAGTCCAAGATCTAAAAAAAAAAGCCTAATCAGGTATAGGTTTAGTACACAAAAAGAGCAATCAAAATCAGGCAGAAGTATCAGGATCGGCTGGCAAAAAGCGAGGTTAAAAAAGATACTTAACAAGATCAGAAACACGGAGGGACACACGAGGAATGCTGGAAGTGAGACACAAGGTACAAAGACAATCTGGCAAAGAAGCAGAGGGGAAGTGGAGTTTATATACACACGAGGTAATCAGACACAGGTGATGCAGGAGGGAACACAGGTGAAGGGAATCAACAATCAGGGAGACACAGAGAGGGGAGGGCAGGAAACAAAACCTGAAACGAGAGACAAGGGTGAGACTTTCAAAATAAAACAGGAATGACAAGACATGACACATGAGGAACAAACAATAGGGAAACTTAACCGGGGGTGTGACATTCAGAACATGTTTAAGGCTTTTTTTAAATAAATGACTTAGTTTACTGCATTTATCAAAATATTAATTTATAAGATGTGGCACATCGTAATAAAGTATAACAAGCAATTATTATTTCCAGCAAGGAGTTTATGTTTTTGCTGGTATATATTTGTTTGTTTATTAGCAAGATTACGCAAAAGCTATTTATTTTTATTTATGTTTATTTAACCTTTATTTAGCCAGGAAAACCTCATTGAGATCAAAAATGTCTTTTGCAAGAGTGTCCTGGCCAAGACAGCAGCTCATTCAACAGTTTTACACAAACACATGCAGTCATCAAACACATAAAACAAGAATTCAATACATCCAAGACTACTGGACAGATTTTGCTGAAATTTTTCAGGAGATGTTGGTAATGACCCAACTTAGAAATGATACGATTTTGGTGGTGATACATATATTTGTCAGGGTGCAAAAAACTCCCACAATAAAAAAAAAAAAAATCCCATAAGTTAACATTGGGCGGAATTTTAAAAAGAAATCATATTTCTGCCATTTTTTGATGGATTCACTTCTTAATTACAGGATAATATGGGGTCCATGTCTCTATCATCAAGGTAAATTTCATCTGGATCTGATCCAGATTGACATCACAAAAAAAATGAACTTTATGATGGGAAATCCCATTGATGGCATTCAATAATTTATATAAAATCAAACTTTTAAGTGATGTTCCCAAAACTTATTGTGTTAATACAGCATAACAACCTCCATGTTTGTGCTGAGTTTGGTCCAGATCCTGGCACCATTCTGGATCTGGTGATCCAGACTTGCATCATTTACAGGTGTTGTGGAAAAGCCACTGCTCGAACTGAGCTGCTTGGTGGAGGTCTGCGCTCTCTGAGTGCTTTTCTAGTTTAACATTATAAAGCAGAAAGTGATTTGCTCCATCTCTTGAATATATTGAGTGTTTTGAGTGGCCACAGACCTCTGATGCTGAAGAATAAGAAAAGCAAATGAAAGCCATACCAGCAAACACACCTCAAGGAGAAGGAGTGTAACAATGGCCTTATTAGCGAGTCCCCGTCATCAGTCTAATTAACAGCACACTGCATACACACCTCCCCTGCATAACAGGCAATATACCTCGATCAGCCTAATTACTTCTGACATATTGGAGGCTGCGATCGCAGTGCGCCCACCTCCCCCGCAGTGAAGCACGTCTTAAACCAAACGCTCCACCGCTGAACCAAAGCAGGGCCGTCACACTGCAGAGGAAACAGCAGGTGGATCTGTGTGAGACCGCTGCACTCAGAGGCTCTTAAACCTTTGTTGTGGCCCAGGAGGGACAAATAAAGGGATCTCCGTCACAGAATGGAGTAATTTGACTGTTTTTCTCTCTGTATCAGTGTGTGTGTGGGCTATGGTTAAGTACCAGCGGTCAGAAGCCAAGTGAGGTCACTTCATCATGTGCTAATTGGACTTCTGTGTTCTGACAGGATCAGTCTGCTTTATATCCTGCTGAATAAAAGGATGAGGGACATTCTGAGCTTTTAGGATAAATTCATATGTATTCAAACATGACATAGGGTAGGAAAGATTTGTGCTTATTATTGTAGTGTGTTTTGATTTGAATACAAAAAACTCAATTCCAGATAAGTTGGGATGTTGTGTAAGACATAAACAAAAACAGAAGATGATAATCATTTGTTTTTGATACAGAAAATGTAGCTATATCTAATTAACTGCTAATCAGCTGAGCATGATCAAGATCTCAATCAATCAATCAATCTTTATTTGTATAGCCCCAAAAAAAGTGTTATCTCAAGACTCTTTACAATAGAGCAGGCTGAAGACAAACTCTTCATTTTATAGATACACACATATGCATATATACACATACATATAATAAATATATTTGCATGTACACATACATCCAGAGATGGATCCATCCAGGCAGATACAAAGGGACTAAAAATAAGAATTTATGATAGCGACAAACCCATGGACACCCAGATCATAAATCTGTCCTCATGAATGAATATAGATTCAATCAATCAATCAATCTTTATTTGTATAGTATCATATTTGTTGAATGTAAATTTATTAAAATTAAGCCCATTGAGATGTGGTATCTCATGTTCAAGAGGAACCTCATGTCTATGGATAGAGATATCGATCTAATATCAACATTAATATCTATAATTGATTATAATCTGGAGAGGAATGATGCTGATTAAAACAGCTGCATCTAGCTGAACTGCCATTAAAATGGGTTTAACTGGTCTAAAAGTATAAATTTATGTTAAATTAAGTCTTTTCTGTTGATGGTTGATGCTGGATAGAGCACATGGAGTGGAGCAGGTCCACAGCAACAGGTCATCTATGACTGTTTGTCAAGGTCAAACTAATTAATGTGTGCTGTTTGCAGGAACTACCATGTTTTTAATTTTGTTGATCTCTCTAAAGTTAATATCAGGGACTGTAATGATAATGGAATGGGGCCAAAGGAAAGGCCAAATATTTGTAATTGTAGTTACTGAAGCTCCGAAAGTCCACAGCATAAGGTGGTCTACACCATAGCAGTCTACAAGGCAAGAACCAGAGACGAGTACAGGATCTACAAAAGATCTGATTTAAGTTCCATTCTACCCAACCCTATCGTCAACATGTCTGTTTGTGCATCGATAAATGCTACCATACGCGTTTGCCTTCTAGAAAAAGAAAGAACAATCCACCCCAGGAGCAGCAGCACCCGCAGCTCACTGAAATAACACGCAGACACACACAAACAGGCCAAACACACGCTAAAAAGACCTCCTGGTGTGAAGGACGTCACGCCGCCCCGCAGAGACAGAGGCTGACCAATCAGGCGATGAAGTGGAATGACACAGCGTCACGAAAGGGCAGCTCCATCAAAAGCACATAAACACAAAAACAGATGTGACTCAGATCAGACGTATGAGGGATGTACAGACAGACTTACAGACACATAAACAAATTCACTCTGGGATGGTCTTCTAGGAATGAACCTCACTTTCACCTAAAATCAATTATGAAGAGAATATTCAAACAAAAATAAAACAGAATACACTGTTCTGCAAGTCCTTTTTGACCCATTTTAAATTAAATGCACTACAAAGACAAGATATTAAATATTCAAACTGATTTACTTCATTGATTTTTTTGCAAATATTCCCTCATTCTGAATTTGATGCCTGCACCACGGTCCAAAAAACACAGGGGCAACTAAATACTGGGAAAGTTGAGGAATGCTCAAAAGCACCTGTTTGGAACATTCAACAGGTGAACAGGTTAATTGGAAACAGGTGAGAGTCATGATTGGGTATGAAAGGAGCATCCCCGAAATGGTCAGTTGTTCACAAGCAAGGATGGGGCGAAGTTCATCACTTTGTGGGCAACTGTGTGAGCAAATAGTCCAACAGTTTAACGTTTCTTAACATACAATTGCAAGGAATTTAGGGATTTCATCATCTACAATCCATAATATCATCAAAAGATTCAGAGAATCCAGAGAAATCTCTGCAAGTAAACAGCAAGGCAGAAAATCAACATTGGATGCCTGTGACCTTCGATTCCTCAGGCATCACTGCATTATAAACCAGCATCATTCTGTAAAGGATACCACCACGTGGGCTCAGGAACACTTCAGATAACCATTGTTAGTTAACACAGTTCATCTCTACATCTACAAGTTCAAGTTAAAACTTTACATATTGGTACCCATAACATGGGTAACTTGCACATCTGTGAGGGCGCCATTAATGCTGAAAGGTACATACAGGTTTTGGACCAATATATACAAGTGATGTCTTTTTCACGGATGTCCCTGCTTATTTCAGCAAGACAGTGAAGACCAGTTCTGCACGTGTTAAATCAGCATGTCAACATTGCCTACCAGTATCGTAAAACACTATCTGGAACATTTCCATAAAAAATATGGTTGAACAGTATCCCTGTAGTGTAACTTTACACTTCAATGGATAAAAGACATCCAACTGTAAATGCCAAATGACTGCACTCCATGTCAGATTGATTCATTTGATTAATATAACTATTATTATGCATAACAACATTTTAGCAGAATAGCATCACTCAGACTCACAAAGTAGAAAAACTAGATCAAAAAGTCTTTCATGCAAAATCACATAAAAATCAACATTGTCCACTCAGATGAAATGGCATTATAGTTAACTCAGCTCTCAAAAAAGTTTTTACAAAGAAAAAGGAGAGGAGTCTCACAGAGCTTCCAATAAAAATGACTGGACTCATGGCCGCTGTGCCTCCATAAATGTATGTTAGTGGTAACAAGGCGTAAATCTCTGTACTTTAAAAGCCCATGAAAAGCTTTAAAATACTTTGTTTACATGCTTTTATTGCTTTTGGCTAAATAAGAAATAATCTTTATCGTGGGTCTCCAAATGACTTACACCACCCCTCCCCACAGGCCTGGAGTTTATCCTCAAGCGTCCCAAACTGTTCCCACATGTGCACACTCCCCTTTGGGGACACTTGGATGGATAAAATCCTGTAAAGTCCTACCTGATAATTTCCACTCTCCACATCAATCTGCAGCTGTGGCTAATGGGCTGACCCTGTTGTTTGAAAAGGGTCCACTCAGCAGTTTGAAAACAGACTGTATCAGCAAAAAGAGACATAACTATGCAACAACAGTAGATTTACACGAGGAGCCGTGTGTGTTGTGGACAAAACAGCAATACTGCCACAACAGCCTCATATCAAATCTTAAGAAAGGGTGTCACTTTTTAAATTTATGAAAGGCAAAAGACACAGTCCACTTACTGTGCATTAAAATACAGACTACACTGTTAATAAAACTACTCAGCATCTAAATTACTGTATGTAAATTAAGTTTAATTAAGCCAAACTCTTTAATTTTCTTAATTTCTTTTCCTCTGTGCCTCAGATTAAATTTTAATGTGTGATTTATTCCTTGTAGTTTTAGCAACCATAATAATACTGAGTCTTTTAGACAAATGGATACAACTTTTAGGCATTATTTCAAGCTCTATTTTGTTCTGAGCTTAAAATGACAAGACTTATTAAGAGTCTATGTCTGTGGAAAAATGTTGACAAAGGAACCCCGACTAGCCACACAAAGGTTACCTGACACACCCGTGGACAGTTTGGAAATGGGCAGAACCTTTCAAAAGCAAATCCTGCAGGTGATTGGACGATGGTTCCACCAGTCACATTCACTACGAGCCAATCAGATGTTGTAGTAGGCGGGCACTACTGCCCCAATGTAAAGTACAAAGCCCGAGCCAGTTCAAAGAACAAACTTTCAACAAAACATGTTGGAAGGGGAGTGAAAATATCGTTACTGTCAAGAGATAGTTTCCCTGTTCTTATTTGTGGTCCAGATCTGATAAAACTGCTACTGAAGCTGTTAGCGTCTATGCTAACAGCCTACATGGCTCTCTCGTAAGCACCGAGATGCTCAACAAATCAGAGCCCAACATCACCCTCTGCTGGCCCCGCCTTCTTGACTACGCAGCATCTACGAGTCAGTCACACCACAGTGTGATCATTTGAATGAGTGCATGTGCATCAAATCATGGATAAGCTAATCCGTGGGAGTTTAAAACAGCTTTTAAACCAAAGTAAGTGGATTAAGTTAAACTTACATTGATGGTGAAGTTTTGTAAGATTCAACAATTCAAACAGCAAATGGCAAAACATTAACAGTTAGTCAGCCTTTATCGAGATTGCCCCTATTTACGTTAACAGCAAGATCGCTAACAGTGCTTTAGCTAGGGGTGTGTGTTTGTGTGTTTTGTGTGTGTTTTGCCTATTAATCCGGCCTGTATTTTCCTGTTGAGAATAAAGCCAATACAGTTTTTTGCAATCATTTTTGTCATTTTTCCTACTGCGCCGCAACACAGTATTTTAGGGCTGCCCCATCTGTCAATCCCACTTTAACCACTGCTCGTAGCTCCCACCTCTTCCCGCTCTGAAGGACTCTGATTGGACCATGCTCACTTCAGGTCGAGCATTTATGCAGTTGCAGCGTCTCCCCATAAGATGGTTCTTCTGTCATTAGAACACAGCCAATGGGCTTCAGACTTTACCCTTTGGTGCAGCATTAGCATTAACCATATGTGTTTGTCACATCATTTTGGGGGATCTAGCTACAGCTAAGATGGTGTGCAGGACCCCACCACGTTCTAGTCATGGACCAGTCAAGACTCAGTCAAGGGGAGGTGAGGAAACTCTAAGTGGCTCCATCCATAAACTGGAGCTTGGCAAGCTGGATCTGACCAGTAGTAATTTTGTTGACTGATTGTTTTTGTCATAGTTTTTGTCAACAACCCTTTTTCCCCTGACGAGAACTAGACAGTAACTAATGATAACAAGCGCACATGGACAAAAACTAAAACTAAATTAACTGACATTTTCGTCAACAAATAAAAACCAGACAAAAATATTTGACAGAGACTTAATCCAATCAGACCTAATTTGGTCATGTAGAAAGTAGAGACAAGTTAGGAATATATCCAATCACAACTACTTTGGTTGTGTGGAAAGGTTGGATGAGTTAAGAGGGACATCCAATCACAGCTGCCTTAGCTTCATGGTGGTGGGACAAGTTGTGGAGCGATCCAATCAGAGCTCCTCTCTTTATGAATTGATATATTCATGTAGAGCAGGTTCACTGTTTGTTGTCAGTTCTGGTATTGTAACTGAGATGCTCTGCCAGGTAGCCTAAATAAAGGTGACTGCATTTCACACAAAAGTTCAATTTGTTTCTGTTCATTTATACATTCAAACTTTACAAGCATTCAATAAAGGGTTATTAGATGTTTCATTTTATCCAAGTGTAAAACATGACTTCAGAAATTCAAGGAAACATTAAAAATGCCTTACCCTTTACACTTCATATTGTAGTCGACTAAATATACAGAAAATTTCATTGACTAAAATGTTGGGAAATTTCATCAACTAAAAGTAGACTAAAATTAACACACTTCAGATGACTAAACTATGACTAAAACTAAAAGATATTTCAGGCAAAAGACTATAACTAAAACTAAGGACTACCACCTCAATAATGAAAATTGTGGCTGAAATTTCTGAAAAAATTTGTTTATCCCAACTGACGAAATGAAAATGATGCAGTTTGGACCTTGGATAGAACAAGACATGAGGCTGAGCAAAAAGACAGGATAAAGCGATATCAATATGTTTAAATAGTGCAACACTGTAAAAAAATTAAGTTTTAAAGACCCTTTAAATTCGATTAATTCCATGCATATGGTTATGCAGCTACACTTGAATGCTTTCCTGATGTATGTGTAACCATTAATTATCACAATCATTCTTATTAAGTTTATATTCTTAGCATTAAGTCTCAGATTATTCTGCATGTATCTATCCCATTTTCTGATCCTCCATTTGGCTGCCAGACCTCAACAACTTCAGTGCTGAACCAAAAATCTTAATCATGTCCTCTGCTTCTGCTGAAATATCTTAAAGAACAAGATAATCTGTCCTATCACATTTATGAGTCCCTCGTCTGATGAAACTTCCTCAGCTAATAGTGGCATTAATTTCCTTCTTTCTGCTCCTCTGTGAGCTGCACAAAACAAATGAGACGCATGGGGCTCTTGGTCCAAGTGTATTAATAGCTAATCTCTGTTTATTTGGTTTCACACACTGCAGGGACTAAAAAGGCTGGACATGCCAACATTTATCCCGACTCTGTGGACAGCCAGCCTGTAGTTTGACTGATTATCTGTGATGATGACAAATATGGGACAGAGACGCGAGTCATATATAATCCAGGGTGTTAAAATGATAAATCTTATTGGCATTGTTATGTTTTCTGTCTGATTTGTACTTTTTTCTTTGTTTTTTTCACCTCTTGATTGAATACACAGCACGTAAATTTGCCATCAGGGGCTTTTAATCCAAACAATAACAAACCGTGACATGAAGACATGTAAGCTCTGCCCACCTCCACCTCGAACCTGATGTTTTGAACGGAGGAGTCTTTTCATGGTATAATCTCACTGGAAGCAAGATAAGATGTTAAAAGATGCTCTCCTGATTCACTCTGAAGTAGCTTATGGCTTATGCTAAGAAACAGAGAGCCAAATAAACAGCCAAATTAGACAAATGTGAACTAAAGGAGTACTCATGGCGCATTTTTTACAATAATCATAACTAAGGTGGTTTTCACAATACAGCTCAATTGCTTTGCTCATGCCAGCACCATTCGACTTAAGTCATTACGTCACAGCCAGTGTCACCGCCTGAAAAAGGGGAGAAATAATCACGAGAGCGATGTGGTGATGTTTCCTCATCAAGAGCGTAGAGGAAAAACAACTGTGGTGGGAGCTAGACAAAAGCAATCAGTCCATGATGATCTAGCTCTGCCTGCTTTATAGAGCACAGAGAAACACAACAAAATCTTTTTAACACAGAACTGTCTTTAAAATGATTTAGATCAGTGGTTCTCAACTGGTCTGGCTGTGGGACCCACCATCATCCCTTAATTTCAAGCTGCGACCCAACTTGAGGGAAATTTTCAACTACTTAAATTTATTTAATAAAAATATGCTGCACTTTGAACCCGAGATAGTACAAGATATCGCTGTATGTCAGAACAAAAAAAAAAGTTTAGTGACCTGCATGTGGTGATGCTAGAGAGGGAAATATTCCCTTTTACACCCAATAAGCAGCATTTTAATTGAAACAAAAGGTGCATCTTAGGGACACAAGGTCTTAAGTAATAATATTCCATCAGTAGCACTAAATGAGCCATCGATCATGAGGCTGTCAAACAAAACACTTCAGAATCGTTTTTTAACAGACTCCATAGCGCTTTCATGGACAAATGTGAGATAAAAAGTCCAACTACTGAGGAGTCATTTAAAAAAAAAACATTAAAAATATGTAGCTTAAGCTGAGTACCTACTTATTAAATATATAACAAAAACCCTTTGATTTAAATGTGTGTCAATTAGCATTACCAGCTAGTATCACTACCTGTTGTTAAGGAGTGTGAAAAGACAGCACCCCACTGCATAAAAAAATCCCTTCAAAGTAAAAGCACACAAAAACACTTTTTTCCCAGGCAAAGGCTCGCGACCCATTGAAAAAGGGTCCGCGACCCACTCTTGGGTCACAGCCCACCAGTTGAGAATCACTGATTTAGATGTATTATGATTTTAAGGACCCCAAATGAATTTAGATCATGGATGAACAATACTTTTATCCTCTATAAATCTTTAAAATTACTGACAACATGAACTCATTATTTGTTACTACTTTGTTATTACTTTTTAACTTGTCATACCAGCGTTGTCTTGACTACAAGTCGCGTTCTGTTTTTTGGGAAGGAAGCCATCAGGCTAAGCTATCCACAAAATGAAAATATAATAATGATAACAGCTGAGATTAAATGCCCTATGTAAGATTATATAGATGAGCATATTTATTGATGTGGGACATGCCTTACATTTTGGTTAACTTTATTTCTATCATTTTCATTTTAATCATGACATAAAAAAACTATACATATAAGAAAGAGCAGAAAGGGTGATCATGGCAGACAAGATGCTTGACATCCGATGACATTATGCACAGTGTGAAAAAAAATATGAAATGGGTTAGAAGTGGTGAAATCCATAATCACAAAGGTTCTCAACGGAGGAAGGAAACATATTCCAGAGTTAGCTGTAGAATGTCACTTCTGGTTAACCTAAGTAATTCACTTTTTCCAGTATTTTTTTTAACCTTTTTTGGTTGAATGTTTTTGAGAAAAGGTCAATTGTTTCATAGTGTAAATTTCTTGGATTGTGTCCTTGCTGTCTGTGATAGTTGGTGATTCCTTGTTCAACCATTTTCTGGTTATCACTTTTCTACCTCCAGCCAGTAAAAATTGTAGTAAATATCTTTCATGTTTTTTAAGCACAGCTGGTATCTCCAAAGTACACAGCCTTAAAGGTAAAGTCAAACTCTAAGATGATAACTGATCTGATTACAGTTCCCACATCTGTCCAGTAGAGGGAAATTTTGGGGCATTCCCAAAAAATTGAAAGTGACCAGCAGACTCATTACCACCTCAGCCAAATGAATGGTCCCCATTTGGCTGAGGGAAACCTGAAACCCCATCTGCAATATCCTTGCACTTGAATATGAAGTTGCACATTGATCCTTGTTGATTATGAGCCTAACATGTCTAATGGCATGTGACGAATCTCTTTATTATCTCCAAAGGACAATCTGTTTTCAGCAGTAATCACACGAGCATCAGACAAAATCAATACGTAAACAATAAAACCCCATCAAGCTGCAGACAGCAGGCCAATAGCAGCAGTTCATTGAATCTGCATCTTGGCTGATTGTGTCTTTTGTTAGGAAGAATCAACCTCACCTCCTTGAACAGAGCAGTGGTAGATCAGCAGGTCCTGAATGGGCCTTCAGCAGTATGTTAACCTTAAAAAGGTAAGAGGGTCACTTAGGGTCTCACCATGAATTTGCTTTATAGCACATGTCAGTTTGTACGATCTTTTCTATCTCATCCAGAATGTTAGCAGCATCAGCAAATAAAGGGCGGATGTAAAGACTTTTAGTAGAAATCTAAATGTCAAACCTTCACTGTGCAGAGAGTCTTTGCTACACACAGAATGTACAAAAAGCTTAAAAAGTTCATTCTTCCTTTTTACCACCAGCATGTGAACAGGATAACTCAAAAACTAATGAATGAATTTGGATGGAATTTTCAGGGAATGTTAATCACGGCACAAGAAAGAGGTGATTTGATTTTGGTGGTGATCTGAATCCAGACGTATTCAAGCAATTCTTTGCATTATGAAACAGGGTAGTTTTCCACATTTTCACTAATAACTAAAACAGTTCTTTGTAGATTTTCACAACATTTTCAGGGATTGTTGGTCATGGCACAATAAAAAAGTGATGAAATTCTGGTGGTGATCCAAAATTGGATGTGACAGCTTTTTGGAAGTTCCTGATCCTCTTTATGGCATGCCAGCTGACAAAGCTTTGCAATTAATAGAGTCAGTTTCATTGAAAATTGCTGCCTCACACAACCATGAAAATTGAATAATCAACATTAAAAGATAACCATGCTATATGACATGCTGCACTTCTTTTGTCTTTTTCTATCTTATTTATTTAAGATATTTGTTCATCTTTACTTATATTTTTATTTTATACACATTATTCAATGCAAGGAATGATACTGTTAATAGGGAGTGTTAAATGATTGCATGTGATGTGTTCTGAAATTTGTGAATATAGTGTTTTTTAGTCATGATCTCAATATTTCAAAATAATTACATATGTGATTTTGCAATAATTGATCAGCCATGAAAGCTTACCTTGCATCACACTGCAGATCCTGCCAATATGATAAACTAAAGAGCTGTGCAACAGCTTTGAGCTGAGATTGATTGACACATGTTCTAGTAAATCAATATTGACTAGAATATTAACTTGAGGACCGTTTGTGAGTTTCTTTTATTGGTTAGAACAGCAATAGCCTTATCAAAGATACTAATGGCACACACAGCCACCGGCCTCTTTATTAAGTACACCTGCTCAACCGCTTGTTGACACAAACGGCCAACCAGCCGCCACACAGCAGCAGCTAAATGCATTTGGATAAGTAACTTTGACCTGGCATGGTTGTTGATGACAGACAGGCTGGTCTGAGTTTTCCAGAAACTGCTGATCTACTGGGATTTTCACTCAACACTAGTGTTTTCAGAGGACGGTCTTAAAAAGAGAAAATACTCAGTGAGGGGCAATTCTGTGTCCAAAATGTTTTGTTGATGCCTGAGGTCAGAGGAAAATGGCCAGAGCGGTTTAGAGATGATGGAAAGGCAGAGCTAACTCAAATGGCCACTTGTTACAACCAGTGTTGCCAGATCTTTCTACTGAAATAAGCAACCAGGTCGATAAAAACAAGCCCAAAACAAGAAGCCTCCAGCTATTTTTTTTTTTTCTAATGTGATATTTTTTTTTTATTTTAAGAAGGTGGAGCATCCTTTTATTTACACAGAAGTGAAGGGAGGGGGTAATGTTATTTAGAACTCTGTTATCACTAAACAGTGTGTCTAACCTTGATATTTGTGACCAAACAGACATAGTCAGGCTTTTATCTATGTTTTATGTTGATCCTCTACAGCTTTATTATGGTGAAAACAGTAATAGCTACATAAGAAATAAATTTAATTTTGGCTATAAGGATTTATTTTTGGTGGAAACATCATTTTTGCCCCTATTTTTATAGTAAAATTTGGGGGCAAAACAAGCCCAAATGAGCAACTGTCCTTTTGGAACAATCCCAAAACAAAAACGCAGCCTACAACTGCCAATATTTACAAGCTACTTTACAGAAAAACAAGTCGCTTATAATAAACAGACCTGGCAACCATGGTTACAACCAATAATGAAGCCCATTTCTGAGCACACAACACGTCAAATCTTGAAGCTGTTGGGCCAAAGCAGCAGGAGACCATATTGGGTGCCACTCCTGTCAGCTAAGAACAGGAAAGAGGATATAGTTTGCAAAGGCTCACCATAATTGATCCTAAAGATTGGAAAAATGTTGCCTTGTCTGGCAATTTCTGCTGCACAATACAGAGGAAGGCAGAATCCAACCTACTTCCATCAATAAATCAAACCTCCCACAGAGCTCATATACTGAGAGAAGAACAATTGTTCATTTAAATTGCATAATCGAGCTTTAACCGCAGCTTAGCTCAACAAGGCATGTGAACGTGCTGGTCTCAGAATAGCACATATTCATGGTTTGGTACACAAGGGTGGCCACTGCCAGGATGTATCAGCCTGTTTATTGTCAGCGCTGACACGTTGCTGTTGTTGTGGTGAATGGGAGCCGAGAGAGGTGCAGGGCCGCCGTGGTAAAAAGAACAACCGAACTGTCACACATGAGCACTTATCTGTGTCACGCTTTCTTATTGAAAAAGGAGCCCTCACAAAAACCCACACAAACACATAATCTGAGACTTTCTCTTCCCTGTCGCCGTGTCTTTCCATATCGCCATCCTTTACGTCTCTCTGTCAGACTTCACCTCTCCTCTCTCATCTCTTATTAATAACAGGGCTGACCTAGAAAATTTGTGGTGTCATGATTTCACTTGATAAAAGAGGACACGCTCGTCACAACTGGAAAAAGCACCTTGTCATCTTTTTTCCAGAAGAAACCTCCAACTGCAGCAGAAAATTACCTCTTAAATCCACGGAAATGAGCGTTTACACCCTTCTCTGTCGCTCCCAAAAAATAAAAGTCTAAATAAAATGTTTGATTTCTGCAATAGAATACCTTGAAGACTTGTCACTGCAATATATAACATGTTTTATCATTCCATACAACACAGTAAAAGAGGGCTGCATCTGTCAGCCTTTAAAAAACCAGGCCAGGACTGAAGATGTATCACGGTTCCCAAGAATATGATTGCTTGTCACAGTGTAGGCTCGTCTCCATAAATACAGCAGCAACATATTGGGCTTTTTTGACAACAGCGGGTGTGCCAGTCGCTGTAAAATAAATAAATAAATAACTGACTTATTGTCTTCGGGAGAATAGGAGCAGCTCCACAATAAAACAAGAACATATTGGGGTTTTTTTATTTTTAGAACGGAGCCATGATGAAGGCTGTCGCTCTTTCTTTCTCTCGCTGGGAGAAAACTTTACATAAAACTGACACTAAGGCAGAAAGAAACGTGCACACTGGTAACACACGTGCACACACTTGTTCAGAGACATAAGTGTGTGAAGCATCCAGTCTGTTGCTGAGGAAGACTCCTTTGTGTCACTGTGAAGAACACAAGGGGGGTGACATGCTCTGTTTTCAGAGGAGAGTCGATGCCTGTGGACACAAAGATAAACATCATCATATGCCACATTGCTCCTTGGATTTAGTGAGTGATGGTGTACGAGGGCAGGTTAAGAGAGGAAACACTAAATGGCTAATTTCACGTACTCCTGGGTTATATTTCAAGTCCACATTGGCACAACATCCCAAAAAGAGTGTTTGTAAAGGGCAAAACCTTGGAATTGAACAAAAGTTCTGCTTGCCACATTCATTACAGGTCAGTCATAGGCGCGCATCACTTCTTAACTGCAGCACAACTAAACAACACTCGATACGTATCATGATACTAATGTTAATTTTGACAGCACTTTTTAATTTAGTTTGTTATAGTCTTTTGTCTAAAATATCTTTTAGTTTTAGTCATAATTTAGTCATCTAAATTGTTTAATTTTAGTCTAGTTTTAGTTCATGAAATTTCACATTTTAGTCGATGAAATCTGCTGTAAATTCAGTCGACTAAAATATGAAGTGAAAAGGGTAAGGCATTTTTTATGTTTACTTGAATTTCTGAAGTCATGTTTTACACTTGGATAAAACGAAACATCTAATAACTCTTTACTGAATGCTAGTAAAGTCTGAATGTATAAATGAACAGAAACAAATTGAACTTTTGTGTGAAATGCAGTCACCTTTATTTAGGCTACCTGGCAGAGCATCTCAGTTACAATACCAGAACTGACAACAAACAGTGAACCTGCTCTACATGAATATATCAATTCATAAAGAGAGGAGCTCTGATTGGATCGCTCCACAACTTATCCAGCCACCATGAAGCTAAGGCAGCTGTGATAGGATGTCCCTCTTAATTCATCCAACCTTTCCACACAACCAAAGTAGCTGTGATTGGATATATTCCTAACTTGTCCCTACTTTATACATGACCAAATTTGGTCTGATTGGATTAAGTCTCTGTCAAATATATTCATCTAGTTTCTTTTTGTTGAGGAAAATGTCAGTTAATATAGTTTTAGTTTTAGTCCATTTAGTCCAGTCTTGTTTTTATTAGTAACTGTCTAGTTTTTGTCAGGGGAAAATAAGGTTGCCGATGAAAACCATGACTGACTTTTGGACATTGCAACAAGTTTTGACCTTAACTGTAAAAACAGCAAGGGAGAGGTTTAAAGCTGTGGTCACCAAAGCTGCGTTCCAAGTTGGGATTTCCAAGTTCAGAGGGGGAAATTCTGGAATGCCCCCTGAGATCAGGATTTCCTTCTGGGAAGTCGGGGGACCCGACTGCCTGGATCTGCCTGACACTGAACCAGGCAGATCCATCTGCAGGGAAAGGTTCCCCCTTGGATGCCAATCGAGAAAGCAAGATCAACTTGGCTAAATTCTTTACAATGGTTCACTTCTCCTTGACAAAACCTAATGTTGAGAACTATTTCATGATGCAACATAGCCTTGCATCAATGACCATCTATCTCCTCTCAAGGACAAAGTTGGCCAGGTTCTTTATTGGCAATCATATTTACTAGTCCCATAGGCCTTGAGCAAAAACCTGAAATATCCCATTAATCATCCAACCTTATCAACCCTTTCAAACTTAGCGTTGGTTGCTATATCCAACCATAACACTCAACATCCTGCTTGTAAGGTCATTAGAAAATCTCAGCAGCTAATGTTAGCATGAAACCTGTTTGAAGGCTACCTGAAGTTTTAAACAGAACCAGCAGGGAATTCATCTCTTTATTAAAAAGGGTTTCACACTTTTGATCATGGCAGATGTAATGCTTAACATTTTCCTTTTTCAAACATTTGCTGACAAGTGTTAAACCCTATTTAATTTAAAATCCATCATTTTCTTTTAGTTGCTGATTGACCTGGAAGTCTGAAATAATGAGGAGCTGTCAGGTTCCACATTTATGATTAACAAACCTTGATTATAACAAACAAGCCATTCCAGGCAGGCAGTTGGCTGTTGTGAGAAGGTGGCAGATAGCTTCTCTGGGCAGAAATAAAAAGTTACGAGCTCAATGAGGAACATATGGTGGATTGGATGGGCAGCACTTTGTCCTCTTTAGTTAAACTGGAGCACAAACACATAAAGTGATGATCCAGGAGGGGTGGATGGGGGATATGAGGACAATAGATATAAAACTCTATTGCTGTGTCTTCATGTGAATGAGGAGCTATGGCAGGATGTTCTCTTCACTGATGCACACTCGGTATCATTAATCTAGAGGGTAAGTGAGGTTAGAGCGGAAACAGACGTTAAATCGATCATTTTAGTAATTCTGAGGCAAGATAAGCTTAAATAACAATTTTGTCCTTTTATTGTCAACCAGGTGAGATGTTTTGACACTTCAAAATGAATGTATTAAAGGGATAGTTCAGGTTTTTGAAGTAGGGTTGCTTGAGGCCTATAGCACTACTAAAGCACCCTGCTGTCTTTGTCTCCTAAGGAAGATAACAAGCTAGCTGATACATAGCAGTCAGTGGTGCCAAGGATAGAGGCAAAAATCTGTAAATATACACTTGAATTGAAAATATACAGCTCTGTAGCACATAAGGATGCCTGAGAGAGCTCACAGTGTAACCCAACCTTCCCTTGCTCTCTTGCCTACAACAACAGAAAGTACACCTTGAGAAAATGGAGGACAGGCAAAGCCACTCCATGGAAGCACTTTTGGCTCCACACTGCCAATGGTAAAATAATAAAGAAAGACTTGTGTGTGAAGCAGCTGGCCTACTCCTTATCTACAACAAAATTACGGGCTCATTTGTCAGTCTTCCACTGACCGCAGTGTAACAGCACAGCATCAAGCGCTCAGCCCTGCATGACCACAGCAGGCCCCCTGCAAGGGGCATGGAAGAAGGTCACCAAGGACAAAATGAAAAACTTGTTTGCTCGAAAACAAATCCTGTTTGATCTTTGGGGAAAGTGACAGCCATACTGTGTCTGCATTTTTGGAGCTTTGCACATGTTTGTGGTGATGTGGACAAATGTGAGTATGCATTTGCAAATATACTCCTCAGAAAAAGGTTGGAAAACTTATTTTTGTTAATTATTTTCCCTCCTTAATAAAACCAATTGGTACTATATTTTATATTGTTGTAAAGCCTGATTAGTCGCCTTAACAAAAAGGTACAACTTGTAAGGATCATGCATTTGTAGAATGAGCAACACAGCTAAACTTGTGGGTAGGGCCCAAAAAATGTGCCAAAATCCCTTTTAACTGGAAGCTGGTATTCAGTACACAGAGTAGCAGCACAGTGGTACCATTTCCAAAAGAAGGACCAAGATCCATGAGGCTGATGAAGTCAAATACAGACAGTGAAGTGGGCACATCAAAGAGCCAACATTGCAAGAAGACCCGTCCCTCACCCTTGCTTCACTGAGGAAATGTAAGTACATTTTTGTTGGGCACTACCCACGTTTAGCTGTGTTACTCATTCCATATCTGCACAATCCTTGCAAGTCATAACTCTCTGTTAAGGTGACTAATCAGGCTTTCTAATGATACAAAATACAATACCATTTGATTTTACTAAAGGGGAGACGTAATACATATTCCAACACAGAAGCCACGATATGATATGTATCCCGATATATGTATATTGTGAATACTGACTACGGTTTTAACAGAAGTCCGTGCAAGTTCTAAATGATTCTACAACTTATGAAATCTTAAATTTAGGTCCTGAAAGATGGTAGACCTAAGTTTAAAATTGGAACATTTGCTTCATCATGTAGCTTGGCTTCGACTTTGAACTGTGCCATTGTTAACATTATCCAAAGTGTATTGACAACAACTGTCAAAACATTGAGGTCATATCGATTCTGTAGAATCCATATCGATACACGTATCCTCAAGAAGTGTGGGACGATACTTTGCAGTATCGATATTTTGAGCACAGGCCAAAAGGGCAAGATGATATACTCCTAATATGTGACTGGAAAACCACCATACAACATCAAGTCCATGTTTTTTTAATTCAGAGAAACATATGCACTGATTCAAATCACATAAGCTCACTTTAATGGGCTTGTAATGCTCTTGAAGCAACCTTGAACAAGCATCTGTTTGATCATCAGATGCTGTTTCTCCAAAGACAAAGTCTAAAGTCGAATGTAAATGAGACCATAACTTCAAATGTCATAAAAGCCACAAAACTATGTGGCAAAATCCAGGAGGGCTCCAGGAGTATCCGGAGATTTCTGATGTTTTCACAGCATGCGTCTCGGAGCTGACAGTCAGAAATAAAAGATGAGTGGGCCTGTAAATCAGGCGAGACAGAAGCCAGAGATTCACACTGAAGAGGAGCCGCTGCAGACGTTTAATCTCCAAGCCCCAAACATCAGAGCTCTAATCCAACACATATTTCATTAAATCAGTCTGAGGTAAATAAACTTCAATCTTATGCTTCTTTAGCATTTTGACAAGTAGACTAACAATCAGTTCTAAACCCACAGCAGTCCATCAAGAGGGGCGTCAGAATTTATTCTACATGTGACTCAGATCTAAAAAAGCCCTCATGGAGAAGGAGTGAAAGGAGCTCTGCTGAAAGGAAATGGGCCACAGTGTGTTTGAGAACATCTACACATCTCAAACTGTGACAAGCTCGTCCTGTTCACAAAGGAAACACCCACAGCAGCCTTACAGCTCCTTAACTTTATGTAAGTCCATTGAAAAGGTAATGTGGAGACTGAATAACAGGTCCTTGAAAATACATGCTTCTAACATATGACTGCACTTCTTTGTATGAGAAAACAGATGTTCTGAGTGCAGCTCAGCTCTTCATAAAATCATCCTTTTTTATTCTGCATGTTTCAAAAACACCAGAAATTGAGCGACGTTCGATATCTACTTCAGGCAAGCAACTTGAGCTGCTGCTATTCTGCACATGGCAAGTATCATAACAACAAACTGTCAGATTACTTAAAATGCAAGATTTCCAGTCTCGTCCTCTGCTTTGCCTCTGCCAGCTCTGCCGTGCATCAGCACTACCCTCTTGCTTTCTTCCCTCCATCACCCTCACGTTCACCAAGTCTCCAGCAGAAGTCTTTATGATGCTGTAGCTTCAGTCTGCAGGTCAAATAAATGTGATGAGGTGGGTGATGAGGTTGAAGCCAAGATGCCAGAGAGCAGCAAAAAAGTGTCATATGTACATGATTTGTCCGACTTAAATGCTGATGTATTGACTTCTTGATAATTCACTGAATCATCGGTATGCCCTTATTTCCAAAGCTATACTTAATCTGTTTCCTTCATACTTAAGTAATCGCATTCAAGAAAAAAGTGCTGATAGCTACAATCTTCGCCCTGTGACTCAGCTGCATTGTTTTGTATTTGCTCTGTTTACCAATCAATCATTCAATCAATTAATCAAAGTTTATTCAATCAGTACTTTCAAAAAGTGAAACAAAATCACAACAAAAATCACAACAAGACATTTAGGACTTAGACTGTTTAAAAAGGTTTAGGCTGAAGTATAAGCTTATTGTGCCTACTCTAATAACACAAAAAATGTAAGCATTTAAGAGCAAACATACAAGTTTACATTTTGTTTATTTGTACAGCTATATGTGTTTAATCATGCAGAAAAGATGTATTTTCTATATAATTTATTCATTATTTATGTTTTATTTTTTGCTTTATTCATTATTCAATTAATTTAATCTTTATTAACTTTAAAAAAAAAAAAAATCATCTCATTTTTAATGTACGTTAAATAGATGTAACCGCGTTAATAATATTCCTGTGTGACAAATGTCATGTAGTTCATGTGGATTTAACCTAAAACTAAAAAATATATTTTTTTATTATTTCATTGCAGAAGAATTTTTCAAAAGAAATATTGAATCGCCATTCAATTTAAAAACACTGAGATATACATTTTGGTCTTTATTTCCCAGCCCTACTTCTTGTTCAGATTCGTAGTAACGTGTTGCCATTCTGGTATATGTTTCTTTGAGAGTACAACAAATTTTACTGTTTGTCTTGAAATTTACTTTAAAAAGAATCTAAATTTACGAATAAATTCATGAACTTGTACCTAACTCTCTCAAGAGAAAGCATCAATGTTCATTTTGTCATCTTGACAAATACGAGCCACTTGGCAATCCATGGGCATCCATGTTTAATGGTTTAAAGATGCGACAAACACCCCCTCTGTAAAAAGGATCTGGCTTTCACTGAGCTCAAATACAGCAGTGACATACAGCACAGTCCACAGGTGGTGCAGACCTGGCACCAAGAAGAAGAATCACATATGGTCCATGACAAGACGGATCTTAGCCAACTGAATGCCCACATCTAGCCAAATTAGGGATAATACTGCTACTGGATCATACAGAATAACCCTATGATTATTCTACCCACGCCTTTGGACAGACAGTTTAAGCAAGACCTGCACACAAACTGGAATTTTGAACATTATCATCTCTTTGAGACAGAAGTAACAAAAAAATCAGGGCAGAACAGGGACATCGAAAGTACAGCTTGGGAAAAAGTGGGTAAAAGACCTGAAAATGATTGTGAATATGAAAAGGTGAATGCTTGGTAAACAGTTTAAAGTTACTAAAGCTGATAATACATTGAAGGTTGTAAAGCTATTTTACTTTCAATGTTAAATTTTGGCACGCTGATAAAACTTATGAAAAATGATAACACTCTGAAACAGGCTACATTTTATTAAAGCAACAGTACATAGATTCTTGATATCACAACATTTTGATAGGAATGTTAGGCATATAGATTTGGAAATGAATATTGTTATTGATGTTTAAGGTCCAATACTATGCAAAATGCCTTTTTTAATTATTTCATGACCTATCTACAAACATTCCTAACATAAGAAAAACTCTCTTTTGCTTGCTCCACCTTTCAGGAAATCTGTGCTATAACAATATCTCTAAAAATGTCCCCTCTTTAATGTTTTTACAGGTTATGACAACTCCTCCAGATGGAAACCCCTCCCTTAGCCTCTGTTTGTTCAACCCACAGGTGGATCTAGTTGAAGGAAAATGTCTAGGCATGTCTTTGCTGTCAAAGTAAACATTAGAGAACAGCCATTGAAAGCCAAAGTTACATATATGTTCAATAGGGGCCCTGATCTGATACACAACAGCTGTATTTAAATCTTAAGGCACCAAAACAGTCTGTTCTGAGCAGGGCTGAAACAAGAGGGTTTAGAAGCATTAGGGCTGTCACCTTATACTCGATATCAATCAAACAATCAGTCAATCGAAACTTTATTTATAAAGCACATTTCATACAAAAAAACTGTAGCACAAAGTGCTGTACATTCAAGAACATAAGCAGATAAGTACAAAATAAAAAACAAAAACCCATCCCATCCCGTAACCCACATTCAACACACACAATCACTCATGCATGCACACACACAGATGTACACACAAGGACACTAACTGAGGACTCTTCAAACAGCCACAGATGACTGAGGTAATGCCATCTTGAATTGAAAATATATATCCGAATATCCATTCAAGCATGGGAGTAAAAATTCATTAAACGACTCACAGGTGGTGGGGGTGGGTTATGGGTTGTCTTCGTTTTTTTGCATGTATAAACAAAAGACAATCCAGTTTGATTTTGGGAAAAGGTGACAGCCCTAATAAGCACACCAGAATCCAATGTCTAACTGAGTTTTTAGGCAAAAGGCTTGATGTTCCAAGAACATCTTGGACCAGTGTTAAGCGTTTTGAAAGGACGTAAAATAAGTGACCTGTACCGCGTTTATGTGGACCCTGATGGGCCCCCCTCTGAGCAACCCTGTAAAACTGTTCAAAATCTTGGTACTGACTTAAACGTTGAACCCGTCTTCCATCTCATTTATTCTCTATTCTTTTAAAATACTTTCTATTTATGAAAGTTTCTCTTACAAAAAGGTTTAGTCAAGGAAAACAGTTTTCTCCTTTGAATGAAAACAGATAAACAGACTGAGTGATCTGTTTTTCAAACTTCTGTTGAGGGTCAGTAAATCTACATCAACTCCCTGAAGCAAAACAAAGAGAGAAGAATGAAGGAGCTGACAGATTTGTGTGCTGAATAAAAGGGTGAAAAGTCACTTACTGACAGGTCATTTAGGCATGAATATATAATTTATTTTTAAGATATGTAAACCAGGACATGGTGACCCAGCGAGCCAGTCAATAGGCCAAGAACCTGATCTGATGTGAGCATTTCCCATCCCCCATTATGAGGGGGCACTTAAAAACCAGCAGACAACTGATGTAAGATCCATTTTGTGACCCTTAATTTTCTTCATTTGGAAAAAACCCCCACAAAACAAATCCTCAAATCATCTAATCATCGTTGTAATGAAGCGGACCATTAGTCACAGACCAGCTTTAGCATGTCAGCATGGCTCCATTCATCTCCCCGGAGACTCTGACACAGAGAGACAGACACAAACAAAGACCGACAGAGAGGAACATGGATGTCCGTCAGCTGACCACACATGCCACCGCGCCTCTGCTGCGTCTCCCTGACAGACTCCATCTATCAGCGGGTCAATCTGTTGACAGATGTTGCAGCCTGGAAGACATCCGCCGGCTCAGCGAGACGCCGTATGCTAACTCAGAATGTGTGACGCGGCGCAGAGACACATGCTCGCTCAGTGTGACGCTTGGTCATGTCAGCGTGGAGCTGCACGCTAACAGACTCTGTGAGGCCCACAGAGAGGACGCTGGCACCAGCTCAGAGGGGCTGGTGTGGGGAGGTCATGTTTTTATCAATACATAAATTATAAATATAGAGAGTCAATCATGTCAGTGACATAGCAGTCATTTACAAGTCAATCAAACAGAAATCCAACATATGGACCCACTGTGAACATCTATGTCTCATCAAACAATAAAAGGAGGGACATTTTTAGGTACTTGCCCTGTCCTAGAGTTTTTTTTACTCTAATTCATACACAGAAATCTCTGGAACAGCCCATGCAATTACTTATGAGTTTTTGAATGTTTTGTTTTCCTAAGAAACACATTTCTCTGTGTGATCTGTTACACATTATCTTGCTAAAACCTCACCCATAATTTCTATATTACTCACACCCTACATTTTAAGAAACACTCCAACATTTTTGTTGTTTTCGTGTCTTGCCTCGTTCCCGAGTTCATGACAAGCAGATACACACCATTCTTTCGACTGTGCGTGCAGTAACAGGAAAAGACGGACAAAGCTCGCCCATCGCTAGTTAGCTTTTGCTCAAACACTGGGAGTCAATGGGTAGTGCTAACCTGTCTCTGGCTAAAGTCATCAGAGAAACTCTTCGGCAAAGTCCTGTGTGCTTGGTGTGATTCAATTTTTACCCCTTTATGTTACGTTATCTTCTACTATCTTCATATTATCTTCTTCTACTCCTAAACAGAGGCTTTGTTTTGTTGACCTACTTCCGTGGTGGTTTTCGCAAGAGATGAGACGTTCACGAACGAGTCGAGTATTTTGAACAGCTCTTTAAAGTGAGTTTTCCTTTAAATTAATTCTAAGGATTTCCTAATTTCTCTTTCTTGCTGCCAATACTGATCATCTATGCGCAGTGTTGTGCTCGTTCACACTTAAAATGAGCTTGCATAAAATTCAGTTCACACATCTTAAAATGAACAGGATCACTTTCAAAGTTGATCATCTTAAACATGATTTATGTCCATTATCCAAAAATAACTAGTTTACTCTCCTCTTTGTTGTTGTTGCAGCATCAAGCTACTACTCCTTATCATGTTAAAGCCAAATTAATTATATTAATTATAACTTACAGTGTTCTATAAAATAATATATTAATGACAGCAGATGTGGTTTGAGTTACTACAAGGGTCTTGAATCAAGAACGAACTCAAGTTGGAAATCAATAATGATTCCCTCAAGGTATCTATAGCAATTGTTTTTCAATTCCCATCCGTTCGTTCCACTGCAATCCAGCGATGCCTCACCAAAGCCTCGTTTCCACCAGAGGGTTCAGTTCGGTTCGTCTCGGTACAGCTCGCTTTTTGTGGCGTTTCCTTATCCTAAAACCTGGACAGGACCCCTTATAAGCGAACCGTACCGTCCTACTTTTTGGGACCCTTCTGTTGGGGTGCCAAGCATACCAATCTGACCCCAGAAGTTGGAGCTAGAAACACTGCAGCCCGTTGATTGGTCGAAGGAGACGTCACTTCCCGTGCGACAGTGGTAATAAAGAACAACACAGCCCCGCCATGTGTAAATCTCCAATCGTCTTCGTGACGATAACTCTCAAGGCTTTTTTGTTTGGAAAATGGCATCAAGATCGAGCGTCCCATGGTCTACTGTGGAGGTGCAGACCTTCCTCAGTATTCTCGGTGAAGAGAATCGTTGCTCTTTGTTTACTGTGTGGCGTTTTCTTCTTCGTTGTATTTAATAGCCGGGTACACTGTGTCGCGCTGCTATGACGTCATGCTATCGGCATCCGGCTTAGACGCCGCCTACCAAGTAGGGTACGGCGGGCTGTGGAAACGCAACCAGGATCAGGCTTTACCGATCCGGCCTGAGCCAAACCGTGCCGATCCATACCGGACCACTTGGTGGAAAAGGGGCTCAAGTGTGACGCAACCTCCTCGGCAGGCTCCCTTGCAAGAGTTGTGGAAAAAGGACATCACGGAAAAGATTGCAAGATACATATTCAAGGGCATGCATGCCAGCTGTGCAGCCTCAGAAGAGGTAAACAGTAAAATGATCTGATGGAAATGCCTAATATCTGTCAGGCTGTATGCTTGAAAATGGATCAAATTTGATATTTGGAAAAAGTAACAGTCCTAATATTTATGAAAATCACTGAAAAGGATCGCTGAAAAAAAAAGAAAAATATTTGAAGCCTTAAAAAGTCTTATCTAAACAAAAGACGATATCATAAAAAAACAAGAAACTCCAAACTACAGAGATAAAGCTGAATTTTTAAGCCATTTTTACTTATAAATTTACAAAATATTCAATTGCAATTAAAATTCAGCATCCAATTAGCCAGAGAATGTAAAAGTACAAGGACTCACAGATCAGCAGTTCAATAGATGAACTTGTGATTCAAATTAAAACAGCTCCCTTGATAAATGTCTGAATTTGATCCTTTTGTTCCAAACTTTGAAGTGCGTGTTTTTGATTGCTGTTTGAAGAGCTTTAACATGTTCCACTTTAAATCCCCTGTTATATAATTAAACACTGAGAGGCCACTCTCACTCTTTTTAGAGAGCTGCTGCAGAATCAAGAGCCGGCTCGGCTCGGCGCAGAAATGAAAATCTCCTTCAAAACCATCCTATTTCCCAAGTCCTGTCAGCTCTCTGTGACTGAGGTGAGGAGATCAGATGGAGATGAAAGTTCAGACAGCTGAGAAAGTTCACCTAAAGGTCATCTTTACCGTGACCTGACTCAGCTATTTTCTGAACTGCTGAGGATGTTTATGTAAATTCTGCATGCAAGGTAAACCAAGCATACCTAAACAATTTCAGCTATGTGGAGGATATGTTTGGCCCTGAGGGGACCTTTCTGCTCTTTGAGATGGAAACCTGAGGAGGATCACTTTCACATGTGGGTGTGCAGAAGGGAAAGAGCTTCAAGTCTCTGTGGAGCAAAAATCAGAAATTCAACCTCTCAACAGATTGAAAATGAAAGAATAAAATGCCTAAAGAGACATTAAAACCTCTCTTAAAAGACAAGAGTCAATAATGAATCAACACGACTACAAACAGGTTTTAGAAAAACTGTTAAAAAAAAGACTGAAAAAAGAGACCACAGCTGTGGGGAAATTGTTTCATTCTTCATCAAGACAACACTCCAGCTCACACTGCGCTCTAGTAAAGCAGCAAATCAGAGCTGATCACCCTCCCTGTTCACCAGATCCAGCACTGTGTGACTCAATGTTGTTGACAAGGGGTGTCCCGATACAACTTTTTTACCTCCGATACAATACCGATATTGCAGCCTTGAGTATTGGCCGATACCGATATAAATCGATACGATATCAGCAGGGATCAAACATACTTTTATTACTTATTTTGTAGTATGGACTGTAAGAAAAGTCTTGATCAGGTGAGATTACTCAGAGAACAGCAATTAGCAACAGTAGGTATGAAAAAAACTGACCCATTTGTTATTAACCAATGGGTTAAATAAATTTAACCTTAAACATAAGAATATACTACAATTAAATAAAATAAATAAAAAATAAATTAGAAGACCCTGAAAAGTAACCTCAATAAATCTGATAAAAACAAAAACATATATTTTTAAATTGCAAAATAACCACTGTGTTTAACTTAAACATAAGCATATTCTATGGACTGCTTGTATCAGAGTGCTTATATCGGAGATTTTAGATGCAGGCCGATATAATCTGATATTTGTTTTTTTGCTGATATTGGACCAACATCAATATCAGATCGGGACGCCCGTATTGTTGACTAATTATTTTCATCATAGTTTTCGTCAACAACCTTTTTCCCCTGAGAAAAACTAGACAGTAATTAATAAAAACAAGTGCACATGGACAAAAACTAAAACTAAATTAACTGACATTTTCATCAACAAATAAAAACCAGACAAAAATATTTGACAGAGACTTAATCCAATCAGACCTAATGTGGTCATGTAGAAAGTAGAGACAAGTTAGGAATATATCCAATCACAGCTACTTTGGTTGTGTGGAAAGGTTGGATGAATTAAGAGGGACATCCAATCACAGCTGCCTTAGCTTGGTGGTGGTGGGATAAGTTGTGGGGCGATCCAATCAGAGCTCCTCTCTTTATGAATTGATATATTCATGTAGAGCAGGTTCACTGTTTGTTGTCACTTCTGGTATTGTAACTGAGATGCTCTGCCAGGTAGCCTAAATAAAGGTGACTGCATTTCACACAAAGTTCAATTTGTTTCTGTTCATTTATACATTCAGACTTGACTAGCATTCAGTAAGGGGTTATTAGATGTTTCATTTTATCCAAGTGTGAAACATGACTTCAGAAATTCAAGGAAACAAAAAAAATGCCTTACCCTTTACACTTCATATTTTAGTCGACTAAATTTACAGTAGATTTCATCGACTAAAATGTTGTGGAATTTCATCCACTAAAACTAGACTAAAATTAAAACAGTTTAGATATTTCAGGCAAAAGACTATAACTGAAGCTAAATTAATAAGTGCTGTCAAAATTAACACTGGTGTGACTTTTTCCTTTTCCCAAAGATCAACTCTGTGCTCAGACACGTTTGGAGTCTGAGTCAGAAGTTAAGGGAAGAATCACAACTGTGTGAATAAAACCTGCTGCGCTGCTCTGATCAGCCAAGACCTGAATGCAGCGCGTGTTGGTGCAGAAGATGTCTGCCATGGAGGCCTTTCTAAGGACTTCATAAATTTCATCCCACCACACTCACAATCGATCTTATCTGAGTGGTTCAACACAACAACCAACGAGCCAGAATCACTCTTCAGCCATGGGAAAAATGCTGACTGTGCTATTTTTCCAAACCTTGGGTGTAACCATCAGAGGTTTGGATCAGTGTGGCAGAAGGAGGGCGGGCCTCCCCGTCTGATGATCTCACAGTTGACTCATAGCCTCCTGAATACGTGAGAATTCATCACCTTTAATCCCTGAAGGGAAGTTACAACTTTCTCAGGATTACGCAGAAGTCTAAGGGGTGAGAAACCTGGACTGAGGAGATCCAGCCTGAGTCCTTCTGTAAAAGTGGTCCATGTCACTCTGATGAGTACGACGCCCATCATCTGATCTCTGAAGCTGTTGTGTTTGTGTTAGTTGGTGTGAAGTGTTCACCTGTGTGTGTGTGCAGGGTCATCAAAAGTCAAGTGTTGGTGTCTAGTCAACCGCAGAGCCACGCTTGAGTGCATTCATACACAAACACACAAACAAACACACAAACAGATACACACAAAGGTCCAGTCTCAGCTTGACCTGCTGTCATGAAGATGTGCAGCAGCGTCTCCTCCTGAATCGACCCTGAGGACTGAACACAACAGCTACACCCAACCTGTTTTTACTCCGCCGCACTTCCTCCTCCCTGTCTAACCTCTGCTCTTTTCTCTGCAGTCTCTTACTTTGTCTGAGTGTTGAAGGGCAGTTCGTCAGTGTTCAGGTTTATATTTGGTCCCAGGCCGACCATAACTCTTCACTGAGGCCTCTCTAAGTCTCTACAGTAGTAACAGTGCATTTACAGGACGACTGCAGAGGACGTGGTGGACAAACTGGCTGACAGTGATGACTTTGTAAGAGTTCATATTAAGACAAGGCAAAATCCTGCCTTCTGTGATCGGCTTGCGACCAGTTCAGGGTGTACCCAGCCCCCTGCAACCCCAAAAAAACACGTTATATTGCCAAAAGTATTCACTCACCCATCCAAATTACTAAATTAAGGTGTACCAGTCCCTTTCATGGCCACAGGTGCTCGTCATGCAAAATGCTTCTACAAACATTTGTGAAAGATTTATCATTTTCAGATAGAAATCACAATTTCAGACAATGCAATCACGTGATAGCAAAAGCTGCAATTTTCTGCAGCGCTCCTGACTGACCCAGGATCTGTTGTGTCAACTATTTTACACAAACTATGTTACAAATTTGCAGGCAATCTGCATTTAAGAATGGCTCGCAAATGAATGGCTTACTCACAACTACAAATCTACTCTCATTGTTCACTTAAAGAGCTGTTCAAAAGAGTTGACTCGTTTGCGAACATCACATCTCCACCACAAAAGTGCTGGTAAGCAGGTCAACAACACAAAGCCTCTGTTTAGGAGTAGAAGTTGAAGTATCCCTTAAATAATGAAAACAAATTGTCTATTATCAATATTAGATGATGAATAATGTGTTCTGTGCTTTGATCATTGATTTCCTTACTGTTGTCTAGACTGTAAACATAGTAAATATTGCACTGAAGGTTGATTTGAAGAAAATTGTGAATCAAGTTGAAATCGCAATATCTGCCAGAAAAATCACAATTAGATCTTTTCCTAAAATCTAAAATCTTGGTATTATAACCAAGTGGAAGCGACTGGGAACGACAGCAACTCAGTCACAAAGTGGTAGTCCCTACCAGAAGAGTGCTAGCATGGCTCCTATTTAACAGAAATGTTACCGGTCAAAAGGAAGCACCCTTTGGGACTTGGAGCACATTTCTAGGAATATCTCCACATATTTACCTCCACCAAGGAGGTTATGCTTTTGCCGGGGTATGTCTGTTTGTTAGTAAGATTACACAAAAACTACAGGATGGATTTTGCTGAAACTTTCAGGAGATGTTGGTAATGGCCCAACTTAGAAACGATTAGATTTTGGTAGTGATCCAGAACACCACCATTAGCGAACGGTCATTTTTGCTACATAACTGTCTTACTAATAATGATATCAACATGATTCTGAGTGCTAGATGCGGGTTTTCAGGGTCAAGAATCATATTATGATGGTAACTTTATCATGGAACTATTGCTTATAGATGTAACAGCAATATGTGAGCTACCTTGGCAGAGGTTTGCACTCTGAGTGCTTTCTAGTTAAATCTGTGGGGCATAAGTTTCAGCCTGTGAAATCTCTCTGTCTGCAGTGTCAATGTCAGGCTGCAGCCCTAACTTCTCTGTTTCTGAGCTGCAGTCACCCGGGTGTACTCAGAGGCTGCTGTTCCAGAGAAAAGCAGATTTCATTCGAACAATCACAAACCCTGCTCATTGGCTGGTGTGTGTACTCAGGATAATGCAGCGGAGCTCCGGGCCAGCACCCGTATAAAAAATTCATTCTCTATCTCTCTCTTTGGGATGAAGAATCGTGTTGAGCTGAGAAGTATCCTCGTGGACCGAGGCTTGAAGCTCAGCATACAGCATGTACAGTATGTTTGCAGCGAGGATGTGAAATCTAGCTTATGAAGAGCAAAATGGAGCACATTACCCTCTGGAAGCCTTTGTTTGTTGATCCTGAATGAGAAGAAAGACAATCTGAGAGGATGAATTGGGATTTTAGGCAGAATGCTCATAAATATACAGACTTTAGTTGGAAGATGCTGCTGGAGTTCCTACCTTGAGCGTACCTTTGTGTGTTTTTTCTGCTTTAATTTTAAATCCACTGCAGTCAAACATTGCCATCCTGGATTACAAGCCTGTTAACAGCCTCTCAAACACTTAGAGCTTGTTAAAATGGCTCCCTGTTGGGAGGGACATGACACTTATTGGCTTGCTGCTCCATATATTAAACTGCAGAAAGCCAACCGCTGAGTTCATCCTCTTTTTCTTTATATCTTTTCTTTCTTAAACTCATTTTCTGTGCTCCTACAGCTCTTTTTGTTCTCTCTGTCTCTCTGGAGGTTTGCTATCAGAAAAACTGTCACACAGAAAAAACTGTCAAACTTAAATTGCCCCCGTCGCTCCCTGACGTTCTCTCTGCCCTAGTTTCTGCTTTGACCCCATTATTTTGAAAATTAAAAAAGAAGCAAAGTAGATATAACCACAAAACGTCTGATAGGGGGTCATGCTACGTGCACAGTTCAAGTGAGTGACATTTTCCAGACAAAAGTGGACACAGAGTGCACATGTTGGACCTGAACAATGAGCTCTCTTTCTGCTGCGGTCAAGCTCCTCCTGTTCTCAAACCACTGAATGCCCAACTGATTCAGCAGAGCGGCTTAGTGCCCCACAGAACAGAAGTTTTTGGCTGTTAAAGGCCAGTTTGGATGAAAGAGGACGAGAGTGAAGTCTTGTACTTCTATAACAGTGCAGGGACGCTTGGTCACCCGACCGTGAGCTCAGAGATTTCAAAGCTAAAGTAAGACCAAAGGGACGTGCAAATAGAGAAGCAACAAGATCAGATGTTCAGCAACACAGGTGCGCTTCATTGGTTGAAATTTATATCATGTTTTTCTATTTTTGCTTTTTCCAGTCACAGTATTACATCATTCATGAATACATCCATTCTCTGTAACGCTTAACCTTTTTCTGGACGTGGGAGATGGGAGCCTATCCCAGCAGACATTGGGCAAGAGGCAGGACCAGTCCCCAGCCAATCATAGGGCCACACAGAGAGGCAGACAGTCATTCACCCATACACCAACACCCAATGGCAATTTGGAGTCACCAGTTAGCCTAATAAGGGTGTTTTTTGTCTGCAGGAAGAAACTGAAGCAGCCACAGTAAACCCACGCAGGCATGTGGAGAGCAGACAAGCTCTACACAGAAAAGCAGCATTCACACAGTGAGGTTTTGGCCAACATTTTCCAATGTATAGGGGTTGTTGAGCCATGCTGAGCTAAGTCAGGCCACACAGTACTAAGTTAACGTCAGTTTGGCAAGCCAGTGTTTGTTGGGTATGTCAACAAATTTTACGCCTGCCTTAAATTTCTGACGTTTGATCCAACTTGCAGTCATCTCTGTTGGAGAATGTTTGGGCCTGCCTGCCTGCCTAAAGGCTCCTTTTGTACAACTGCCCTTTTGGGGCATGGTGTCCAAATAATGAGACCAGCTGCAGCTGCATGTGGTAAAACGTCATATACTTCCACTTTATATGATGTGTACTGAGCAGCACCAAAATATGTTTGTACAACAATCAGCAGTGACAAACTACACTGAGTGTTTTACATTGGAAAACATCTAAAATCCCTCTTCTTAGTCAGGGGGGCATCAGGAATGAAAAGACTCCACCAGTACAACATTTCTCTCAGCTTTAGATTTGTCAACCTGTGCTGAACACAGCAAAATTGACCCCAAAATGTAAAGGTCTTTCACCAAAATCGCATTGATTACTCAACAATGTTCAACACTAGCTAATACACGATGTGTGAATAGGACAAAAGGCTCAGACTGAGTCGAACGTGTACAACCTCTTGCTGTGAGACACGAACACCAACCTGCTGCACCACAGTACAGCCTAGTATCATATCATAATATTACAAAATCACAAAAAGGGCAGTACATTTAAATGCAACAATCCTCTTCTCCCCTCAAAAAGACCTCAATGCCATACAAAGCTCATGTCTGTATCCAGATGGAGCCACTTGAATTTTTATCAGCTTCTGTGTAAGGTCACTACGAGATGCTATTTAAAGTACCTGTATCAGTTCTTAGGCTTGTAGGGCCGGTCCAGATGTGGCCAATAGATTTTTATAACAGAGGTTTACCTCCTTCATTTAATTATCGAAACACAATAGATACAATATTAGTAGGGATGCACAATTTTGGATTTTTTTGCCAATGTATGAAATGCTGATATTTCTAACTCATTATAGCCAATACAGATATTTTTTGGTAGAAAGTACCCGGTCTCAACTTTACAAAGCCTGGCCTGTTTCTTATGCTGTGACAGTTTATTTCTGTTAGAAACAAAGAATATGAAATGAGTAAAATATATTATCATGCTTTGCACGATACTGCAGATTTTTTAATGTAGACAGTCAGTGATGATGATGTGAAGCATTCTGGTGCATTTTAAACATTTTCTGATACATGATATACGTGTCCGATACATAAGGCCAATAAATCCGCCTTAAACATAGACAGAAATGTTCACATCAACAGATAATATTTAACTTTTTAAGCTGCCAGTACTGATATTGTACAGCTCCTTGATTATGGCAAATATCAAAATTACAATTATTTCAATAGATATTGAGATTCCAGCGATGAAACACATTTACTCAGTGTTTTGAAAACAACACCAACTGTTTTTCATTTAATGTATATGCTTTTGGCACTCATTTAAGCATTAGAGAGCGGCAATACATAGAAATATACTTGTAAAAATACCTCAAAATAATTTAAATATAACAATAATGGAAAATGAACAAAAAGTTTAACATGCCATGTGGCACAGAATCATTTAAGCTTAATCAAACTCATTTAACAGCTCAGCTCAACATTATTGTACAGTTATTTTACTATCTTGCATCCTTAATAAGTATAAAACCATTGAAACAAAATACCAACAATACTGTAACACTGTGACTGGAAAAAGCAAATATAGAAAAACATGATACAAATTTCAACCAATGAAGCACACCTGTGTTTCTGAACATCTGATCTTGTTGCTTCTCTACTTGCACATCCCTTTGGTCTTAATTTAAAGAAATGGCTTTTTGTTTCCCTAAGCTTTCTTGAAGTGAGTGTGAGTGTAGAAAGTTACAGTATTTACAGGTGTTGCTTTAACTACGAGTCTTTACCACAGTCCAGGTTTTACTTATTTATCTTTCAGCATTTATGGTGTAAATTACACTTAATGGGCTCATATTCCTCCACATTTACCATGATGTCAGATTTTAATGCATAAAAAGCACTAGAAAACAAGAACACTTTACAGCCCTCATTATTGCTGTACCTTTTGTTTGGTCTTTAACATTTTCTGATTGCTTTATTTACACAAAAGCTGCACAATCATGTTTTTTTATTTGCTTCTTATTCATTAACAGGACGGCTGATTACTCCAGGCTTGGACCTCATTTAAACACCTGACAGCAGAACTGAAAAATGTCGGTTGTCCTCTGGTCGAGCCATGTGGAAGTAAAGCGGGAATATGAAAAAAAAATGGCGCATAACAGCCTTGATTTGTTTACACATTAACCTTAAAATATGCATTTTAAAATCTCCACAATTGCACCATTCAAATGAAAACACATTAAAATTCCTGATGAGGCACTTTCCTTCCAACAACCTTTTTTTCAAGGTGAATCCAACTCACTGATGTGCCTCCTCTCGCCCATTATGTCCTCTTCCCCGTTTTTCTTCAGCTCCAGCAGTGACACAGTCCTTAATATCCAGCATGGCTATCTGTGAGACCATATGCCCACGGCAGGAGCCCTGAAGAGGCTGGCAGAGGGCCCGCTCACAACCAGCAAATAAATAATGGGCCATTATGTTCAATCATATGCTGAGCTATACAGGTCTGATGCTCAGAGCTGCAGCGTGCAGCCAGCGGGAGAATAGAGTGGGATAGATGGTGTGCTCTTAGCACTATACTGTGAGTTCATACATACCTTCACAAATTGGCTCAACGTCAGATAACTCACTTCAACCCTCTAAAATGACAGATGGTTTTAGAACATTTTTAAGCTTTCACAATCAGAGGTTCCACCTGTGTTTCACAAGTTCGAAACAGAAAAAGACCATTTAAGGTTGAACTATTTTTCTATTTTTAAGTAGAAAAATACATATTTTTGATCCATGACAAGATCATTGTGTCGACAACATCAATTCTGTAACCACTGTTAATTTTGACAGCACTTCTTAGTTTAGTTTTAGTTATAGTATTTTGCCTAAAATTTATTTTACTTTAAGTCATAATTTAGACATCTAAATTGTTTAATTTTAGTCTAGTTTTAGTCGATGAAATCTACTGTAAATTTAGTGGACTAAAATATGAAGTGTAAAGGGTAAGGCATTTTTTATGTTTCCTTCAATTTCTGAAGTCACGTTTCATACTTGGATAAAATGAAACATCTAATAACCCTTTATTGAATGCTAGTAAAGTCTGAATGTATAAATGAACAGAAACAAATTGAACTTTTGTGTGAAATGCAGTCACCTTTATTTAGGCTACCTGGCAGAGCATCTCAGTTACAATACCAGAAGTGACAACAAACAGTGAACCTGCTCTACATGAATATATCAATTCATAAAGAGAGGAGCTCTGATTGGATCACTCCACAACTTATCCCACCACCACCAAGCTAAGGCAGCTGTGATTGGATGTCCCTCTTAACTCATCCAACCTTTCCACACAACCAAAGTAGCTGTGATTAGAAATCTATTCCTAACTTGTCTCTACTTTCTACATGACCAAATTAGGTCTGACTGGATGAAGTCTCTGTCAAATATTTTCGTCTAGTTTCTATTTGTTGATAAAAATGTCAGTTAATTTAGTTTTAGTTTGTGTCCATGTGCACTTGTTTTTATTAGTTACTGTCTAGTTTTCATCAGTGGAAAATAGGTTGTTGCTGAAAACTATTATGAAAATAATTAGTCAACAACATTAACACTGTGTGTGACTTAAATCAACACACTGTCATACAGATGCAGCCGCTACAATTTTCCCTACCCAGGCAAATGCCAGCTGAGTTCCATCCAGCAACCAACCAATCTCCAACCACGGCGGGAATAAACAAGCATTTTTTTGTTCTCAATTTCTATACATAGTGGTATTTTCCATGCTAAGCAAAATTTCCATTTATAAATCCCAAAAAGTGTAAATGCTAATGATTACTTGTTTATCACGTAATTGCGGGGGATCTCATCACAACCGTTAGAATGGGCAGGTCGAAGCACTTTCCTGTCATGGATCAGCCAAGATTCTAGCAAGGAAATGGGGGAAAATTTTAGTAATTCCATCTGTACCAGGGTTGTCTACATACCATATATCTGAACTTAAATACAACTCTTGAAAAAAGATCATTTATTTTTTTGCCACTGCAACAAAAATGTGAGCTTTAAGAGCCAAATACAAAGTGATTTCTTTTCATGGATTTCTATTCAAATAGCTGTAATGGCAAGAATACCATTTCATTTAATTTTTTTAAAAAATAATGTATTAACAAAAGGGAAAGAGTTCATTTTCATGACCCAGATTAATAATATTATGGTAGTAAAGGTTAAAAAAGATTAAGAAAAACATTTATGAATCAACATATATATGAAAGAAATCAGATACTAAGAAAAAACCTAGAAAAATCCCACAGGCTCATTGTAAACGGAAGCAGCACAATGCTAACTTCTGGACTGACCTTAAAAATTGTTGTCTTTGCATCCCTGTATAACATGGAATCTACAAGAAGGAAGAGATAAAGTTAAAGTTGCAACTGGGTTTTTATTTCTGAAATAAGTGGTATTTGTCTTTTGCTGCAAAAAAGCGTCTTGTTGCAGCTGCTGATTATAATGATGTGTTATATCTATACATATTTCTCTAGACCTACAATCTTTGGATACTGTTTTTTATGGAGCTTTCAGGTTCATAAACAATTTTCAAGGTGCTAACTCATCAGCAAACTGACTGAACTATTGGTATGTCCTTATTTATAAAGCAACACTTAATCTGCTCCCTCATGCTTGCGTAATTGTATTCATGTGAAAAGTGCTGTAAGCTGCAGTCCTCGTTCTGAGACTCAGACACAAAAAATACTTTTTTTTATCTGTTCCCAAAGTTCATCTTGAAATGGGGAAAGGAAGATTTAGATCTGACTGTAATCTGCTACAGAAAAAAACGTATCTTACTGTTATCAGAGCAAAGGTCAAAAGCCAGCATCTGTGATGGTATGGTGAGGGTGTTAGTGCCCATGGCATGGGTAACACGCACCATTAATGCTGAAAGGTACATACAGGTTTTTGGGCAACATATGCTGCCATCCAAGAGACACCTTTTCCTTTTCCAGGGATGTCCCTGCTTATTTCAGCAAATAAGCATAATGAGGACACATTCTGCTGTGTTACGAGTAAAAGAGTACAGGTACTAGACTGACCTGCTGCAGTCCAGACCTGTCCCCCATTTCACATGTGTGGCACATAATGAAGCACAAAATATGAGACCCCAAACTGTGGAGCGAATGAAGATGCATATCAAGCAAGAATGTGAAAGGATTCCACCCTCAAAAATTCAACAATTAGTGTCCTCAGATCACAAACCCTGATTGAATGTTGTTCAAAGGAGAGGCGACGTACCACAGTGGTTAACATGCCCCTGTCCCAGCTTTTTTAGGAATGTGTTGTAGGAGAGAATATTTCAAATGAAGTCTGAACATTAAATATCATGTCTTTGTAGTGTACTCAGCTGAATATAGGTTGAAAATTTGCAAATAAATGTATTCTGTTTTTATTGATGTATTACATAACGTCCCAACTTCATTGGAATTGGGGTTTGTACATCATTTTAAAAGCAGATTGAAGGCACTGGAAGAAGATGAGTAAGATTGTTGTTGGTTGTTTAGTAACTCTGTAAATGTGCTGCTGCGTGTCTTTGCAAGGACACTCTTGTATATAAGATTCTTGATCTCAATCAGATTTTCCTGTTTAAATAAAAAACAAACACTTCTTTGGTTTGTAGTCAGACAACTACAACTTCAACTCCCATATTCAAATCTAAAGCATATCCTATCCAGGGCCTAGTTTTTTGTCTTTGAATCTGTGATATGCCAAATTCAGCTCTTGTTCTATCATTTTTAGTCCCATAGAATTCATTTAACAGTAAAATGGAAATGTGATTTATGTTTCTGAAGTGGATTAAGCTGCTGTTGAGCCATCGCTAAAGGAAAACGACATCAATCAAGAACAATCACTGCTCCTCTTTATGCCTGATTTGCATGCATATTTCACATACTCTCTTTACTCAGCGAGACGCCTCGGGTCAAGATAAATAGTTTCATTGGTGGAGTTGGAGCGTTAAGGAATTGTTTGCCTTTTACTGAAACAAAGGGTAATTGATGCTGCTGCTTACCTCGCATGCAGAAAGCAGGGGACAGAAGGACTTAAATAGCATGCCATTGACGTCTGTCTAACACAGCTCCGTATTGATGCGACTCTTTGAGCTGCAAATTAGTTGAAGTGACAGAATAATGGACCCGAGTGAAAGCAAGGGGAAAGATTTGAGGTGGGAACAAAGGATTCTGTTATTTCTTTTATGCCCACCTGAGCTCTGTTCACTAAAGGTATCAATTATGGTTTCATATCAGCGAAATATAATCTATTTAGAGCGGTTTGTTATGCAAATAACCTGAGGAGTTTGGGTGGTGAAGTGTTTTATAATTTGCAAGCCTTCTGCTTCCCTCGGCAGCGATAATCAATTAATGCTTTTAAATGTGGCAGCGGTGGCAGCTGTGGAGGAGAAGTGGCGAATGAAGGTGTTTCGTCAGGAGGTTCTTCAGATGTTGATTGACTGCTGCTGATATAAATAGTTTATTTACTTGGAGGGTTGCAGGCACTTGTCTTATTCTCAATGTCACATTCTCTAGCAGGCCCTTAATAGTAAATGCAAATATATTATTTACATTACCACTGGAATTTGAATTCCTCATTAGCATTACTAAAGGCCCATTCACACATCAACATATAGTAGCAGACATTGACCAACGTTAAGAAAATAATATTTCTATGAAAGGATGCTTCCACTGTCAATTTTGCTGTTTTCAATGCAGTTCAACGCATCTAAAGAGAGAAACATTGTGTTGGTGGAGTATCACATTTCCCGACTGGGAATGTCATCAAACAGAAAACAGTGTGTTGTGGTCAACGGTGTCAAATCCCCATTCCTGGAATGTCCAGTAGGAGTCCCACAAGGCTCCATACTCGGACCTCTTTTGTTCTCTTTATACATCACCAGTCTCCCAAATGCTTGTTCCGATGTTCATTTCCAAATTTATGTAGATGTAATCTTTACCCAAGCGAAAAATACAAAAGAACAGCCAAGATAGTTACATCGGCACTGACACACATTTGGGACCGGCTGACCAAATCATGTCTCCTTCTAAACACCAAGAAAACTGTGTGCATGATGTTCTCTAAGCAGCCTGAGAAGATCTCTCATTCTGATGTATTTCTGGGAAATGAGGAACTATAATTTGTTAATTACTTGAAGTACTTGGGTGTCATTTTGGAGTCTTCGCTTTCACTCAAGAGTCACATCAAAAAAGTATCCAATATTGTAAAATTCAACCTGGACAATTTTAAACAAATCTGAAATTCTCTGACTGCAAGTGCTGTGTTACTGTTCTTGTACTCAATGATATTCTCACACATTGATTGCTGCATAACTACCTAGTCACTTACAGGAGTAACAACTCTCAAACCTATTGAATCTCTGTATAAAAAAGCACTAAAAGTATTGGATAAGAAAAACTCTCTCACATCACCACTTTAACATCCTCTCCAAGTACAATATGTTAAACTTTGACAACTTTCAGAAATTTAGAACTGGCTGTATGTTTTATGAAGTTCTGCATGGGCTGGTACCTTCTCTGTTGAATGAGTTTATCAACCAGAAAGTAAACACAGGCTTCTCAAGCCGAATCACAAGAGCCACTGTTCGAGGAGAGGTTCCCCTCAGACGAAGCAGCTTTGGTCAAAATGTTCTGTCATTCAAAGGCAGCACATTATGAAATAGTTTACCACCACCAGTCAGAGAATGTTCCAGCTTTGCAGCTTTTAAGGGTCATCTGAAGGTGTGGCTCAGGACAAACCAGACCTGTGAGCATTTATAAACATCTATCTTTAATGTGCGTAAATAAATACCTCTATGTATGTAATCTAAGTGCAATTTTGCATACATAATTACATCTATATATGCTAACCATGTGCAATACTGTGCATAAACATGTCTGCTTATACATAACTTGTGCAATACAATTGGTGTGGGCAAGTGTGCAATCATACATTAGCACTTTTATTATGGTGTACAATATATCAGTACTTTAGAACTTTAACACTGCATTTTGCACTTTAAACAGCTCACGCACTTTAACTCTGAGGGTTTCTTTGTCATGGTTTGTCTTTAGCATATCTTCGTATTGTTGTATGTGTGTCCTACAATTTAATGTAAATGTCATGTTATTATGTGTATTTGTCATCTTGCTGCTGCCTGTTACTGTTGTTTTATGTACTTTATGTATTTTAAGATTGTACATGCCTGTACAAATGCATTACATCGACCTGCTGGGACTACAGATGGAAATTAGCCTGTGGCTATAATCTGGCACATTCACATGTCAATGTTCATTAATGTGCACTGTCCTCTACTTAAATGAATAAATAAATACAAATAATTGAAAACCAATTCCAATGAAGAATCAATAACAAATCCCTTAAGGAATCATTGTCATTAGACTTTTTGCGCATCAGTTCCCTTTTACAATTCTTTCCACTTTAAACTCATGGACGCCACGCCCTCATCAGAGGCAGTCAGCATAAATGATAACAAAGAGGTCAAAAATCATGGCAGACAGTGGGCAGAAAATGGCCTATACTGTTCCTTAATTTTCAACAAAATGATGCTTACTGTGATAATTTTAGTAAAAACACTCGCAACTTGAAAAAGCATTCATCCATCCAACATGGTATAGAATATAAGCAGTATTATGTGTCTGACACTGTTGCCACTGAAAACTCGTCCAAGTTGTAACCCTTATTGGAGTGTTACTTTGTTAAAAGAAATTAAATTATGATCAGATATTGGTAATCAGAAGACTAGAATCAACTACGGGGCCTGTATAAACCAAAACAACACACAGAGAACTGATATAAAGTTTGTGAAAATAATTCTTTTTATCTTTGTATGAGAGTTTCAGAAAATGACAATCATATATCCAATTAATCACAATTAGTACCCAGGTTTTTCCTTTCATATACAAATAACACAAAAAAAAAATTAAATAAACAAAATTAAAATATATAGTGCACTATATCCTAAAAGAAATTTATTCAACTGAAATTCAATTAGAACTTTTGTTCTAAAGTTTTACTCAGTCTCCCAGTCCAAACTTTGTTCCCTCTGTAGTTGGGTTTTGAGTGTTCTTCCTACCACACAATTGAGTACGTAGTAAACACAGTTCAGGGGGAAAAGGGGGGTCTTGTTGCATGAAATCCAGTGTAAAGTGTCTAGGGATCCATTCTGGGCTCAGCTCACCATCAAAGGGTCCAATCCAACAAAAAACCTGACCTAAGGGTAAGGTCAGAACTGCTATTCAAATTTCATTATGTAACACAATCTAGATTTGTCATGACACATTTTCAAAATACTCAATAAACAGTAACAGTGTTTAAGGTCCTATTGCTAGGTTAAAACATCCAGCTAACACTCTTAGCATTAGGGTATGGTACTTACAATAGTCTCCACTAGCCTAATGCTAGCGCTATTAGCGATTAGCAGGGTCCTGCTAGCACTTGTAAATAGCATCTCCTATTGTTTCTAGTAGCATGATGCTAACGCTATTAGCGATTAGCGGGGTCCCGCTAGCATTAGCATATAGCATTGACATTACAAACTTTTCTCACCGATGCAGGGGTTCAGTTCATCGAGTATCAGCGATGTTCCGGTTCTCATGTCACTTCATAGCATCTTCGGTCGAAAGTTAACACTGTTTTGAGTGCTCTCAACACTTTTAATCGGTTTTATCTCAATTGTTTGGTACAAGTAGCTTCTACCGTGGCTTCCCTTCAGTGCTGCGGCTTGGAAAGGAAGTGACATCATCATTGTGCGCCTTATCTGCTCACTGAACCGGAACAAGCTGCTGATAATCTTGCTAAGGAAAAACATATCTATATACATAAAAGTATATATTAATTTATACTGTCTATAAAGTGTTAAATTATTATTAGATTAATCCATGTTCTTTAATTTATATTGTCAATAAATTACTTAATTTATTATCAGAATAAATCTAATATTATTTAATCTGGGCTACAAAGTCAACTTTATTTTGCACAAAAAAATTCACTCATGTCAGGCAAGCAGCAACGTGGAAGGAAGGAGGGATGAGGGGCGCTTTTCTTACATGGCAGAGCGAGAACAGCATGCAGCTCTGTGATAGTGTAACGACGATTATTTTGTTTTTGTGATTGTGGGAGGCCCTAATGGGAGGTATTGATAAGGCACTAGTAAAGCATAAAGAAAGGTAAAAATAAATATTAAATTTATTAATTTATTAAATAGTTTTTCTATTTTTAAACTTAAGATGGTTCTCAATGTCTACAACAGAGACAAACTACAGCTAAAATTAGAGTAGAACAGACAGAGACATATGACGTTTTGAAAAGTTATTTTGGTTGATTACTTCTCCCTCTTAATAACACAAATTGATATTGTGTTTTATATTATTGGAAAGCCTGATTAGTCACCTTTACAATGAGGAACAACCTGTAAGTATCGTGCATACGAGGAATAAGCAACACAGCTAAATATATTGGCAATGCCCCAAAATAATGTGCCAAAATCCCCTGGAAGACACAGAGTGGCAGCATTATTTGGTTTCAGCCCTGTTACCATTTCCAAGTAAGACCAAGTTCTGTATGTATGGTGAAGTTAAAGACAGACAGCGAAGTGGACTTCCAGGAAGACAACACCTCAAGAAGAGCAGTTTTCTCACTCTTGCTTCACTGAGGAATTGCAGGCTTTCTTCCTAGGGGAGAAGGGGTGTCGCAAAATAAATGTAACTGCTGTCCACACGTTTAGCTGTGTTGCTCATTCCATGACTGCACAATCCTTATAAGCTGTTCCTCATGGATGAAATAACTAATCAGGCTTTCCAACAATATGAAGCACAATACCAACTGGTATCACTAAAGGGGTGAAATATTAAACTGAAATAACATGTTTAATTTTTTTTTTGGAGCATAGATCACTAGATATTTGAATGTAACTGCATAAGTTTTAATTATGATGACTAATTACTTTTGTCATAGTTTTTGTCAACAACCTTTTTTCCCCTGATGAAAACTATAAAGTAACTAATAAAAAAATGCACATGGACAAAAACTAAAACTAAATTAACTGACATTTTTGTCAACAAATAAAACTAGACAAAAGGGAAAAGTTAGGAATATATCCAATCACAGCTACTTTGGTTGTGTGGAAAGGTTGGATGATTTAAGAGGGACATCCAATCACAACTGCCTTAGTTTCATGGTGGTGGGATAAGTTGTGGAGCAATCTAATCAGAGCTCCTCTCTTAATGAATTGATATATTCATGTAGAGCAGGTTCACTGTTTGTTGTCAGTTCTGGTATTGTAACTGAGATGCTCTGCCAGGTAGCCTAAATAAAGGTGACTGCATTTCACACCAAAGTATAACTTTACTCGCATTCAATAAAGGGTTATTAGATGTTTCATTTTATCCAAGTGTAAAACATGACTTCAGAAATTCAAGGAAACATAAAAAATGCCTTACCCTTTACACTTCATATTTTAGTCGACTAAATTTACCGTAGATTTCATCGACTAAAATGTTGTGAAATTTCATCAACTAAAACAAGACTAAAATTAAAACAATTTAGGTGACTAAATTATGACTAAAACTAAAAGATATTTTAGGCAATGACAGTAACTAAAACTGGATTAAAAAGTGCAGTCAAAATTAACACTGAATTGCATGACTTTGTTGCAGCTGTTTGCAGAAATATTACAAATACTGACTTCACAGAGTGAAAGTGTATTATTGCATTATTTACAGATTATTCTACTTGAAGTTTAAAGAGTAAATAAACAAACACATAGAAGTGCAAACACCTCATTAGGTCTTTGCGTTTAACTGTCTATAAATCAGCTGCATGCTGTGGCTGGGACCGAGGACTTAAACTACGTGTTTGACTCTAGTTGGACAAATCTTCAGACAAAATGAGGTCAAGCTCTGTCTTATTCCAACCTTTTGAGCTCTTGAATTATGGAATAATTAAATATGAATAAGACCAAGCAGACAGACAGACCTCCCATACCCAAACACTGTGAATATTTTATTGTCTGGTCTATGCATTGACTGAACTTCTCCTATCTCCTTAAAACAGCTCTGAATAAATCATCTGAACACGGCGTGCCTGTTTAGCACTCAGACTTGCAGAAACTTCCAGAGAGGAGCCTACTTTGTGACCTGAACATTTGGTTTCAAAATGTAGCCAAAAGTCTGCATTAAATATTTTTCCCCAGGACAGCATGACTCATAACTGATATACGAAAAGGGATTGTGGTGTCGTGCGAAGATTCACAGTCAGGGTGTGAAAATTCATAGATAAGGATGTATTTTCACACCAACAGACTTATTAATCACATCTCAGTAAACATTGAGCAGAGATAGCTTCCTGAACAACTGAAAACTGTGATATTGAAGTCTGATAGCCTGTGGGTGCGGAGGCCCACTGATCTGAAATTGCCTCTTGGAGCTGAATTCACTGTAGGAAATAGCAGACCCCCCCAAAAAAAATATCCCTCTCTGTGAAAGGTAAATATTCCCACAGGTTCTGAGTACCTGTAGGAGAGGGCAAACCAAATTTATTGGGAGACAATTCAATTTTATGTGGAGATAAATATTTTATTCTGAAGGAAAGCCCTAGGGAGGAACAGTCTGGGAAACGATGGCGTAAATGCCTCAGGAGTGGTGCAAAGGATCCGCCTTCGTGCTGCTACTTTTCCCCAGTTCAACTATCTGTCTGTCACATTGATAACCTGTCACCAGATGAATATAGAAGCCACATCTTTAAAACATGAGCTGGCAGGGAGCGCTGGAGTGCAGCATGTGTGGTAGAGCGGTGTGTCATCTGCGTAACGCTCTATAATAATACGTGTGTGATTCCTTCCCCCGAGTGGATCATTTGTTCATTTGTTGCACGCACTGAACAAAGTTGCAAATTACAACTTGTCATGTTAATACCAGCATCTGAAGCAGGATCTGTGATGTTTAACCTTTAACATTCCCCCTGATGACAGATGGAGCTCTGCATGTATGCGTTCAGGCTCCCCCGGGAGAAAAGGACAGAAATAGTGTACGTGTAGGAGCGGGGTGGGATAATATGTGCCGAGTAATCATATGCAGGATTCAGATGTAAATTCTCGTCCTCAGAAGGGCAAACTTGGGGACTCTAAATTAGGCGGCGGCAGCTCTCGCATGAAAAAGTCAAAAGTCGACACTCAACCCTGACACAAATCAGCAGCCTCAGCGACAGCCCGCTGTTGCTGCTGCTGGTGCTGACGGGGCGTTTGGTTCACACACAAATGACTTTGCCACCCCTCCCACAGGCTTGTTTGTGGGATATGTAGCACTTACCCCAAACAATATCCGCTGGGTCAGGGTTTGTATTGACTTTCAAAATTACAGGGTCAAACGTCGGATTACTGCACCGCAATTTGCTCTCCGTGAAAGGCTGTGAAACCTAAGGGGAAAGCCAGGTCAGAGTATTAGTGCCGCAATTTCAGGCTGCACAGATGACAGGAAGCTGTTACAGCCACAAAGATCTATTCTCTGGGCTTTTGTTCATGATAGCAGATTTCTTTTTTCTGCAGCTTAGCAACATTTTAACATCGCCTATCTTTCCCAAAATAGACCTATTCTTTAAGAAGCCTCTGATCGACTTTTTGTGCTTCAATAATAAACAGAAAACAAACAAACTTCCAACTTTCAGTACTTTTTAAGATACAAGTTCAATCAACAGATTAGAGAATATTTCTTTGCAAACTCCAATTTCAAATAAGTTGGGACATTATGTAAGGCATAAATAAAACAGAATAAAATAATTAGCAAATGTTCTACCTATATTCAATTGAATACACCAAAGACAAGACATTTAATGATCAACTGATAAACTTTAGTTTCCTACAAATATTAACTCATTTTAAATTTGATGTCTGCAACATGTTCCAAAAAAGCTGGGACAGGGCATGTTTACCACTGTGTTACATCACCTCTCCTTTAAGCAACACTCAACAAGGGTTTGGGAACAGAGGACTAGGGATGGGAATCGATGACAATGTCCTCATGGAATCAACATCATCAGTGTTTTTGCTGGACAGTTCCCTTATTAATTACTTTAGCTTTGTTTTGCATGCCTTGCTAACCAAGGACGCCATGCTCTATTTAGAGACAAACTGAAAAAATGATAACAAATAAATAAGAATAGAGGTAAGGGGTAAGGTCAAAATTGTGGCTTAATTTTTCTCAAAATAATGCTACTGCGCAATGTTTAGTAGGTGGAAAAACCAGCAACTTGCTGATTAATTTAATTCTGCAGCATTATTTAATATCAGGAGTGTCATGTGTTTGAGATTGTTGCCACTTAAAAAAATACGTAATTGTGACTTTTGCCCACACAGAAAATCCACAGGAATCCAAAGGGAATTGTTAAAGAATTGCACTGATAAGCAGAATCTATCATGGCATTGGTATCAGTTAAATCATATCAATACCCATCCCCACTGGGGCGCTAATTTTCAGGTCGGGACTGAAGGAAGGTCAGTCTAGTACCTGCACTCTTTTACTCTGAAGCCACGCTGTTATAACACATGCAGAATGTGGCTTGACCTTGTCTTGCTCCAAAACTCGTATGTACCTTTCAAAATTAATGGTGCCTTGACAGATGCGCAAGTTACCCATGCCTTGGGCACTAAAACACCCCCATACAATCTCAGATGCTGTCTTTTGACCTTTGTCTTTGCATGGGTGAAATCCTTGACCTTGACCTTGTAGATGTAGAGATGAACTCAATTAAATGGAAATGGTTTTCTGAAGTGTTCCTGAGCCCACGTGGTGATATCCCTTACAGAATGATGCTGATTTTTAAAGAGTAGGGATTGAAGGTCAAAGGCATTCAATGTTGTTTTTGGCCTTCCATCTTACATGCAGAGATTTCTCCAGATTCTCTGAATCTTTGGTTGATATTATGGACTGTAGATGATAAGATCCCGAAGCTTTTTGACATTGTATGTTATGATCAGTTTGAACATTAAATATCATGTCTTTGTAGTGTATCCAACTGAATATAGTTAAGACATGATTGGCAAATCATTGTATTTACACATCATCCCAACTTCACTGGCGTTTGGGTTTGTACTAGTACCACAGCACTTAAACAGCCACACTTCAAAAAACCTGAACTATCTCTTTAAACTCTGAAAGTTTGTTGCAGTAGAGGACACAAAGTGAGCACAGCAGAGCAAAGAGCAGTGAGTGTGTCAGCAGAGGATTTACTTTATACCAACACCCTCAGATCAGCTCATATATATCAGATCATTAAGCACCTACTTACCATGAAAAGACCACAAAACAACCCACCACCCACTCTGACCCTGTTTGTCCATACGCTCTGCTCCCAACTCCTACCTGCCGCTCCGCCTGGCACACACGCAGGCTCTGTTTAATCAAAAATAGAGCTGCCCTTCAACACATTTACATGTCTCATAATGGGGGAGACTCACCACGGAGCCTGTCATTACGCGCACCATTAAAACACAGCAGCAGACTAATCTCGCGCTTCCATAAGGGATGGAGGAATCAGCAGCAGCAGCAGAAGGAGGAGCGGGAGGAGATGCTGCAGAGGACAGGGGAGCAAAGAGAGAGAGGGGATGGTGCAGGAGAGGAGGGAGGCAAACCGCATGAGAAGAGCTCAAGACTGATGGAGACGAAGAAAAAGAGGAGGAAATGTAGAAGAAAAAACAGAAAGAAGGAAGCATAGGTACCATTGGGGGATGGTGCAGGAGCAGTGTTAGAGGCAACAACAGGTGGAGGAGCAGAGGAAGGAACAGCCGGGGAGCTTCATTACAACATTCGAACACTGAATGAGCAAGGGATGCAGCAGGGGGAGGTGTTAGTATGAGAAAACAGATGGAGGAGCAAGAGAAGCTGCACTGGTGATGAGGGAGAACAATCAGTTTGGAGATGTTTGGAGAGGACTGGGAGGAGCAGCAACATTTAGGCCCCATTTACACGACAACGTTGTTACCAGAAATGGAAAGGTTTTCCCTTTGCGTTTTCAAAAGCGCTCTGCGTTCACACAGAGATGATGTGAAAATGATGCACCTTCACACGGATCCACAAGAACGACTGAAAATGCTGTAGCATGCATGTCAGGCCAGTAGTTGCCGATGGAGGTTTGAAGTAAAACAGTGGTGTTACAACACACGTCTGTGCACTAACGCTTTCCGGTGAAGACAAACTTTTCACAAACAACAATGAGCACAGTAAGCAGCACACATGTTGCTCGGTAGATGGCCAAAGCTGTTGTTGTTGTTGTTGTTGTTGTTCCTAGGTGCACACGCAACCTTCATCTGAAAGAGTACTGCGCCTGCGCCACCCGTCATTGTTTTCCCTGAAAATGCTGGTTCCTCTTTACATGGAGACGGATATCACAACATTTTCAGACCTTTTCACCCTGGACACTGGTTTCTAAAGTTTGTGGTTTCAGGGCACCATTCTTGTGTAAACAAAAGGCACAAATGCAACAAAAACTCTCTGTTTTCATTGTCGTGCACACGGGGCCTTAGAGGATAAGGGGAAAAGAGGAAGGTGATATCTGCGAGGGAACAAAGGGTTAACTTTGAGGAGGTGCGTAGAGAGACAGAAGATGATGTGTAAGGATGAGCTGACTGGTGGAGATGAAGGATGTCAAAGGTAGAGGTGGGGAAATAATGGTGCCACAGTGTTATATTCACAGCTGCCATGACTTTATATTTCTTAATGTATTAAATTCCAAAGTTTAATGAGGCTTTTGGCTCAGAAGAAATGAAATCAATTACTCATTAAGTCCACATGATGGCGCTGTACAGCCAGGTCAGATGGGTGCATTCGTGGTGCTGGAGAGTAAACAATCAAGGCTGCACGAGAGAGAGACAAAAGGAACGGACTGTCGGCATTAAACAGGGCTTTCACACCAATGTCATTTTGTCCGTACTTTCTGACTTTTCTTTTGGTCCGAACCAAAATGATAGGTGTGAAACCTCCCTTGGAACTTGGTCCAGACCAAACAGCCAGACCTTGGTCCGGACCAAACAGAGCCACGGTCTAGTCCATGCCCAGTGTGAAAGCGATATTTTGAGAGGTTCGGACCTTCGTATCAATGACAGAAAAATAATTATCCTCATTTTTATTTAGATTCTATTAGCCTTAGATTATGGTAATGTTGTAAATATCCTGATTTTGTATTTTTTTCTTCTACTTTTTATACTGTGCTGCTTATCACCTTATTTATTGTTTTTATATTTCTATACGGCTGATACCCGGTCTTCAGTAGCTAGTGTTGTTCTTTCCTCATGCAAGTGCAGAACTGAATGACAAATAAAACTCCTTTAAAACATTTAAATAACTTCTCCCTTGTGCCATGATTAAAATTCCTCAAAAATGTCACCAATATCCATTGTGATACAGTAGTTAGTGAAAATGTGGAAAACTGGCCTAGCTTGCAATATTACCAAATCCACAACCATATCTGGATCATCACCAAAATCATAACACTTCTTCCTGGTGCAATTAACAACATTCTCTGAAGATTTCACCAAATTCTGTTCATAACTTTTTGAGTTATCTTGTTAAAACATACGAAAAAAAACCCAAGAAAAGCATGCTAACAAATGCCGGCAAAAACATATCCTCGTTGGAGGTAAAAAGTTTTCTATGAATACTAACAGAATAAAAAGCAGTGCCAACATTACAGCAGGTGATTCTTTACGAGTCTGGACTTGGTATTGAAGAGCTGGAACTACAATAATCAATGTTTTGTGGGAGCACTTCACAGATCAGCGGGTAATGCATGGAAGGGAGTAACAGTGAGAAAGCATGGAGAGGAGCAGCAGGAGCTCATGTTTGCAGAGGCACAGGGCCAACATCAGGAGTAAAAGGAGTAGAAAAAGGGAAAAGATGTAATAAAGGAAGAGAAGTAGAGATGGTGCTTGGGAAGGAGCAACAGGAGGAGCAGGAGGTGACGCAGAAGAACATGCAGCATTAACAACACAGCAAGAGAGACGAGACGAAGCAGGAGGAGAATCGCAGGGTGAGGCTCTGCAGAAGGAGCAGGAGGGCTTTCTGTTGTTTGGTGAATCAAAGAGGAGTAGCAGTGTGAGATACTCTGAGGAGCAGGAGAAGGAGCAGGGAGCATAAGGAGGAGCAGCAGGTGCAACAAGAAGCAGTGAAAATGAAGGAAGCCTGAGGAGAGGGAACAGGAGGAGGAACAAAAGGGGCAGAAGGTTTGAGGAGGAGCGCAAGGAGAAGGAGATTCATGTGGAGAGGCAGCAGGAGGAGCAGGAGGTGATGTTTGAGAGGAGGAAGCAGAGGGACTTTACTTTGTTTTACTTTGCTACTTCAGGTGAGCTGTGGTGTATTAAAGCAGCCAGAGAGAGAGAAATAGTTTAATTATGGAACATTACCAACCTTTTAAATCAATAAGATTATTCATGCATAACTAATTTAAACATTATATAGGACACAAATAGCTTTAAATACATATGATTGCATTAGAAGTAAACTTACCAAATGCTTGATTGTATTTTGCATGTACATTTTGCTTTGAGGATGATCAAGATGCCTTTTTATCATTAGAATATCAAGGACGATGAAGAAAATGTACAAAAACATCATTTCCAGGGGAGGGGCAGAAGTATTTGTAGTCTTTTAGTTGTTTTTTTAAAGCATTTTCATTCACGTGGAATTTCTTTAAAATATGCACATTTTCATCTTTAAGGTCAAAAAGGGCAGATAAACACTCCTTTACTGAAAACATCCAGTTTCAACAAATTTTAACAACAACTTCAAGCAATCCGAGACTTTAGAACTGGGCCTTTTGGCAAAATATACTAGTCTAATTAAAATATCTAGCTTTTTAGATTGTAAGACAATGTGCATTGAGATATGTAAGCTCAAAGCTCACAGTGACATTCCTTTTCTGTCATAAAAATCAGTCGGTATGTTTTATCTTACACTTCTACAAGAGTTCCAGTTGAACTTATGTAATGCAGCTCTAACATTGAGCATTTATCAGTGACAGGCTGTAACATCACCACAGATGGAGCTGTTAGTAGCTTCGTTACGCTTTCCGGTAGGTTCTTGGTAGCATTGTTGTTTACTGAGTCAAATAGTTTTTCAGCAGCTTAATTATTAAACTGGTAGAGTAGTTCAGTAGCGTCTGAACAAATTACATTTCCCCACAGTGAAGATGAGGAGAAGCAGAACATGTGTCAGCTTCAGCAATTGCCGCCACAGCTTTCACACCAGGTCCGTTAATGTCCTGCAACTTCAGCTCATCTCCCTGCAGCGACAGCTCTATCTCATACATCAGCCCAATAATGAGCTTTTATTGAAGTTTTAGGTAGAACCACAATAAATCTCCCCACAAGGACCTTGGTTCATTGAATAACTGACCTTGGAAAACTGGCAAAATGACAGCATTCTGACAAACAAGGGGAGTTTCTTCACAAAGGAGGCAATGAAGCTTTAACTCTGAAAGGCACTGACGGGAAGAGTAACTGGACTGTTTCTATCTTTTTTGTGACTCATTCCCAGCTGTATTATAGTGCTCTGAAATTTTTTCACTCAACTGGTAGTCTGAGCTCGTTTTTCTAAAAGGTACAGTGCTGCTAAAAGCCCTAACAGCCACTTCACTGTTTTCAAGTAACTAATACAACCCAACTTCAAAAATACTGAAATGTCCCTTTAAATGTGCTATGCAAATGCTTTGCAATGACTTTCGAAGACTTCAACCAAAAACATGATTTCTTCCACACTTGTGTTCATTTCCCAAACAACATAAGCCCCTCAGTTTCTGAAAAGATTGCAATTCAAATGAAGCATAACTGAACAGAGGACAAAAACCAAGTTTTCAGAGCATGCAAATCACTGTCACATCATTTCTTTAGCTTTTGAGAGACATAATTCAAAGTTCAGCCTCCATTAAAGCAGAGAAACCTTCAGCCAATACAATACCAATACTGTATACTGTATTTTCTCAGTACTAATCATCTCCTACTATGCAGATATAATGTTCATGAATTTTTACTGTTTCTTTGACCAAAAGCACATAAAGGAGACATGTAGTCCAGACTCTGGACCATCAGATCATAAAGTGGGTTCAGATTAAAGTCTTAGTCAGATGAAAATACATTCAGTGGATATTCCAATATTGAAACTTAAGGGACGTTTTTCTGGATTACTTGATAATTACTTCATAAATAGAAATGAAACAACTACACTGATGTAGGCCTATGTTGCACTGATTTATCAGTATTTTTAAACTTAACACAATCAACTCCAAAATACTTAATATAATACTATATATTTGGAGAGTAGCCATGCATAAAATTGAGTTTTCTTTCTGTCGTTCTTCCATTAGTTTGTAAAAGAACTGTGTTATGAGTCTGTGTGTATGCGTATTTGCTGTTTAATACATCTGATTGGTCTCCACGGTCACATGACACAGAGAGTGGCGCTGCCTCTGCACTGAGAAAGAGGGACAAACTTCACCGACAAACACCATTATGGAGTACTTATTCTGAATTGATATACTTCAGGGGAGTAACTGATACTGGCTCTCTACCAGCATTGATTCCTCAATACTCAATATTGATATCCCCCCCTCCCAGTCCATCATCGTAACACTGAATCCTTTTGGGTTCACAGGGGGCAGGAACCAGTCCCCGCTGTCAGTGAGAAGAGGCGGGGCACTCCCTGGACTGGCAACAGAGGAACATTCCTACATGAATCTCAGCCTCTGACTTTGAACATGAACAAGACATGCCCATTTAAATAATAATCCTCCATGCATCTGATGCACTTTGGATCTGAAAAAGCTCATTTCAACTCAGTCAAAATAAAAGAGTAGACCACAGAAACAGGTCTTTGAAGCACACTTATGCTATAATATTTCTCATATGTTTTGATGCAAGTACCATCACGTTTCCATCCTTCACAGAAGCAGAAACGTTCATGCACAGTCCAAAATCCATCTGCATCCTAACAGCCTTGAATAAGATCAGTGTCAAAAGGCCCTCCTAAAAACAAAACCAACCTTAACATGCAATAAGAGTCAGAAAGTGTCATTCATTTCAAGCCAATCACATTGAATACAAAAAAGAATTTTAGTATTTAGCATACATTTGGATGCAGAAAAGTCTAAATTCATCTCTCTCAAGTAAAGAATAAGTGCATAAGTGCAGGAAAAAAAACGTCCCTTCAATGCATCCTTCATATGTTTGGTATCATCAGATCTCCAACATTCACAGAAGCAGAAACATTCTTGCACTGTCCACAATCCCTCTGCAACCTCACAGCCTTGAATACAATCTGAAATAAAGCCAGCTCAACCTCCTTGGAAAACTTTTAAGCATTTTGCATGTATTTTAAGCCCTTCAGATGCAGAAAAGTCTATTTTTTCCACTGAAAGTTAAGAATAAGTGTATCAATGCAGGAAAAGCTGTTTTAAAGGCATGCTGGTCCCTTCAGTGCCATTTCATACCCTTCATATGTTTTTGATGCAAGTACCACCGGGTCTTCAAGCTCCTCTGACGCAAAGAAACATTCCTGCACTGCATCCTGACAGCCTTGAACAAAATCCCAAAAGCCCACAGCTCAACTTCTTGAGATAAATCATACAGCAGGAAACACTCAGAGTTAAAGAAGTGCTGCAGACTCAAAGTGAAGCTGGAAGTCCTCTGTTTGAGGATAATAAGTCATGTCACAGTGCATCTTTAATCACAGTTTGTGCACACGTTCATCTATCACCCTGCACCACCTGAACCCCATGCACTCTTACCTTCCACCGCACAGACGAAAGTAATCACACACAGCAGCACCGCAGCAACAGAGGCCGGTCTGAGCCACATGTCTCCCCGCCTGTCCTCTCCCATCATCCCGCTGGCAGACAGAAAAATCCCAGAGAAGGTCGCAGTATTCCTCCGGTGATCAGTCACATCTCAGCCTCCACAGGGTGTCAGTGCGCTGGTTGGTGTGTGTCGGCGCTGCACCGGCAGAGTCAGCGGGGACTGGAGCGCACTCTCTGCCGCTGACTCTCTCTCTCTCCTCTCTCCGCTCAGCCATTTCTCTCTCACACCTCTCCATCCAATCAGGAGCGAGGATCCCGGATCGTAAACCAATCACCCGTCCTTTCCCAGTCTGACCCAAACTGAATGCCCAATGGATCAGCTGGTGCGCGGCCGGCTGGATGAGGGGGCAGCGACACCCAGCGGCCAGACTGCAGTACAGCAGGTGAGCCCACAGACAGGCTGCACTTTGATTGGTTATCCTAACAGGTGTGACAGGCCTATTTTCTCACCTGGTCACAACAATATTAAGACTTCTCTGAAACACCTCTTCATGGTGTTTTTGAGCTTGAAATTATATGTTTTCTTAAAGTGACTCCAAGGATGGAAAAAGTGAAAATGTCACTTTCTTTATATTTCTTTATGTTTATCATTCTTTTCTCTTTTTTACAAGAGACTTTATTGAAGATTTAAAAGATTAACAAACTCCACAATATGCCATCATTATGTGGAACCATATAACCATCCTTAGATCCAATTAACAACATTTGAATCCCTCAAATGACCATTGAAAACAGTTATCTTTTGTATTGGCATTGTCCATAAGAGCACAACTGCAATACTCTAAACACATAGTCTTACAATAGTGTCTCTTGATGAACATAAATAATACACCAATATAGTGTTATAGTTCATAATCAAGCACAGACATATTAAAAAAAAAACTGTGAAAGTACTATATATATGTATATATATATATATATATATATATATATATATATATATATATATATATATATATATATATATATATATATATATACATATATATATAGATATACACATATATATATATATACACACACACACACACACACACATATATATATATATATATATATATATATATATATATATATATACATATATATATAGATATACACATATATATATATATACACACACACACACATATATATATATATATATATATATATATATATATATATATATATATATATATATATATATATATATGGATGCTCTGTTTGCCCCTTAAAGACTCCCTTTCTCACGTGGGGATGGGTCTATTTGACCTGTAGGTCAAAGGGAGTATGCCGAGTGAGAAGAAAACAGGAGGGTTAAATATATTGTTTGTTTTGTTTTGATTTTGGAAATATTAACACTTTATCCCCGAAACATCACAGTCCTTTTAGCATCCAAACTTTGACAAAACATAGTCAACATTTAGGGAAGTACAGCTTAATCTGTCTGATTTAATGTCTAATCAGGCAGATCCATCTTGCAAAGCTCCAATCTACAATGATTGGAGGCAGCCCAAAGCAGCATCATCCAATCAGAGCTCATTAAAGCAAGAAGAGGTGGGAGCTATGAGCAAGACATCAGCAGGAAGTGACTGTTAGCTACAAGGATTAGCATAGATGCTAACAGTGCCTGTGCCTTATCTGATTGGCCTGTAGTTGATGTGATTGACAGACTGATCATCCAATCAGCTACTGGATATGCTTTTGGAAGTTTCTGCCCATTCCCAAACACTTTCTATGGGCTCCTTCCAAGATGGATGAGTGACATTGTTGGTCCATCGAGTCAAAGTTTTTCAAGGTTAAAAACGCTTTTTTCCCTCATGAATTATCAACCTTTCATACACAAAAAAGTAGAAGTAGAAGACAACATATGTAGGTGGAGACTGGCAGCATGAGATGGAATTTCCCCGAAATAATAAAAGCAAATTATAGATCTACTTTATTGGAAATGTTGCTAAACTTGACATGGTTGATTAAGTCAGATTTTCTTCATAAACATACTTTTTTGATATTTAAATCTAACTGTCAGGCTGCATTAAGGGAGAAGGACAGCTGCATGTGGCCCCTGGGCAATCAGTTGCCCATCCCTGATATAGACTTTACTTGTTTTTCTATCCAGGCTGTAAACATGTTTCTTTCTTCTGTAAAAATCATCTTTTTAGCATGAAGTGTACATACAACCTCCAGAGTTTCTGCAGATAAACTGCAGCATTTTGCACCTCCACACTCTCCTCGTTTATCAGCATTGCAGGTTAAAATTCTGGCTGAACAGTATAGCCACAAAAATGGAGATTATTCACTTCTGCTCAGGAGATCTATAGAAAGGAAGTGTCTAAAAAGTTTCCTGGCTCTCTGCAACATCAGTATCAAAACTTTAAACAACAGCTGCAGCAGTCAGTGGTGCAGAAAAATAAAGGTCAGAAACTTTTCAGCCCCAGATGGCTCTGGATCAATGTTCTCTCAAAGTTTCTGTTCTGACTCTTATCTTCTCTCTCGCCTGAAGCTTTCCAACTCTTTTACTGTCTGCAGAGCAAAAATCTGCTCAACAACAAGAAAACACAGAGCAGTGCTGTCAGATCAGATCAGTTACCAGACCAGAGAGTCCAGTTTTTAACCCCTTCAGTATGCATCATTCTAGCTTCTTTTTTGAACACAGTGAGGTGTACAATAAACATCCATATCCGGCTGCTGTTCAGTCTTCTCGGATCTTAAACAGCTGTTTGTGTGAAAGTGAAAAATAGAGAGAGGAAAAGTTCTTGTCTAACAGATGGCAGATTGAACCAAACTCAAATTGTTACAATTAGTCTGTATGACTGAAAGGGTTAGTTCAGGTTTTTTGAAGTGGGATTTCTCGAGGCCCATGGCACCAGTAAATATGAGTGCCAATAAAACAGCTTGTAAGCTTTGTCCCTAATGGGAGATATCGCAGATATATAGCAGTCAATGGTGCCACCTAAAGCCTCGTAATTACCCCACAATTAGGCCCTGTTCGCAAGACAACAGAAATGGCCGAAACTGAGAGTTTTGGTTGTGTTTGCGCCTTCCATTTACTCGAGGACGGTGCCCGGATTACCTGAATCTGTAAACTTTTGAAACCAGGGTCCAGAGCGAAAAGTTTTGAAAATGTTTTGGTATCTGTCTACATGTAAACAGGAATTAGCAATTTCAGGGAAAACGATGACGAGCGGCGCATGTGCAGTACACTTTCATGTAAAGGTCACACTTGTACCTAGGAGGAAGAACAACAACAACAACAACAACAACAACAACAACAACAGCTTCGGCCGTATACCGAGCAACATGTGTGCAGCTTACTGTGCTTGGTTTGTTACCCAGACAAAAATATCCAGACAGATTTGTTGTCCGACAAGTAACTCCTGCATCTTCGTGAATCCATTCGCCATTGTTGTTTGTGAAAAGTTTGTCTTAAGCGGAAAGCGTACACGCGTTGTAACACTGCTGTTTCTCTACAAACCTACATCGCCAACTATGGGCCTGGCATGTACGCTACAGCGTTTTCAGTCGTTCTCACGGATCTGTGTGAACGTGAAGCACTTTGAAAACAAAATGGAAAAACCTTTCAGTTTCTGGTAACAACGTTGTGTAAACAGGGCCCTAGGTTAAAACTACACAAAAACAACACTGGCTCAACTAGACGCTACAGTAAGATTCTTTACAGCATTTCACTTTTCCTCAACAAAGCCCCTGAGTTAAGAAATATTTTGTGGTGCAACATATGGGCTATGCAACCTTCTGACAGCACCATGCTGCTGTCCTCTAATAAAATTTAAAGGTCAGAATGCTGAAGCAGGGTCAGGTAGCAGCCCCTGGAGCACAAATCTTATAAATCAAACTCCTAGGATATAAAGAAGATGGGTCACCCCTATATTTGTCCCAGATGCAACAACAGACAAAAGAAATGGTCAATCCATCACGTGACATGGGCTTCAGTCAACTTAGGCTTGTAGTATTAAACATGGACATCAGGACTCTCAGAAAACCATGTTTGCAGTGCCCATTTTACAGAACACGACTACAACAGCAGCTTGAAAGCTTACTAAAATCAAAGAGCACTGATGAAAGGTCTTGAAGAACTAGTGTTGCTAAGTTTCACTCATGACAGCAATAGGCCTTTGACTTTGTGGACTTTGCTTTGTTGTGGTCATATAAGTCAGTGGGTAGCATTAGCCTGCCTCAGCCTACAGTTATCAGATAAACTCTTCAGGAACTCTAAATAGTCCTGTGTGCTTGTTGTGACTCATTTTTTTTTAACCTGGTTAAACTACATTATCAATTTTTAGACTAAGATTAGTCTAAAACCACTGTGAATGTGCTTGTAAGAAGGTCAACAAAATAAGCAGGCCAGCGGTGGTTTGTGCATGCGCCCTGCGGTTCAGTTTCATTTTTATTTCTTTCGAAAATTACATAAAGTGCTAATCTGAGTCTAAAAATAGATAACGTAACATAATGCGGCAAAAAAAACGAGACACAACAAGCATACAGGACCATTTAGAATTGCTGAAGAGTTTATTTGATGACTGTAGGCAGAAGCAGGCTAATGCTACCCACTGACTCCCAGTGTTTGAGCTAAGCTAGTTAGCTGTGGGTAAGCTTTGCCAATTTCTTTCTTGTTACTGCACGCCCAGTCGAAAGAATGGTGTCTATCTGCTTGCCATGGACTCAGTAAAAAAATGTTGGTGTATCCCTTTAACCTGATACACCAGATGGACCATTACATATATTTCCCAAGTCCATCTAGAGATCAGATGGGGAGGAGAGGGGATCAGAAACTGTTGATCAACCATCTCTAGAGTTCAAAGAGAATGGTCCAAAAAGGGAAAATATGTCAGCAGCTTGTCTGGATGAAAAAGCTTTGCTGATGCCAGAGGCCTGAGGAGAATGGTTTGAGATGACAGAAAGGCAACATTAACTCAAAGGTCCACAGAAGACGGTTTCTAAATTCACAACACGTCAAATTCTAAGGCAAGTTCAGCCCAAATATCAGTCCTCACAAAATAGTCACTTTTTAACCTTTTATGCAGTTACAATGCATCCCTAAAATATGTGCAGCAGAGGTTATTGAACCATTTGTTGAGAGGAAACTTTTACCCGGGAGACTTGTTGTGAGTAAACTCTGATTTTGCACAGACAGCTCTGGAGGAGTGTGAAGCTTCGATAAATCTTCTTCATGTCGAAACACAGACAGTACTGAGGCTGCTGAATGTGTCCACCCCATCTGAAAGAAATCAAACACTGTCTTTACCTTTTTTTACCACATCACTCTCAATTACAGGACAAGACATCTCTCAGGAAAGATGCGGTGGAGAAAAGACATCAGGCAGATGTGTAAATCAGGTCCTCTCAGTAACACACCAACTCAAGTGGATCTTAAAAATCTGTTTGGGCCCCACGCCTGGTCCTTTGTTTTATTCTGTTGTTTGTATCAGAGGAATAAATCATTCATTAACTTCAAACCCTCTGACTGATGCAGGACTGTGATCTCAACACACCAAACATGGACCATTATTCCTCCAGTGAGCATGTCACTGCTTGTTAAAATGAGATATATGTTATTTATAACCACAGGGCAGCTGGTGAGTTCTGTCTGTCTGGAAAAGAAGAAAAATACATTTGAAGAGGGATGATATCACAGTGAGAGTAAGACTGCAAACAAAGCTGTGCCTGAAAAAATCCACAAAGTCCACAAAATATGAGGCATTCACGATGTAGCAGTGCTGCAGATCAACGTCCATGTGAGCTTTACACAAGATACTTATGGAGGGAGCCCTTTATCTGTGCTTTGTGTTGATTTGAGCTCTATATTCCTGCTTTCTCTCTGGAAGCTTGTAGATACAGCCCTAATGTTGCAGTACCAACACCAAACAGGGGTGGCAGTACTGAGTAGTGTAGCCAAACAGTAACAACGAAAAATAATCTGAGAATGGAGGAAATTTTGCATGAAAGATTGGGGAGTGGTGGGAAAGTATCAACATATATGATGATTGTTTGCGTTGGCACGCAGACAGACAAGTACCACAGAACAGGAAGTTCGCCCTCTAGTGGATGATTATTTTAACCATCCATCTACCTCTGCTCAAAAAAAAACAAGTGAGTTCATGGTGGGTAACGGTTGTGTTGCTTGTATTGCTCCCCCCTATAAAATGGACTAAATGAATCCCATGATGCATTGTGAAAGACGTGTACCATGTGAGTCAAAAAATAGAAACCCAGGTTAGATCTCATGTCTCACAAATGTTAAAAAAAAAAAAAAAATCATAAAGCTGCTAGCACGATATGAAGGCATAATTATATACCTTTCATACTGTACATTGGTCATTCATATTTGGTCACTGCACGATTGATTTTCGTACAACATTTTGAGATTGCGTGATTACATATTTGCATGATATTCTTCGAAATTTGCAGTGAGAACCAAGAAATTAAAACAAACAACTTCAAAAGACTTCATTCTTCAAATAGCCAAGGAGAAAAAAAGTGTGTGGCGTGAGGTCAGGAGACCTTGGTGGACATTCAATTTCATGACAAAGTGCGACAACACCATTTGCAAAGCGAGTGGATCTCGCACAGTCAATCTCTAAAGTGCTGGAGCACCATCCTGCTCCCACTGAAGCCTCCTGAAAACATCATATCTGTCTTTTAAAAATGTTGATTTGGAATTGAATCTGTGTTTGTGCAAAACTTGGATAATCTCAATTTTGATGTTTTACGAAACTGATTGCTGTGCAGTCATCCGTGACCAATAAAGAATGACCAGTGTATCAAATGAAAGTAAAATGATTATGGTATCATCCCCTTATGTCAGTTTTATGATATATTTTTTGGATTGTGAGAGATTTGAGATTGAATCTGGGTTTCCTTTTCTTCGGCTTACACTGTACACTGGACTGTCATGTTTAAGTTCTTTCCATTACATGCTTAAATAGCTTTAATTTAAAGGAGCTCATACTGTGTTTTAACTCTGGTTCATATATTTGATTCCAATGACTGCTACAGTTCAGGATCACTAATGTTCAAAAAACCTTCTAGTTTTTACGTTCTGAGTACCCCTGATCTAGCTGTATTCTCACTCTGTCTGTGACACTCAGAGCTCCTGCCACTTTAAGACTCCGTTAGTCTGCTTCTATCGCCTGACCCAGCTACTCTGTAGGATTTGGTCAGTTCAGTGATGCTCTGTGCCATGTTGTCAACAGCTCCACAATCATTCTACGGCCTCTGCTCTGCACTGGGCTTGCCAGGCTGAGCCACTGGACTTAAACTGCTGAATAAACAACGGTAGGGCATCACACCGGTTGATCTATTTGGGGAGGCCGAAAGGGACATGCTGTTTTAGGCAGTTACCTGCCGTTATGTCGTTATGTATGCACCAAGCAAAATCACCTCATCTTGTCAATCAGTCAGTTTCCACATTTATCAGCAGGAGCCTCTTCAACCAAACGTCAGTCTTCACCAAGAAAGCAAGCGCTCAGAGTTTGTGTAATTTCAACAACAGCACGATGTGAAACATAACATCAATGAAGACAGCAAATCAGGATGGAAATATAACCTGATGTTGCTCTTCCTGTTGTCTTGTGATATCACGATTACCTCGTGAAGTTGCAGTTCGTGATTTCAAGATCTTGTGTTTCAGGCTGCTCAGGGCTCAGGGCTCCAGCTTAAATATGCTTTCAGTGGGCGAGGATGAGCATCGTCGGTCAGGGGAAAGCTGCAGCACAGACAGGACACTACATAGGCAACATCGTAGGTTACTGGCACTGTACACAGGAGGAAAGGCCACTGACTTTTGGAGCATATGAGTTTATCACTCGGAGGAGAACTGACACACATCACAGGGCATACAAAACTCAAAAAAGCATAATATGGGCTATTGAACACAAAATGTTACAGAAAGTTGCCACTGTAGTTGCTGGCTTTTCAATTTCTAGTGTTTTTGTTCCCAAAACTTGTCTGCATAAATGTCTGGATGCTGATGATAAAATATATTAAATACATGAGAATCCCACTTGAACCATCAAACAGAGTTTAATGAATGAAATGTGTGATTAAATACACGCATGAATAAAAAATCAGCTTTGATACACAACCCCAGTGTGTCAGTGTGTGCACGTAAAGTAGACCTGTGTGTCTCACCTGTACTAGTGTAGTAGTGTAGTCTGAAAGACAGGCATGCTGAGATAAAGATATTTCACTTGGTAAATGAAGGCCAGGGATGGGCAACTTTGGTTATCAGGAGGACCACAACAATCTATCCTCACTGCCAGGAGGCAAACTGTTGAAAATTGTAGTTAATAGTCAAATAAATGATGTTTATTATTAAAGGTAATGATATATGGCTGTCATTAGAATTTCGTCATACTAAAATTTCTGTTCATAAACTCAACACAAATAGTAGTTCTTGGTTAAGTCAGCTAAAAACATTATTAAACCAATTCAAATCACTTTTTCTTTGCACTGAATAGTTTTCTCATTGTTTAATGCAATTTACTTACATTGATTTTTTACCAAATAAAAATCACACTTAATTGTAGGGCTGTCTCTTACACAGACGTGAGTCATTTCATCAAATCATTTGACTGTTTACCTTACACAAGGCCACACCGGTTAGCCGTATGTCCTTAAATCTGAATCTTGCAATCTTGTCTGCGATGGCCTTTTTCTGCACCTTTTCCTTTTGACGTATTTCATGTTGTCTTTCTTTTACTGACTTGTGAAGTTGACTTGTAAGCAGCAGTGAATGAGGATGAGGCTGCATGTGGCCCACAGGCCCCCAGTTGCACATCCCTGTGTCGCTGTAGTCTGTAAGTATACTGTCCTGTATGTACATAACTCTGTAAAGACCAGAAATCTTTGCTGTCATTTTAACTTTCTGTGGTTCCATCACCTGCTGAATGTTGTCACAAATGTTTATTGTACATGTCTGCTGTTATAAAAATGTAAAAATAAAAAGCGTGTGGGGTGTAATAAGTGCTTTGGTTTGACCTGCTGTATACCTGCCACTGCGATGTTTGAAACCTTCATTTCACCAAAGGCTGGATCAGACTACATGATTGATTGTGTCTTTGTGATGATTTTTGTTAAACTACAATTAAGAAGTCTTGGTCTGTCTTGGTGGAAGGAGTGACCCCAAACAACCGTAGTACTCTGTCACCACATTAGGCTGTCGGGTAGGCAGCGATCATGGCTCCAAGGGAAGCTCTGTGTTCGACGCTGGATGACTCGAACTCAGGATGGAAGAAAATGAACAGCAAGACTGTGGACTTGTCCCTTTGAATCAAGAGGAGCTCTATGTGGACTGGCTTTCCAAATAAGACTTGAGGTATGAATGCGATAACATGCCAAGAAAATCAGTAAAGCTAGCTTAGCCAAATCCCATTTCATGTGTTAGCTACATTAGTTTTGCTTTATGTAAACAAAGGGCCCCAAAGACTGTAAAAAGTTGAGTTTGGGATGTGCTTGGGATCACTGTAGATGTGGTGTTGGACTCTAGCTTTCATTGGCCACAACTGTGTTTAAGAGCAAAGAATGATGGAAAGTTTCATTGTCACGACGCAAGACACTGGAAACAATTGGTGCTTTCCCATTTGAGGTACCAGCTAAATTTGGCTCTACTTGACTCAATTTTGGTTCTAGGTGCTTCTCTCCATGAAATGAAAACAGGAACGCACTGCTGCTGTCACGCAAGCAAAACACTTTCAGTGTGAAATGGGCTCTTCAGTCACTCTTGGAAATGAAGGAGAAACTATGTATTATTATTGGTGAGCACCAGGACATTTGTTGTTGGTGCCAGGTCAGCGTGTCAAACTATACAGAAGAAAGAAAATTAAATTGAGACGTATAAGTCTTGTTGAATGATCAAGGGGTGTCTTGAATGCAGCACTACGAGAACATTTGATGCTCCCAATGTTCTTATTTGTTAGATGTTTGATGCTGATTGGTGATGATCAAAATGTGGCTATGTGTAGTCTGATCCGGCCTTTACTTAATGCAGGTGTTCAACAAAGAGTCCTTCCATCATATCATGTTTCCTGTAGAGATTTTTATGGTTATCATGGCCTAATGTGTCAGAATTTTCATAAACTTGATCTTCTGCATGACAGCACTCATCTATCTGCCCTTGATGAGATGCTTATTTCTTCACAAAAGAGGTGATTCGATCAAAAAAAGGCTGTTGAATCCTCTTAATTTCTCTTTTGAAATGGTTGTTTACAGCTAAAGTGAGGTAAAATCTTGCAAATCACAACATCTCAAACATCATTTCAGGAGCGCGATCATTTATCTGCAACATTTCAAACAAATCCTACTGAGTGTAACGTACCATTTACGCCAACACACACCAAAAACATCTGGACGACTACATCACAGAGAATGGGGGGGATTCGTTGCCAGTATTTGTATTACACTGTACATTCATGGCTCGATATGGCGCCAGTCTTTTTGCTAATGTACACAAACATTTACATCTTACACAATGTTTGTTTAGGTAGACAACCTCGACTCCAGATAAAAAAAGAAATGAAATAAAAAAGCCTTTTTGAACGCATCACATATCAGAACTAAACCTTTGATTAATGAGCTTTTCCCACCTAAAAGGCCTTGATAAAGTGTCTTTAAATCATAATCCCAATCACCACCCTCTTCTCGGTCCTTTCACTTCTTCATCTTCTTCTTCTCCTAACCATTTCAAGCATCCATCAAAATCAGGTTAACAAACCGAAGCACACGCAAACTACGACAATAAAACAGCAAAACAAAAGAAGGAATATTGTCAGTGTCAGTTTTTGCTGCTCTTGGTCAAAGGAAATGTTCATTTATTCCTCAGAAAGTCTTTTTTTTTTTGGCAAAGTAAAGTTCCAGTCTTCCCCTTAAAAAAATCAAACCCCTTGTTGCCAATCACATTGTTCGTTCAAACTCAAGCGTCTGATTGGAGGCCACGGGGGTCCATCATCGCTGAAGCAGCAGGACGGCCAATGGAAGCAGCAGTAGGAGGGCGCAGAGGCGGATTTCAGATGATGCTGAGCCTCGGATACGGTTGTTGTCTGGAGGGAGAGCATACAATCCTGGCCTGCTCCGGGCACACTGACCGCCAGTGCACGTCCCACTGCCTGAGCCGCTGATGTCATCACCTGTGGACGCCATTAAAGAGAATGTTTTTATACTGACACAAGCAAAACCCCGTTTAATGTACAGAATCTGGGTCTGGACCAGGTTTTATATTGGCCTGACTTGGCTCCACTAACTTTTGGTGGGTCTGCGTTGGCTGTGTGCAGGAATATCGTCCTCTAAAGTGCAAAAAGTGCAGAAAATATCAGCTCAGATATCAAGTCTCAGAGCTAGCCTTTTTTATATCATGACAATTTTCCTTGATTTAGATTTTTATGCATCTGAGGCTTGATGTTTTTGAGTTGTCCATTTGTCTGTCCATACAGGCTGACCAAAACAAAGCTGCTTGCTGGTAAATTAAGATACTCTAAAACTGGCGATATACTTGCAGTTTGCCCTTGTGTTCACGTTTGCATCATGAGCGTGTTGTTTGTATACTTGTCTGTATGTGACGTGTTACTGGAGGATCTCAGTTTGTACGTAACTACCTGTTAACCCTAGCAAAAAGTAGTATGCTTGAAGTTCAGTTTTTAAGTATGCTTGAGTATAAGCATAAGTATAGCAAGTATACTGCAAACCATGTACTTGTCGTGCAATATAAAGTATACTAATTCAATACTTCTTCAGACTAAACTGGAACATTTTTAAGTTAATAAAAGTATACTTTGAGTTTACTTTATAAGGTAATTTTAAGTTTACAAAAGTACACTTTCAAGTATACAAAAAGTACACTTAAATTCATACTACTAGTGTACTAGGTATAATTGTAGAAATAGATAAATTTATAGATATAGATATATATGTATCCACAAACTGAGGAGTTTATCTTCAGCCTGCTCTATTGTAAACTATCTTGAGATAACACTTGCTATGAATCGGCACTTACAAATAAAGATTGATTGACTGAACTCAACTTTTATCTTGCTGTCCACATGTGAGTATCTGAGTAAAAGTCTACATATTGATGCAAGGCGACTGAGCCTTTATCTTACACTCCATATGTAGGGCAGGGTAAAGGGTAGAGTCTGTAACACATCTTCGTTTGTCACACTGTATAAAAAGCTTGTGTTATCCTCAAAAAAACTGAGAGAACTGACTGAACCAAGCACTGGTTTGCCATCTTGTCCCTTCTCTCCCTTTGGCCAAAGGCATAGGCTGGGCCTACAAAAGATTTAGGTTCGGCCTAACCAAAGATAATACCAAACATACCCAACGAACATCACCATTGCCCAGGTAACATTACTCAGCTCAACGCGGCTTGACTTCTCTTTATACATCCGCAAAACTTGGACAAAACATCAGTGTGTGAATGCAGCTTTAACACAGAGTCTGACCGCAGCTTGACGAGTTTGTGCCAATATAAGGCAAGTAAAAATGTTTGATATTTGATGAATTGACACAGAAAGCTATTCTTTCATGGTAAAAACTTTTAAAGGAACCCACTTGCATCCTGGAAGTCCACATCATTTCCCCCCAGTGAGTTTGTCAGTTTGTTGCTCGTGATCTTTAACTGCATGATCTGCTGTCGGATGGTCATGTCAGGTTTTGTGATGTCGAGCTCCACCTCGGGGTTATTGATCTGACTGGCCAAACCGTCACCCATCACCTCAGGAAGGTACCTGATTGGAGAAGGGGAGACACAGTCAACACAAGAATTAGCTTTAATGGTTGAATCAGGAACATGTATTGATTTTATTCATTAATTCATTTATAATCACTCAATAAATTTAACATGGAAAGACTCTTCAGCACAAAATATAGACAGAATATGAGACAATAAGAGAGGGATTCAAGTCTTTTCAAAGTGCAAATATTTACTGCATGACTGTTTCAAATAAATCCATAAAGATACAGCAGACAGCTCTGTAAATACCTCTGAAGGCTTCACATATGCAGCATGAACATACATGCTTCATATTGACAGTGACACTTTATTACAGGATACACAGAGAAACATCTGTTTAACGAGGGTGTAATTTTTTTGAGGCACGTCTCTCTTTGAATAAATTTGTTTACTAGTAAACACATGCATGCACTCACTCGGTAAGTGTGCACAGCTGTGCTCAATCTTGTAAATTAGATGTGGCATTTCGTGCTGACAGCTCCCGGTCAGCGTATAGACATGTGCACACACAAATGCTTGTTTTTCTGCACTTATGAGGGCCAATCTGGCAAGATTACACATACAATGTGACGTCTCTGAAATGTGTTTGGACTTTAATGCGTGCATTTTTTTATGCAGCTGAATGATGTCCATGATGAACTGGAATGCAAGTTCAGTTTGAGACTGTTGTGTTTTGCACATGGACTGTAAAAGAATTTGATTATCATAGGAAGTCTTTGGAATATTGTCAATGTGTTGAAATGGACGCCTCCATACTGCAAATGTCAACCAAACTTCAGCTCAACCTACTCATGGAGTATAAAGAGGCCATGCTGAGGCCAATAGCAAAGTGCAGCCACGTCTGTTGAACAATTGCTCTCACAGTTGTTCACAAAGTTGTGAACCTCGCCTCCTTACTCATGACAACTGAGACTTTCAGAGATGCTCCTTTGATACCCAATCATGACACTCACCTGTTTACGATTTACCTGTTCACATGTGGATTGTTCCAAACAGGTGTCTTTGAGCATTCATCAACTTTCCAAGTCTTTTGTTACCCCTGTCCCAGCATTTTTAGTAATGTGTTTCAGGCACCAAATTTTAATTGAGTGAATATTTGCAAAGAAACAATAAAGTTTATCAGTTTGCACATTAAATATCTTTTTTTTTTATATGTTCATTTGAGTATACTGTAGGTCAAAAAGAACTTGGGAATCACTGTACAACGTCCCAACTTTATTGGAATTGGGGTTTGAATCTTAAAGAGAGAAAGTAATCCAGGATTTGTATATGAATCATTTAATTCAGTTTTATTTGCATTCAAATCAACATCCCAGATTCATTAGAGTTGGAGTTTCTTTATTTTAGATCAGTGATTCTCAGCTGGTGGGTTGCGAGCCTTTGCCTTGGTAAAAGAAAAAAAATGTTAGGGAAAAAAAGCCCTGTGCTTTTATTTTGAAGGGGATTTTTAATGCAGTGGAGTGAAGTCTGTTGACACCCCTTAACAACAGGTGGCAATAACACCCTTTTAGTTATTATGGTCCCTGATTGTGGAACAGCCTGCTGGAGAATCTCAGGGCTGCAGAGTCTGTTGATACTTTTAAAAAGAGGCTCAAAACCCACCTTTATACTCAAGCTTTTAATTGTTTGAATTGACTTATTTATTCCTTCAATATTTATTCTTATTCTACTTCATAACTTATTTATTCTGTAATTTATTTATTCTTTTAGGTATCCTTCTTATCATATGTAATTCTTAATTTTTTACCTCATTTTAGTTATCCATTTTATGCTATTTTATCTCTCTTTTTTATGTCCCCCTTTTCTTATATTTTTATGATTGTTTTATTCTGATGATTTTTAGCTCTAGTGTTTCCTCATGGGGGCTCTCCACGCTGGGAGCTGCTCCTGGTCCACTTCTGGGGCCACTGCCAGTGGATGGCTCCACCTGCGTGGCTGGAGGCCCCTGCACTGTGGTGTGGGGCCTCGTGTCTGCTCGGGGTGGGGAAGTCTCCGGCTACGCTCCTCGTGGGCCGGGAGCCCTCCTCAGCGTTGATGGTCCACCAAAGGTGGCTTATCCCTTACCTCACACCTCGGTGCCCACCCATGTCTCTCTCTTTTACGATAGCTTGTGTGAATGTGTGTGTGTATGTGTGTGTGAGCGCAGGTGTGTGTGTGTGTATGCTGATGTCTGCGAGTGTGTGTCTCGATATGTCTCTGTATTTTTTGGGGGTGGGATGGACGGATTTGTTGTTTTCATGTTGTTTTTAGCCTCTGTGAGGCACTTTGTGTTGCTTTTAAGTATGAAAAGTGCCTTATAAATAAAGCTTGATTGATTGATTGATTGATAAATGCCAATTTACACTTGCTTTAATAATTAATAAATGTGTTTGTTATATATTCAATAAACAAGTACTCAGATAAAGCTACATATTATAAATATTTTTTGAAACAACTTCTCAGTAGCTGGACTTTTCTATTTCATGTTTGTGCATGAAAGCTCTGCTGAGTCTGTTAAAAGTTACTGAAGTGTTTTGTGTAACAGCTTCATGACCGATGCCCTATTTAGTGCTACTGATTAAATATCATACCTACAGAGCTGTTCAGTATGTAACCACTGATGCAGGGTTATCACAGCTACAATTACATTTATATTCTTGAAACCTTGTGTCTCAAGATGCACTTTTATGTTCCAATTAAAATGCAGCTGAGTGTAAAAGGGTTTATTTTCCTCTCTAGCATCCCCACCTGCTGGTCATTTTGGGTTCTCATTAGGGACCTTACCCAAAAGCACAGTTAGGGTCCCAAATGTATTTTGTCTGTTTCTTTCCTTCTTATTATACTAACGCCACTTTGAATCTCAATTTGACCCCCTCAACACGCTCAAAATCTTACCAAAATTGGCACACACCCCAGATCTAGTGAAATATTGGATACGATGAAAAAATTAACCCCCAAATGCCAAAATGTGCTCTCTAGTGCCACCTAGGCAAATGCACTAAAACAGCCCTCACCGCCAGTAGGAATGTCGTAGAGAGATCAAAGCAACGCTGAATTGTTCATCTCACCGAGACCCACAGATCACAAGCTGCCACCCCTGACCCATCTCAAACAGGATGTTGAGATGCATTGATGTTTGGCTAAAATTGCCCTTCAAACAAAATGATCTCCTCCTCGGTCATCAATGATATCAGCCTACAAAGCGCACCACTGACACAGTAGGCAATGCTGATCAAAAATTCTGAGCAACATTATTATTACTCAAATGGTTTCCATATGAGAGGCCCTGAAAGTTAGTTATCCTGAAGCAGCCCGTTGTCAAACTCAGCGTACACACTCAAATAAAAGTCCTACAGCTCTCAAACTTGTTTTTTTGTGTTGGCATACTGTGATATTCTGTACTATCTCAAGCTCAAAGTGCAGTATCTTTTATTAAATTTGAGATGTTGAAAATGTTCCTTAATTTGGGTCATGAAGGACTGATGGTGGGTCCTGCAGGTTAATATCCAAACCTTACACCAAGTCTTCAAGATAATTCCAATTATTGTTTTGATGCTAAATTTGCATCTGTACTTATTGCTTTAGTTATTGTTACAATTAAGACATTTATAGCATCACCCCTTTCCGACTGTTTCAATACTGGAAGCCCCACTGTAATAATCACCAGTATAAACACAGGGACTGCTATATGGGCATGTTTTAGTATTCACAAGAGCATATGAAATGTCCAATAAAAATATCAATCCAGTCTTTATCATCAACAGGATTTAGGGTGAGTTTTCCAAATGGTGCTTATCCTCAAAAACTTCAGTCCCCAAACTTGATTGTAAAAAAACAAACAGGAAGAACTCAAACACAAACATATATCAAGTCACAGGCTTACTCCACCAGTTATTTGATCATCAAATCTGAGAATTTGTTCAAGGTTTATTTTTTTCTGACATTGATGAAGTTCCAGAATAATCCACTAGAGGTCACGGTAGATTTTGAACCAGCTTTGATTCTCTTTCTGACCCACACAAATCTCACATTTTCTGAATCTGTCACACACAGTCAGGCTTTCATCCATATTTCAAGGCCTTTCCCACACTCTCCTCTCCAACACATACACATGTGTACAGTATCAAACTATACGTCATGCCTTTTAAATGTCATTTAGTCAGCACTTATACATATCAACGTGGCATCAAATTGTTCAATAATCCATTTACACTGGGCTCCAGGCTGAGAATGTGCAGGGCTGTGAGTGTGTAAATGCTGGTGCTGCAGGATGTGAATCTCCACAGGCTTTTAAATCACCGTACAAAGAGGAAATGTCAGCACCTTGGAATAAATTTACATACTCCAGTGTTTTCAGTTTGTAAGACAAGAAAAGGCTTGTTGGCTCTTTTTTATGACAGAGAGGAAACAAACACGAGGAATAGGCTTTTACATTGTTTTCCTGCTGCCCACACTGAAATATTGCTCTTAAAAGATTTCAGACCTTGAAAATGTTCCATATAAATTCTCTACCAAACCTGCTGGAGCATTTCAAAAAAACATTGTCACTTAATTCAGTGGGAGGTCAAACTATACCATGCAAAGACAAAGCCATATATCAACAACACCCAGAAACACCACCAGCTCATCTGAGACGGACTGAGGCAAAGTGGAAAAGTCTGCTGTGGTCTGAGTCCACATTTCAGACTGTTTTTGGACATCATGGACGTGGTGTCCTCCAGGCTAAAGAGGAGAAGGAGGAAAATCCAGACTGTTATCAGAGCAAAGGTCAAAAGACTGCATCTGTGATGGTATGGGGGAGTGTTGGTGCCCATGGCATGGGTAACCTGCACATCTGTGAAGGCTCCATTAATGCTGAAAGGTACATACAGGTTAAGGAGCAACATGCTGCCATCCACCTTTTTCAGAGACGATGAAGACACATTCTGCTCGTGTTACAACAGCGTGGCTTCAGAGTAAAAGAGTGTAGGGACTTGTCTAACCTGCTGCAGTCCAGACCTGTCTCCCATTAAGATTGTGTGGATCGTATGGAGACCCTGGATTACTGAGCAAGAGGCCTTACATCAATCAATAATGAAAGAATTTCACCTGCAAAGCTTCATCATTTAGTGTCCTCAGTTCACAAACAGTGAGTGAGTGTTGTTAAAAGGGAAGATGATGTAATATAAAGGTAAACATGCCCCTGTCCAAGCTATTTTGGAACATGTTGCAGGGATTAAATTCAAAAGGAGATAATTTTTGCAAAAAAAAAACAATCCAGTTTATGAGTGTGACATTAAAAATCATGTCTTTGTACTGAATTCAACCAACAGGTCAAAAAGGATTTGCAAATCATTGTGCAATGTCCCAACTTTATTGGAATTGGGGTTTGAATCTTAAAGACAGAAACTAATTCAGGAGTTGTATATGTTCTAAGATTGAAGAGACTGAAGCAAAACTATGAGTAAAATGATCTGTTGTACTGTGGTCCTCCTCCCTCACCTGTCTTTAGTCATGCCGTTCCAGCATTTGTCCTGCCCACCTCCTCCTGCTGCCAGTTTACTGCACAGAGCCACAGGGAGCTGGATCCAGTACTGCCTCATGTCCCTCAGCTTACTGGACAGATCGGACACCTGAGGACAGACACAACACCTGAGTCACGGCTCTTTTCTGGTTACACTATCCAAAACAGGATATATTAGATCGAAGTATTATTTAATGCGCTTTGTATACAGTAACAGCAAATATGTAGTCAGTGTGAAATAATGTCAGTAAATTATATTTTCACATTGTCCTCTGGGGAAAGAATGTGAAGTTACAGAACAGAATTAACATTAGAGGAAAGTTATTAATACAGTCAAAGAAGCTTTACATTTCATTTCATTTTTCCCCTTTGTCCCTCAGGCTATCAGACTGTACAACTCCTCACTTGGGGGAAGGAGGAGTAACAGGAAGACAGAGGATGGGAAGGAGCAGTAGTAGCCAGTCAGTAGCCTATATTTATTTTTATTTTTATTTTTTATTATTATTTAGATTTATTTGTTATGTATGTATGTGTACATATATATACACACACACACAAAGACCAAGTGGTTTGTTGATAATGTGCAAAGCAGCTGGCTCACTCCTTATCCACGACAAATCTGAAGGCCCATTTGTCTACTTTCCTTCCAAGAAGTCAGCAGCACCTCACCAAGTGCTCGGCCCTGTGCGATCGCATTCTCCTTGGCAGACCCCCCCACCCCACCAGAGTGGCAGATAAAGGCCAAGACTGCAAGATTCATAAGCAAGGACACACAGCCCACGAGTGTGGCTTCAGGGAGACATATATAGTAATATGATTTGAGGGTAATGCCTCATGTCTGTGTTGTGAGATATTGACATTAAAAAACATCCAGTATAAATGTCTTATGTCTTGAACTCACCTGCATTTCCAGTCTGAGTCCGGCGGTTGGAGAAGGCTTGTACTCTGATGCAGTGAGGGAGCCGCTCATCTGCCTAAAATCAATGGGGGCGGGACTTCCTGTTCCTGGTTCACCTGGATGTCCACATGTCTGGAACACCTGAACACAAAAACAGAAGAAACGGTTTTATTTATCAGGACTCTGATCATTTTAATGCTTCTTTTGCTTCATTTACACAAGACATCTTTTATATTTAGTTTTTAAACGTTGACAAAATTTGAGATAAACCAACAATAATGTCTCATTTTCATTTTGTTCCCCATTTGACCAACAAATTAATACCTAAATTGGTACGTGATGATTCTCTTTCTGATATGAACTATAACTGACAGCAATCAGACTTTTTAACCAAGGTTTTGGAGGAAATTAAATGTTGTGTTTATTTTACAAAATAGATAAAAATTACTTTTTTATTTAAATTTAATCAATAAGATGCTGCTGGTAACATGACCGTGTCTAATATCCCCTTGAAGATTGAGTGTCACTTCCTTTATTCTTTTTTTTGTATATAATTTCCCTATATGTTGTATTAAATGCGTAAGTGGTTTTATATTTGTTAATTAAAACAAAGCATGTCTAGTTAAGCTCTGCTTTAAGTCCAAATTATTACAAATTAAGATGGACACTTTCAAATAAAGATATTTCTATTTGTTATTCTTCATGTCTTTACTCCTTTAAATTTCTTTTCAGTATTTTTTTTATAGGAGTTGTTACCTATTCCTTTTTGTATCATAATATTTGACTAATTGTGTTGCTAGTGTGTGTTGCTGCATGAAGGCCTGATTAATTTTGATGATGTTCATTACTGTAAGCTGATATTTGTTTGCAAAATGACTGAATAAAACTTTTGGAGCCATAAAGTTGTGCTTATAATGCAGCATTTATTAGCCAAAGCCGATGATGGGCAATTTTGATTCGCAAAAGCTTCACATAAAATTCATTTTTCAGTTCCTGAGGGCCACGGTGTTACACCTTGATGATAGTCTCAATGAGAAAAAAAACATAAATAAACAAAAACAGTAAATATAAGCTTTCATTAGTTAAGTTTAGAATAATGTATAGATTTAATTCAAAACTTTTTTGTACCTTTTTTGAGACATCTAAACTGGGGAGTCTGCACAGCACCATTTGCTATACATGCAGTCTCCACTAGGTGTCGCCATAGGCACATTAACATGCTCTAAACTGTGACGTGCTCGGGTAAGCAGAGCATTCACACAATTATTTAGTGGGCAAATTTGTTTTAATGATACTATCTACAGTATAACTATAAGTCAAAGATAATCTAAGGAGATATTTACCTCATTAATCAGAGAACATCCTGGCACTGAAATAAGGCCAGGACTGTCTGTGGCTCTGCCTGTCCAATAAACAGTCACTGATTTATGGATCAGCATAAACATTATTGGAGGGGAGCTGCTCAATAATGCTGCCTTGCCTCATTCGAAGGATACATCCATAAAACTATAACATCAATAAAATAAAAGTTAGTGGTGAGAAGTTGAACCCTTGAACTCCAGGCTGGCCTCAGGCATTTTCAAGGTAATTGTTCCCCCGTGACATCATCTATGTCTCTGTACGTCTTCATCAATATCAGCAGGGGCGAGCTGTTAGGACCATAAAGGCCCAGTGCTGACTCAAACTGTCAGATTCATGAACATATATTTTATAATGTTACACATCTTTTTGTCAAAACTTGCAGCATTTAAGTAACATCCTTCACCCGATCAGGTTGCACTCCTGTCTTGTCTTCAGATCAAAAATCTGCCCCAAGGCCTCCAGAATTTAAGTGAAGCCCTTCTGCAGTCGAGGACAAAGCACATGAGAATGATACTGTTGATTTTAAAAGTCAACCGATCAGGTTTTCAGTTTGACCACATATCAAGCCCCTAAAACAAGCTTTTCCTGAGTATATCAAGATGAATCACTGCAGCATGAGGTGGCTACAAATACTTCATGACATAACCATTTCTACTCATTTCTAGGGATGCATGATATTATCAGTTTGCTATTGGTATCAGCCGATATCAGCCTAAAAGGTTAAGTACCCGTATTGGCTTGTATTGATTTTTTGCAGATATTCACAGGTGATATATAACGGTCACACATATTGGCCATATATCCGCTGGAATATCAGCAAATTACACAAATGGACAATACTGATGCACCTTCTCATCACTGCATGGGTACATTTAAAAATCGAGGGTTTCATTTTTGCAATAGTTAAATGCTGTTTTTCTTGTTTTACATCTGTTCCTCGCAAAAATATACTGTAACACTGAGAGAAGCAAGTCTATTTTTGTTAAGTACTGAGCTTGTGCTCTTGACCAGAAATATCGGTATTAGTATCGGTAGCAGTATCGGCGATAATGAATTAAAAAAACATCGGCATATCGGCAAAAATCCAATATCGTGCATCACTAGTCATTTCATTAAGATTTGGTATATAGGGCTAGGTAGTGCTGGTGTCGCATGGCAAGAAGGTTGCTGGTTTGACTCCCTGGACAGGTGGGGCTTTTTTTTGAGTACGAACAATGCCAATTGGTGTTATTAAGAGAGAGAAATAATCAACCGAAAAAAACGTTTTCAAACTTTTTTTGAGGAGTATATTTTTTGGCATAGATCATAGTTTACCCACCAGGACTTCTTTTGGGAAGAATGTTTCACATAAAGCTTGAAATGTTGGGTTTGGAAATCAAAACTGCCTCCCAACAGGCAGCACCAGAGCATCAAGACTCCGAGGCAATGTTACTAGAAGGATAAGTCCATCCCTTAAACAGAATAAAAGTCCATGTATGACAAAAACCTGCAGCTGTGACTTCATGACGTGGATATCAGGAGTTAGCTTAGTGTAAAATGCAGCCTAACGAATATGAGGATTCAAGGAAGCAGACAAAAGCTGAAGATGGTTCTCAACTGAGGATAATAAAGCTGTCTAAATGAGTTAGAGAGAGATGTCTTACCTTTGCTGTGAACGTCTCCATGTTCTCCTGCAGTAAGTGAACAGCCTCATAGATCCGAGCAGGGATAGAGGAGAGGACCACATCCAGACTTGGCTCACTGCTGAAACTCTGGACCACCTGGATCAGGATGTCTGAAACAGAGGAGCAGGAGATGTTTTCTTTTGAAATTTACGGCCAAAAAAAGTGCAAAATGGGAACAATTCATGGGTGCATATGAAAAATAATGATCATTAAGTCATCACACGGGAAGACTTTGCAAAAGGCTGAGATTGTTCTTTTAAATGCTAAAGTTATCACTTGGGTATATCTGTTAACAAAGGTCACTCCTGTCCCAACTTCATTAAAGATCCCTTATTTGACTTTTTTTTTTTTAGATCTGTGAACTGCATTAATTCACCAAAAACCTGCTGTGCTTTGAGTCATTTTCAGTAGGCCGTGTTAAATTTGATATTAATCACAGGTAAATGTAGGTTCAAAGCTGACATATGTTTGAAAAATGACTAAGTAAAGCATTTGAAGTCATAAAGTAAAATTTATTATGTAGCATTTATCAGCCTCAGTCACAGGATGAAGCTCTGTTGTGACCATCACTCTGTATCTGTGTGATTTTGTTCGTATTAAAAATGATATCCATGTACGCAGGCTGTCTCTGAGCATACATTTTTAAGATCAGATTAAGTGTTGTTTCTTTGGGTACATTTTTAGTGTGACACTTGAACAGGTCAAAAACTTTCATTTCATAAATAGTATACGAAGATAACATCAATATTAGGCCAATTAGAAGTCATAATAACTAAATAATTTAATTAATCTGTGATAAAAAAAAATATATGGACTTGGTTATTCTTCACGTGGGTTCACGTTCTGGATTGAATGTAGGCTATGAGCATAAAAACATTATAATTATTACTTTTTTAAAAACACATATAGTGCTTCACAAATTTATTAGACCACACACCCACTGTAAGGTCAATGCCACAGCTGCCCTAAATTACCAGTACTGGAATTAACCAATATCACAGTTCTGTAACGGTAAATAAGTATGTAGAAACTCTTTAAATGAAATTATAATTTTAACTCTAAAATATAATTATTATTGTTATCCATGAATTTTCAAATGTTAAATATAAAGTTATTTACTCTAATTCCTGAACAGAAAAAAGTTTTAGCTAAATTTTTAGTGGTTGAAAGTGCTGCTTGATTCATTTCTGATCTCTCAGTGAAGGTCAGTTAGCGGCTCAGATTTGGGTATAAAACGTGAATTTGAAGGATTTCTAAAATATATATTTATTTTTTAAGTGGCAAGTGACAAGTGGTCTCATGAAATTGTTAAGAACTGTATGTATATAAAATGATAATAATAATAATGTTTTTATGCCTGCAATAATGTCCCTTATTTACGCCAGCAAAGCTTTTTAAACTGTAAATCGTGTAGCCTTGAGTAAACAAATGATAGTTAAACAAAGAACTAAACAAGGTCAAATATAATTTCAGCACAAAGAGCTTTAATTAATCAGAAAATGTAAAAATAACTTTCAAATCAGGTGGGTGATTTATTGAGTTTGTTTAAGTAACATAAAGCTAACAGCTTTAGCTTGTTGAGTATTTGTTAAATGGATCCCTTCAGCCTGACATAAAATCCGTTTTCTCTCCAGTGCCATCCTCTACCATCTAAATCTTACCTATGAAGTTCTGCCACTCCGGGTCCAGGTCTGCTTGGTTGGCGAGGCAGCCCTTCATGACGTTTGAGCAGTAGGCGGAGCAGGGTTTGACGGAGGCCATGCCACGACAGTGAGGACAGTAAACCAGCTTCATCAGAGCCTTCACACACTCTGGACTCAGAGGGATCTGAAGAGGGACAACAGGTCAGTAAGCGTCACAAACCTCAGCAGGAAGAATAAAAGGAATAATTCTGTCATTCTTACTATGCCTGTTCTGGCTTTTTCTCCTCTTCTTAAAAACATATTACCAACAAAGGCCACTCAGTTCAAGAGGCTAGAGTAAACAGTAGAGGGCAGTGTTGTAACATTTAAGAGGACGATGAGAGCGAAGACATGGCCCCTCTTGTCAGTCTTTATGCTGTACATGGTTTGTGTTACACTGTCACCCTCTGATTATGAGAACAAGTCATAAAAGGTGTCCACTTTCATGTGGGTGTTAATTTACAAAAACCTGCGCAGGAGTGATGAAAGGAAACTGAACACCAGCAGCAAAATGAGGGCAGGTAGGCAGACATAAACCTTCTTTAATTTAGCGGAACCATATACTGTAGAACCTTGATTCTCAACTGGTGGGTCGTGACCCAAAAGTGGGTCGAGGACCCTTTTTCAGTGGGTCGTGAGCCTTTGACTGGGCAAAAAGTGCAAGGAACAATAATCCTGTGCTTTTTTTTTTTGCATTCAACTGCCATCCATTCACACTCCTTACCAGTAGATGGTGCTAATAAATGCTACTGACCATAATTTCTTGTTCATAACACACATTTTTTTTTGCTCTTAAATGAGGTCTAATTTTAGGGTGCGTATTATACACAAGCACAAGCAAATATGTAAAATATTTTGTCTCTCAACATCGCGATTACAACACATCTGATACAAAAAGCCCAAATATTCTCTCTCTCTCTGCAAAACATTACCGCCAAACTTGCTTATTAAACTGTCTGTTAATCCAGTATTTTGGGTCTTAATTAGTTTACCTTTGTGTAATGATAGTGTAATTCTCAAGCGTTATGGTACCACTTGTGCAAACACAGGGCATTGCCATCTTGTTAGCAAGGGGACGCAAAAAAGCTGCACTGTGATTGGTTGAAGACATCGGCATGTTGGTAGCTGCTCTCTGATTGGTCAGTACACTACGACTGAGCATGCTCGGGCTGAAATCAAGTAACTGCGCAAGCGTGAAGCCAAAGGTGTTTCCGCAGCCGGCTGAGAGAGAAAATCGTGTACGGTATTTGTTGTGAAAATACTGAAATTTCATTGATTCAAACTTTGAATAAAGGTAATTTTTGGGTTGTCTGAGAGAGTAAGGTTTGGGCAAAATGTGGGTGGGTGTTATATTTGAATACAGCCTTTTTCCTGGAAAAAAGCATAAAAAAATGGAGTGTGTGTTACAAACGAAGGCATGTTATAATAGAGAAATTACAGTAACACCTGTTTCAATAGAAAGGTGTTTGTTATATGTTCAATAGCAGGTACTCAGCCAAAGCTACATGCTTTTAAGATTTTTTGAAACAACTGGTCAGTAAAAGCGTGCTTGGTTTTATTGTTTGACTGTTTTTATTGTGTCTGCCTTTTCTACTGTAAAGTGCTTTGATAGGCCACTGGCTGTTTAAATGTGTTATATAAATAAAGCTGACATTGACATTGACAGTAGTTGGACTAGTTTATTTCACTGTTGAGCATGAATGCTCTGTTAAAAAAAGGCGGAAGTTACTTGAGGTGTGTTGTGTTGTGGCAGCCTCGGCTAATTTAATGCTACTAATTTAATATTATTAATATTGAGCTGTTCATTATGTTTCCACTAATGCAGGGTTATCACATCTACAGTTACATTTATAGTCTTGAAGCCTTGTGTCCCTCAGATGCACTTTTTGGCTTCAATTACATTTCAGCTAATTGAGTGTAAAGGTGAATATTTCCCTCTCTGGCATCGCCACATGCAGGTCATTTTGGTTTCCAATTAAAGTTTTTGTGTTACTGTGATATTCTGTTCTATCTCTGAATTCAAGTGCAGAATCTTTTTATTTAATACGTTTCAGAGGTTGATAATTTTCCTCGATTGCAGGTCCCAAAACTGACCAGATGAGAACCCCTGCTGTAGAATATTATGCAGTTTTGGACATTTAGATGCATTTTGAACACATAAAATTCAGCTTGTTGACTTTAAAAACCTGCTCAGACAACAATAAAACACAAACAGCTTCAGCAACAGTTGTGATGGGGATACTTTATGGCATGGATTTCCAAATATTTTGATCTGTAACCCCCAAAATAACAACACTAAGGGCTGGGGACCTTGACTTTGTAGCAGAAGCAGCAGGACCCAACATCATTGCTGTCAAGTCAAACTTATATATTAAGGATTCTAGAGAACCATTCACACAATCTTACAGAAGCAAACATAGTTCAGCATTGAGTAATTATTAAAAATTTGGTGAAAGTCTGTTCCCAGCGTCAAGTCTGCTGTGTTCAATGCAGGTTGACATATCTAAAGCAGAGAGAAACAATGACACAAGACGTTTCCTGTTGGCCCCATGACTAACTGTGTGAATGCTTTACATACATAACCTTCATTAGGGCATGGATACTACCTAATGACAATGGGTTTATATCTAATTAAAGCCATAAAATCCTTGATTGTTTTTTTTCCCCATTAAGCACCTCCTGCTCCTCCTCTTGGTGACTGACAATCACCTAAAAGCAAACAGAGTTGCCATGTCGGCTTATTACAAGTGATGTTGGGCTTCTTTTTTTGAAAAGTTGTTTGTAAATATTGGCTTTTGCAGGATGAGTTTTTTTGGGCTTGTTCCAAAAGTGCAGTTGCTCATTTTGGCTTGTTGTGCTCCCAGGGATCTGATGCTCACTCTATCAATATAAACTCAATTCAGAAGTTACACAAACTACTTTTACAATAAAAAGAGGGCAAAAATTATGTTTCCAGCAAAAAACAATCCGTATAGGCAGAATTAAATTTATTTCTAATGTAGCTGTTGCTGTTTTCACCGTAATACAGCGGTAAAGGATCAACATAAAACTTAAATAAAAGCCTGACTATGTCTTTTTGGTTACAAAAATCAGTTTTAGACAGACTGTTTAGTGATAACAGAGTTATACATAACAGCAGCCCCTCGCTTCACTTCTGTATAAAGAAAAGGATGTTCCACCTCCAAACAAAAGGATGTTGAGTAAGTAAATTAAAAGTCTAATACGTAAAAAAGTGAAATGTAATGTAAATGAAAATCAAAACACATTTTATATAGAGATCTCTTAAAAAAAAAGGTAAAATATCACATTAGAAAAAAACATAACCGGAGGTTACTTGTTTTGGGCTTGTTTTTATCGACCTGGTTGCTTATTTCAGTAGAAAAATCTGGCAACACTGATCCCTAAGCCAACTTTTGCTGACACTTTGGGAAATGTCGGGATTGCAACGTTGAGCTAATTCAGGCCATGCAGATCTGAGTTAACATCAGTTGGGCAATGCTGATGTTCGTCGGGTACATCAACAGACTTTTCACATGCTTAAATATTTCTGACATTTGATCCAACACACTTGTAAATGCAAATAACAGTTGACCTCTGTTTACCTTTGCCACCCTCAGTTACAGCTGCCTTCATCTCTTATGGCAAACAGGGCCTGCCTGCCCATAGTTCAATGAGTTCAGCTGCTTCCTCGGCAGGAGTGGACTCCTGTTGCATGATTTTTGGGACAGACGTCTTTCATAGTGTTGGAATACTGAGACCAGCTTCAGCTGCACATGGTGAAATGGCACATATGTCCAATTTATATGGTGTTAATTGAGTGATGTCCTGATACATTTGTACAATGATCAGCAAGTTACATTAGGCGAAAGTTCCCCAAGTGTAGCGTCCTATCAAACATTATCTACGTTAGCGAATGTCTAATATCAGTACACAATTAGTCAGGCAGCTGTGAGGAAGCATCATACTCCACTTCCACAATGTTTCTGTCAACTTTAGATACATCAACCTGCATTAAAAACAGCAAAAACTGACCCCGGCAACATACTTTCACAGAAATTCTGATGATTACCCAACATTGGTCAGTGTCAGCTACTTTACACTCCAATGGATTACCAGTAAAGGTAATTCCAAGGAAACAACTGGAGCACACAAGTCATTTTAGAGCATTTATTCAAGTGTAAAGGACTAACGTGTGACCACCCCATGTCTCCGTCAAAGCAGTTCATGTCAAAAAGTCCTTTGCCCCTGAATAAAGTGACCTGTGTTCTCCAGTTGTTTCTATTTAATTGTCTCTTTTGAGAATCCATTGAAGTGCTTTTTAATAAGTTTTTGTCCTTTTCTGAGAGCATCAACCTCCACCTGTGTAGTGGCTGAAGCTCAAGACTCCCTCCTGGTCACCTATTAAATGTTCATGTGTGAATGCAGCATAGGATTTTTTTAAAAAGTGAAATATACTTATACAGCTTATAAATGATATGTAAGCCTAAATATGTTGCTCAGTTTCCTACAATTTGGCCTTGTGGCAATTAAAACGATGCGCCAACATTTTTTTTATTTTCATGTCTTGGCTCAGTCCCGAGTCTATGACAAGTATAGCTCAAACACTGGGTACAGTGGATAGTGTTAGCCTGCCTCTGCTTACAATCATCAGATAAACTCTTCAGCAACTCTATACAGTTTAGAGAGAGTAAGATTAGCTCCTTATGTAATTTTCTAAAGAAATACATAAGAAAACTACCATGCACATGCTTTGTTTTGTTGAACTACTCGCAAGCAAGTGCTAATCTAATTCCAAAAATACATAATGAATCATAACTGTGTAAAGAAAGCAAGTCACAACAAGCACACAGGACTGTTTATAGTTTCTGAAGAGTTTATCTGATGACTGTAGGCAGAGGCAGGCTAACACTACCCACTGACTCCCAGTGTTTGAGCTAAGCTAATTAGCAGTGGGCAAGCTCTGCTTATCTCTTCCTTGTTACTGCACGCACAGTCCAAAGAATGGTGTTTTTCTGCTTGTCATGGACATAGGAGTGAGGCAAGACATGCAAAGAAAAACAATGGTGGCATATCCCTTTAATGTGACCACCTTGGTTACCAAAATCTGAATCAGACAATCACAGAGCAGCTACAGCCTCAGAGTCTGCTTCGTGTGAAAGTTTTGTATATGATAAAGCTTGCAAAATATCTGCTAACTAGCTTTGAAACTGAGAAGTTGTGGCATTTCACATCATTTGCATCTGCTCTGGCCTTTGAGCCCTCACATTAAGAGAGGACAAACGACTTTAAAGTTCCATTCCAGGAATAATCGATCCACCAAGGCAGAAAGAAAATATGTAAATGTCAGTATCAGCATCAACAAGAATGAGTCAGAAAATATTGATGTGCTGGATATAGACAGAAAAATGCCTTTGTGCATTGATTAAGATGAACTATGTGTTTAAAAATTCTTCCTCTGACGATCCAAGCTCATTCAGTCATCACTTACGATGATCCCAGACTAACATCAGACAAACAGATCGTTTCAGTGCTGAGAAACTGCACAGACAGACAAAAAAAAAACACATCATCACACGCATCAGCCAGGACAACGCTGTCATCTCTCCAAACGAGCTCTTTGTTCTGCCGAAGGAGTGAGACGTCTCATTTTTTAAGATCTCTGTCTTTCCCATTTTTACGGGTGGAGATATTTTCCCTGACAGTTAGGATGTGACAACCAACGCATCCATCAGATCTGCTTTCCTGGGACTTAGAACAGCACAAACACAGATACACATGCAGATACACACCTTCACACACAAGCTGGCAACTGTACAAACGCTATTATTTCTCACCAAGACACAAAGTGGCACCCCAGGTCTTGGTTTTTTCTCACACTGTCACATTCTGTCAGTCTGTGTCCCCTCACTGTGTCTCTCCTGCACATATACACACCCACTCACCAGTGAGACCCTTCTGACCACCTCCCCACCGACGATCATTCCCTGGATAAATGACCTGGCGGTGACCAAAGCTCGGACCACCTTTATCATCATGTCCCTGGGCACGTCTCCGAAAGGCCGCAGCGTCTCCTGTTGTTTCGAAACACACTCCAGGTAGGGCTCTGATAGGGTGACCTGCAGGATGAGGGTGACAAACACAAAAGATGTAATTCATGTGGGCCAAATGCAGCAACAGTTATAACTGTTGGATGGTGATGTACTAGCCACTTTATTAGGCACACCTTGCTATTGCCTTCAGAACAGACTACTGACATGATAGTACTACGCAGGCAAATTTCCATGACGCAAACCTCCTGTTCCATCATATCCCAAAGGTGCCAACCTGTTGACTGTGGAGGCCACTGAAGTGCAGTGAACTCATTCTCATGTTCAAGAAACCAGTGTTCATCTTGTCGAAAAATTATTTTCGCCGTAGTTTTTGTCAACAACCTGTTTTCCCCTGACGAAAACTAGACAGTAACCAATAAAAACAAGTGCATGGACCAAAACTAAATTAACTGACATTTTCATCAACAAATAAAAACTACACTAAAATGTTTGACAGAGACTTAATCCAATCAGACCTAATTTTGGTCACATAGAAAGAAGGGACAAGTTAGGAATATATTCAATCACAGCTACTCTGGTTATGTGGAAAGGTTGGATGAGCTTCTCTTCAGCTGTTCTATCAAATCAGGAGAGCAACTGTTGCAATCATCGAAGAAAAGGAATTTTAAAAATCTGCTAAAACATGACAGATCAGCTCTGGTTAAGCAAGCGAGTACAATAATAGATGAAAACAGAGCAGCTGATGTGTCCAAAAATGGAAATCTCAGCCTGTCACCTTGTGAAAGTTTTCTCTCCAGAAACAGAAACAGGAGCTGAGGAGGGACAGTTCAGCTGGCTGCTGAATGTTTCATGAACATTTGTTCCAAAGATTCTTTAGTTATTATCAAATCTGACGTTTACCTGTATTCAACCTCCTTTAGTAAAAGTTTGAAAGGGAATAAACAGTATAATCTTGGTTGAAAAGGCAAGTAAATGCTGAATCAAGCTCTCTTTGTCTGCAGACCACGAGGGTCATTTGTTAAATTAAACATTCTGATTCTGTTCGATCAAAATTCTTTATAAATTTGACTCCTATGTTTGACTGGGAGTGGAGACCTCGTGAAGGAGGGATAGTTACGCCTACCAAAAAGGTTAAGTTTTGCTGGAGTTGTTTCAAGCAAGATAACTCAAAAAATTCATCACAATTTTAAATTAAATTTCAGGGAGTGTTGCTCACTGCACAAGGGAGAAGTTGTTCAGCTTTGGTTGCAATCTGAAGACAGAGGAAGACTCAGGATTTTTTTAAAGGGTTTCTTAACATTTCCTTATTGGGCATTTTCCATATTTTTGTTAATAACTCAAAAAATTTTCTATGGAACTAGATTTCATTTTCAGGAAATGTTGGTTGTAGCACAAGGAAGAAGTGATTCAATTTTTGTGGTGATCTGAGTCCAGAGGCAGATCCATGGAATTTTTAAATGATTTATTAACACTGCATGATCGGGCAGTTTCCCAAATTTTCAATAATAATAACTGGCAAAAGTTTGTGTTCTATCAGCACTTCTAGTTATAAAAGTAATCAGAAGACCACCATAACCAGTGCTCAGTGGTTTTAGGGCTTTTCACAAGCGCCAGCTGCCAGCCCACGACCTTCTCATTTACAGCTCGCTACTTTTCTGCTCTGTTGACTTAACCCTTAAATGGGCATACATGCTAAATTTGTTTATTATTTCCTTATGTATTTAGGCTCTTTTCATCTTTTCTTTATATACAATGCATTGAAAACAGCAGATAAACTCAAAGAATTAATTTAAATATGCTTCAATCACAAGTAAAATGTTAAACTGTAAACAAATAAAATGACCTATCAAAGATTAAGATTCAAGATTATATTCCTGTTTTTGATCATTTTGTCCCTTTAGTGACTCTGGCATACTAGCACTGTGCTAACATTTTGACCAGTGACAATGGCTTTCCATTTCTCAGTATGCACCTCTGACAAATGATGAGATTCATCCATCAAACAAATTGGCAATAAACAAATTAATCAACTTGACCCGTTTGGTTTTATCGGGGAGACTGTTGGACACAGTTCACAACATGGCTGAATACTCTTCATGTCTGAAAAAAACCTGGTTGGACTGTAAGATACTGTTAAATATTTTAATAGATGGTCAGATCAGTTTATTTTAAATTTAATTTAAAAGAAAAGTAGGTAATTTGCATCTGGATGCACCTTGTTAAATCAGCTTGCAGTGGCATTGGCTGATAAAAAGGTGTTTGTTAACCCTATTGCTAGTTGCATAACGTGTTCATAAGTAGAGAAAACGTTGAGTATTTTGAATATCAATTCTAATGGTGCTCAGATTTCTGCCTGTCGAAACTTCAGTTTTTTTCTCTTAACATCACTCTATACATCCTTCTTTAATCTATCATGCAGCAGTAAGTCTGACTGTTAAATTTGCGCCTTTCTCACGTCTGTAGGAGCCGAGGTCTTGAATGTCCGCTCCAGCAGCCGGGACCAGAACTCAGTCAGGGTTTCCTCCAGGTTGAGAGCAGATCCCCTGTAGTACTGCCTCAGGTCGCTGTAGAGGTCTCCGTACAGACGGGTGTTCTGGGAGTACAGGGGGCCGAGTGGAGACAGCACCTCCTGCAGGGAGCGCTCAGAACGACTGTGCAGCTCGGTGAAATACGCTGGAAAAGCAAAAGTGGGGTTTTGTTAATAAGCAGAAAAATCAAAATCAAAAGTGGCATTAAATTAGTTTGACCAACTTTGAAATACGAAAACCTTAAAAAAACATGAAAGCAAACTGCAGTGTCTGACAGCACAACTTATTTACTCAGTAACAAGCTAGTGTTTTGCACATTTTTGCAGATCAAATGTGTCGGCAAACAATTTCCCTTTTACAAATTCAGCTGAAATTAGCAGTAAAATCTGTCTTTGTTTCAGCCACTCTCAAGAATCTAAAGATACTGAGTCTGTTACATCCTGAGAATAATCACTTTAAACTTCACTTGCATAAGTAAAGAGCATGTACTTAAATATAAGGAAAAAAAGTAAAGAATAGGATGGAAATCTTTAGCTTCTGAGAACGGTGTATGTCTGAGGCAGTGTTACGAAGACAGTCATCCATCCATCCATCCATCTATTCATAATACAACCAATTTCCATCGATACATCTATATGTCCTCTTAATACGACAAATACCGACCCATTCCTGCATCCGTCCTTCCAGTAGTATATAATCAAACCATCCACCCATTATTACACAACAAATCCATTATTTATTGTCATGTAAACCATCCATTCATCTGTCAATATGTAATATTTTCTCTCTGTCATATCTATTGACTCATCAGTGTATTCATATTTCCATTTAACTGTAAATCCATGCATTAATATCTCAGATCTGTCTGTCCAGCAATCAGTCAATATTGTGATTTATCCACCCACCAATAATCATCCATGCTGTCTTAGATTTATCCAGCCAATACATCCAAGCATCACTCAAAAAAGCCCACCCCACACATGCTATCTAATAGGGCCGGGTATTGTTAAGAACCTCACGATTCGATTTCAATTCTTTAGGTAGCGATTCGATTCAATATCGATCCAGTAAGAAGTAGAAACACAAATAATTAGAGCACCTGTTGACAATTTTGCAATTTTTATTTTCATGCCAATGTGAACATATGTGGTAAGTCACCTCACATTTTTGAGCAACCAAACATCTGAAAAAAAAAAAAATTGGCTCAATAATAACTTATTTGTGCATTTGGAGTACAAAAGTAAAAACATGGCAGTTAATACTATAATTATAAATGTCCACCTGGCCCTTTTTTGTCAATAAATGTGTCAGGAATTGTTCTTTTAGTACATTTTTCACCCTTTTTTCACGAGAAATAAAAGTAAACAATTCTTGCAAGTATTTGTCATTATTATGTTAATGCTTAAAACGGTGTGTAATTACAAGAAAAGAATAAAAACAGATTTGAATTTTCAACAGGATTCTCTTCATAAACAACTGTAAATAAACAAGTAGAAATTTTCTGAGATGACCAAAAATAAACTTCACCTATTTCACATTAACTCAAACATTTTTGTTTGACTGCAGCATTTAGTGTCCATGTTACAGCCCGTTATATTAGACCGTGTCCAGGCGTTTTTTTACTAATGGTGGTCCCTGGAAGAAGTTCCTGTCCAGCTGAAGACAGAGATCTCGACATTTCTTCCTCCAATATTTCTAAAATTACTATTTATGGAATCCATAAAAAACAAACTATGATGAAATAGACTATCAATGACAAAAAAGACGGTAAAACACGGGTAAAATACGTCAGAAATATGGCAAAACACAGAGAAAATAGGGGAAAAATTGCAATGCATTGCTAAATTGATATTTTTGCCCACCCCTACTATCTAATGCATGAAACAGTCATCAACCCATCCTTTCATCAATCCTAACCCATCGATCCACCCATTCATTAATATATCAATGTTTAATCTATGCATAAGTTCATTTATCAACCCATCCATCCATTCATTTATAACATGTACATTGATTTTATCTGTACGATTTGCATTATATTATTGACATTTTTTTGTTATTGCTTGGTCAACATGTGAATTAGGTTTGTTGGAGTGTCTTTTGAGGCTCTTATCTGCCATTTATTGTTAAAAATTAAAAGTCAAATCAATAAGAATAATATTGAAAGAAAGAATAAGGACATTTCAACCAATCCTAACCCACTGATCCACCCATTATCCGTACAATCTGCATTATATTATTGACATTTCTTTGTTATCACTTAGTCGACATGTGGATATAATTTGTTAGTGTGTCTTTTGTGGCTCTTTTCTGCCATTTATTGTTATAATACAAAAGTCAAATCAATAATAATAATTTTGAAAGAAAGAAGACGGACATTTGTTCGACTTCCTTTGTTCCTGAAGGACTCTGATTGTACATTTTCACCACTGATGTACTGCTCTTACATGGTGGCTGATTGGCTCCTGTAATTTGCATTTATTTTACATAATTTAAGGTTTCTTTGGATTTATCTTAGCAGCCAGATGGATACTCGTGGATAAAGAGGTTAAAGTGAAAGAATAAGGGAGTCAGCTCCCTGTCTCTGCAGTAAACTGGTCTGCTGCTTCAAAGGATGTGGACCGGTGCCAGCCTGCTGTAACCACAACCAGATGGGCGTCCACATTACTGCCACTGAGGTGGCCCGCTGCCTTCAGACTAATAATTGTCCTCCTCCTCCTCTCCTCCTCCTCCAGTTCTGTTCTTTACTTATTTCTGACTCCGATTTTCTATCATTACCCAGAGCTAATGACACATTTCTCTACTGCGACGTTTCTCTATCTTCCCATCGTTAGCGGTGGCACTTATCCCTCCGTTCTTCCTCCCTCCATCCCTCTCTCTTTCTGATGTGTGCTGATCTGCAGACTCGGCTCCTCAGTGGGTCAACTGCTCATTAGCTGAAGCAGCCACTGCCCCCGGGGACGCCCCTCTGAGCGTGTGTGTGTGTGTTTGTCCCTTTGAGATCTGGGGATCGGCTTATCACGTTTCATTGTGTCTGGCTGACTCCGCTCTCATTATAACACCCAGTCAGGGGTCCCCTTGACACACAGGACACGAACACATCTAGCCACACGCACACACAGGCACACACACAATAGGGCTGGGTGATATGTCAGGGTTTCAAGATACAACAGAAGATTTTTAATCCAGTACAGTCTATGATGATTTTAAGAAAGCATCCCCAACCTCATGTTCAGTAAAAAGACTGATGGCAGTAAGAAATACCAGTTCACCTTCCTTTCTATACAACTAAACACGGTCAGTTTTCCATCAGATACCGTGGTGTACAAATATGAAATGATAAAAGTCATGTAACAGAGAGCTCATCATCATTATAAACTTTTAAAAGAAAACTGTCTTTACATTTAATTCATGAAGCTTTTTTTTTTTAGTCTTAACTTTGTTCAAATTTGCTCCATTTTCCTTCAGACTCACTCTGATATGGACACTAGGAACTATGTCACCTTCCAGATAAATGAATTCTAGCTGTGAGCTGGTTAAATTGGAGCACCTGAAGATGGTCTGACCCCCCAAGTTAAAATTCCTAGTGTTCCAAGTGTTATATCTAATTTGTGACTCAGGTGGTGTTAAAACCGAGTTTTCATTGCGTTTTCGCCTCCCGTTTACTTAAGACCGATGCCCGGAGGCCTGAATCTGCAAACTTTTGAAACCAGGGTCCAGAGCAGAGAGTTTTGAAGACGTATCGCGGCCCGGCTTCATGTAAACGTGATTCAGCGTTTTAGGGTGAAACGCTGAAGTCACCGCATGCGTAGTACCCTTTCACATGAAGGCTGGGCGCGCATACCAGGAGCAACAACAGCTTCGGCCGTCTACCGGGTAACATATATGCTGCTTAATGTGCTCGGTTTGTTATCCAGACAAAACTATCCAGACAGATTTGTTGTCCACTTGCCATTGCAGTTTGTGAAAAGTTTTTCTTCTTCGTACGTGTGTTGTAACACCGCTGTTTCTCTGCAAACCTACATTGCCATCTACTGGACTGGCATGCACGCTACAGTGTTTTTAGTTGTTCTTTCGTCTCCATGGGAATGTGGAGCGCTTTTGAAAACACAATGGACAACAAATTTTCTGGTGAAAACGGCCTCGTGTAAACAGGGCCTCAGACATTAAAATCCTCCGAGATCAAATGGAACTTATCACAAGGGCAAAGGTTGAAGCCCACCCTGCAAATGGTTGATTAGGCTGTTTATGGTGGAATTTCGGCACACCCCTAGAGAGGTGGGTGGGACTCCATGTGTGGAAGTTGGCTGGTAACCGGCTGAAACTTGGCAGGCATCGGCTGGAAGGGGAAAACTGAGGTGGCTGCATCTGTAGGTCTGGTATCATGATCATTTTATCATTTTTTTTTTTCATTGAAAAAGATGTAGAGATATTTATTGCGTTTCACTGTTTAGACAAAAAGTATTAATATATATAATTTGGTCCACATCTCCCAGCCCTTTCTCACACACAAACACACTGAGTCCCTTTTGAAGCAGCAGGACGGTGCACAGAGCACAGCCAGAGCTTGTACCGAACACAAATTCACAAACACGACTTACAAATGTCACACTCCTCTGGGCCTCAGCACTGGAGCTAAGGGATTGAGCTCAGACGGTAATGAGCAAACACACACACAAACACACACACACAGTGGACTTACTGTCGAAGCTCCTGTGGAGAGTGTGGAAGGATGCCTGCAGCGACCTGCCGGCCTCTCTGATCAGCCCCTCGGTCTCTTGGCCACTCAAAATGGCCAGATTCTCCTCCATGGTGCTGGTGCAGCACGTCGGGCCCTGAGGACACATCCTCAGATGTTCACCTGGCACAGAGACACAGATACACGCGTCAATTGATTTATTTAATTACCAAAAATATGATAATCTAGGGAGACAGCTCATTAAATTGTGTATTTAACATCAACCAAAACAGCTGTAGCATCAAACTGAAGGCAGAATGAGTCCAACAGCAGGTGTTGAAGTTCTTATTTACCAAATAACTTTTGCAACTCAACATTAAAGTCCTATTAACAGATCAAACCATCATATTTCATATATGAAACCAATGCACAAGCTTATAGATAGAGCTTGTGCTTTCTCCATTTTGGCATGAGTCAGATTTAATAATCTATTTGTATGCAAACCTATGACATAACTTATACACTCTACTACCAAATAAACTCAATTCAGAAGTTACACAAACTATTTTGTCCCACCTAAAACACAAATGTAAATGTTTCTCTAAAACGAGGGGCAAAAATGATGTTTCCACCAAAAAGAAATCCTTAAAGCCAGAACCTAGTTTGTTTCTAATGTAGCTGTTGCTGTTTTCACCGTAATAAAGCTGTAGAGGATCAACACAAACCTCAGATAAAAGCCTGACTATTTCTGTTTGGTTACAAAAATCAAGGTTAGACAGACTGTTTAGTGATAACAGAGTTATAAATAACAGTAGGCCCTCACTTCACTTATGTATAAAGAAAAGGATGCTCCACCTCCAAACAAAAGGATGATGAAATAGAAAATTAAGAGCCTAATAAGAAAAAATGTCACTGCAAAATTGAAACATAATGTAGATGAAATTTAGAACACACTTAATGTAGATTTCTCTTTTAAAAGAAAAGTGATATATCACATTGGAAGAAAAATAGCTGGAGGTCGCTTGTTTTGGGCTCGTTTTTATCGACCTGCAGGGACAGACACCTTGCTGGTGTTCTTATGCTTGGTCACTCTCTCTTTCCACCTCTTTGCTTTATCCATCAGCATCCTCTTCGATTTTTTACCCTGGGTATACAGAGCATCAATGAGACGAGGATACAGGCCTCATTTTTTTAACATATCCCTCAGTAAATGCCTTCAGCAGCTCTCACAGCTCCATAAAACATTCATTGCATTCTTGGAATTATTTCATAAATGGCCTGAAACCTGAAGAGCACAAGTGCATGTCCACTACACATCCCTCAGTGGTGTTGTCATAAACTTGATGCTTTGTGTTTGTTGTTGTTTCCATTGCTGTGTTTGTGCTTTCTGCCTTAATCAGCAGCTTGTGTCCTGATCGACTGTTGCTCCATTACATGTGACAGAGGACATCAGCCATGATCTATTCTTTGACGTTTTGTATCTGCTGACCGTCTCTGATGAGAGCGTGACGCCCTCAGGGAAGTGGAAGGAACTGATGAGGGCAAAGTGAAGCATAAAAATAATGATGCTGGTTCTTAAAGTCAGTTGTTATCAATTCACAACTGGAACTGGTTTTCAAGTCCCCCTTGTTCTTCTGTCTTTGTTACCTTCGCAGAGGAGGTTAAATTTTTCCCACATTTTTGCTGATAACTAAAGAAGTTCACAACTGATTTTGATTACATTTTCAGGGAATGTTGGTCATGATACAAGGAAGAAGTGATTTGATTTTGGTGGTGATCCGAGTACAAGAATGTGTATCCAGGAATTACTTTCAAGGATTTTTTTTAACATTGAAAGACAGGGCAGTTTCACATTTTCACATTTTCACAAATAACTCCATAAGTTCTCAACAGATTTTGATGACATTTTCAGGGAATGTTGGTCATGGCACAAAGACTAAGTGATTTGATTTTTGAGGGGATCAAAATCTGGGTGTGGATCCAAGGCTTTCATGGATTTGTGATCAGTGAGAGATAGGGTAGTTTACCATTTTTGACAACAACTTTTCCAACAATATCGGAAATGCCTTGGTGAAGGTTTGTGCTCCTAGTGCACTTCTAGCTTAGATGTTTAATTTATTTCAACCACAAGAAGTTACACTGTCTTTCCTCAGTTTTTCACCTCCTCTATGTGCACCAACTTCCTTGCAATATACACACTGATCAGCCATAACAGTATGACCAGCTGCCTAATATTGTGTTGGTCTCCCTTTTGCTTCTTTGCAATGAACTGTAATCCTCTATGCATTCTGACATCTTTCTATCAGAACCAGCAGTAACTTCTTCAGAAATCTGAGCAACAGTAGCTCATCTTTTGGATCAGACCATGCAGGCCAGCCTTGACTAACAGCAGTTATGACAACTGAAGAACGAAAAGATCCATCTTTGACTGTCTTGACTAAAATCAAACGTAGTGCAAAAAATCCTTGATTGTGTTAAGTTAAAAAAGTTAAATAAAATGGTTGGTGATGGTTTAGGACATGAGCGCTGACATGTGACAACATTTCCAATGACAAATAGTTGACACAATAGATCCTGGGTCAGTCAGGAGTGCTGCAAAAAATTGCAGCTTCATGATCACGCTGTCTGAAACCGCAGTTTCGATCAGAAAACAATAAATCGTTCAGCCCTATATAACAGTATCCCTTTCGGGGTCACAGGGGTGCTAGAGCCTATCCCAGCTGAGGGTCCAAGTTGAGCCAGTTGACAGCCAATCACAGTGCAATATATCTTTTTTATGAATTTGCAGCATTTCAATTGAGGTTTTTATACTCTATTTAAGAATGTGAAATAAAAATCAGTGGTAGGAAATGCATTTATGGCTGTAAAACAGTAAGACAGGCTTAGAGAGCAACAATCACCTCAAAATTATACAATTAAACACACTCATTTTTCTAAAGAAACAGCACAGAAGCTCTGCAGTGATCATAAATGATATAAATAGACTATTAAATTCCTTTTCATTGACTCTATTTGCCCTTGAGCCTAAAACTCAATCCTGATCACAACACATCCAACCTAAACATGTTCCCTTAATGCTCATGAGGACTCTGCTGTAGGGGGAGAGTAAAAATAAAGATCTCTTCTTTACAAATCACTCACAAATATAGACGTACTTCTGCCAGACGGCCCGGAAAGCATCTGCAGCATCAGTCTCCTGACAGCGTGTGTGTGTGTGTTTTTGTGTGGGTCTGTGTTTGTGTGTGTGCTTCTTAGAAGGTTAAGGGTGAGTAAGTACCCCACAGCTGTGTGCATCAGAGGCTCCCTTTCTTCCTAACAGGTTTGTGGTTGGTGTGTTTGTGTGGATGTGTGAGTGTGTGTGCGTGGTATGGGGGCCAGGATTTGTCCGTGAGGGTATGTGGAGCCGAAGAGAAGACGCCTTTATCATCACTTCAGTATCAATCTTTTATCAGAAATGGTTGCTGTGAATGTAGGCATGTGAATGTGGACAGGAAGTAGCCACTTAGTTGTTGTTCTGTGCTTGTTTGTGGGTCATTTTTGCGCTCTATTTCAATAAAAACTCTTGTGTTCTTCAGGGCTCAATTGCAGTTTGTTAACAGTGTGATCACTGCACCAACAGCCACAGAGCCACTTCTTTCCTTTCCACCGGGTAATGTATCACCTCATGTAAAGCTGTTTAAAAATGATGTAAGAGCATCCTCACACCTAAGCCGAGACTTTACACATGACTCCTTCAGTCCTGTCGATCACAGCTTACTTAGAAACCCCTGAAAACATCTCACGTAGTGTTTTACAGGCGGTACAACAGGCAAATCCAGGGAGGACTGGAAATCAGGTTATCCTGCACAACTGCTCCAACTGTCAAGGTGCAGGGAGGCTGAAGAAGACTGGAGGAAATCAGAGAGCTCCAGTGATACTTGTTTGGAGAACAACTTCATCAGACTGATGCGTGTCAGCTTATAGTCGTTGACCCATTGACCCTAATACACACCATCACGCATCAGTCCAGTGACAAGCAAACATTACAGGAGCTACACTTGACTGTCTCAACCACACATTTAATTGAAAGCTACAGCAGAAGGAAGTTTGGAAGACGGCTGGATGGATGGATGGATGGATGGATGCTTCAAAGGGAAATTCAAGTTGTTAGGATAGGTTAAAGCAACAGTTCAGGTGTGAAGTGGGGATGTTCAAGGACTATGGCACTTTCAAATCTAGACTGAAAACCCACTGTTCAAAGCTGTCTATACCTATGATCTTATGCGTCTTTTAATACAATTATGATGTTTTTAAACTGGATATTGTTGCCTTTTATTATTGTGGTGTTTTGATAGCTGTAGTATTTAAAAGGTGACCTTAAATGTCTTGAAAGGCGCACATAAATAAAGGACATTATCATCATTATTATTACTATTAGTAGTAGTAGTAGTAGTATCAGTAGTTAATATGTTTGACCTACTCACAAGTACTTCCGCGGTGGTTTGCACATGTGCCCTGTGGTTTAGTTTCGTATGCATTTCTTTCGAAAAATTACATAAATTGCTAATCTTAGTCCAAAACTAAAGACTAAAAACTTAGTCACTTTGCAAATAAACTACAGTCCTCATAATGACATACGGGGGGGGGGACCCTCACAGAAGCCGAGGAGAACGGGACAATGGGATTAACTATTATGAAATTCAATGTTTTTTTGTGATGTCAATCTGGATCGGATCAGCACCAAAAAAGTAATAGCTTCCTCCTTGGACCAAACCACACCTCTGGTAAAGTTTTCATGTAATTCCATCCAGTAATTTTTGCATAATCTTGCTAACAGACAAACAGACAGACCCTGGCTAAAACAAAACCTCCTTGGTGGAGGTAATAAGGTAACATAACACTGTAAACGAGTGAACACTGTAAACACTGTGTAACAAGTCACAACAAGCACACGGGATCGTTTAGAGCTGCTGAAGAGCATATCCCTTTAAAATTAACCAACTTTTAGGTTTGAAACTATACAAAAAACAACACTGACTTGTTAGTCATGGGCCCAGAGGATATATTAATGAACCGGCATACACAGAGGTAAAACTTTTGCAGATGGAGTCCCTGCTAGAAATAGGGATGGAAAAACTGCTGTGGAAAGTGAGGACAGCAGGACAGATCTCAAGTTACCTGGTGCTGTAGATGCATTAATCTCTCAAAGTTGAAGGCCCATTGTTACTAAGAGCAGGATTTAATAATAATGGTTTTCCTGGACCTTTCAGCAGAGCGCTTCAATTTCAGTAAGCCTTTAAAACTGCCGTGGGCACTGCAAACATGATGTCCTTTCAATGCAGAGTTGAGCCTTGATATCCGTACTTTAACTTAAAAAAAAATTGCATGAGCCACAATTTAGATATGCTGTTCTAGAGCAGTTGTCACAAAACTATTTTAATTGAAGATCCACTATAATGCTACCCAAGAAAGCTAGATCTACAAAATCACTAAGAAGCCACATCTGATATGTATCTATTAATGATCATTTTTTAATTTTACCTACATTTCAGTCGATACTTCCATCCATCAATGTGATTAGGGGAAGTAATAAAGATACAAAATCAGTGGATTTGAAGTCACGCTTGCATTTTATGACTAGTGCAACTTCACACAGAGCTGATGACTCTAGGAATTTTAGGCTCGAACAATGTTAGCGACAAATGTTAAGACGAATTTAAAACTGAATGACAACCTTGGGAAAAACACACCAATGGGATTAAACTGAGGTAATTTAGACTTTATTGACCTTGCAAAGCAGCTGGATTAACTAGTTCCAGTCATGGACTGGTTAATTGATGAAGTAATCCATCCAGTATGTCAAATTAAGAGTAAAAGATCTACCATAGATCATGATCTACAGGTTGGAGACCCCTGTTCTAGAGCATGCAAACCTCCACCAAGGCATTTCCAACACTGTCAGGTAAGTTAGTGTCGAAAACGTGGAAAACTGCTAATTCTCTCACTGTTAAAAAAATCCTTTAAAGAATTCCTGGATCCACATTTGTATTTGGATCACCACCAAAATCAAATCACTTCTTTTTTGTGCCATGAATAAGATTCTCTTAAAATTTCATCAAAATCTGTGCATAAATTTTTGAGTTGTCTTGCTTACAAACTAACAAACTCCTTGGTGGAGGAAATGATGCTGCCCTACCTGGTCCAAGATGCCATGACACTTTTCGATCCAATAGAAACTAAAACAAAAATCAGATGGGGCTGAAACATGCATTGAAAATGTGGCATCATGGCCTCCACAGAGTGAGCACAGACTCCTCTGCTGGGTTTCAAACCGCACCATCAGTGTGACATGTGTGGTTCACAAACACCGTCTATGTGATGCAGCTAATGTTAGCATTTAGTTGTTGGTTTGCTCACCAACCTAGACGATGCAGGGCGTTTACCACAGACACATATGCTTTACTGCATTCCTGGGTTGCGGGGTAATGGAAGCAGCTGGCATCCTGCTATAAAAACTTCACTCATATGGAAAATAAAGAAGCAGTGTCACACTAACACATGGAGAAAACGCAAACTTGCAAACATGCTAACACATGTACACAAGGGGAGACCTGATGGGATATAAAGAGCAGGTTAGCTCACCACATCAGGGGGGTATGTGCCTTGCTCAAGGGCTCAGTGATGGGAAATGGGGAGCAATTATGCAATCATCCACACGTAAAGAGATCAGTGGAAAGTCATTTTTAACAAAGCCCTGAAGCACAGCACTTTGAGAAATGAGTGGAAAAAAGGAGGCAAGCGAAGGAAAGTGACAAACGTAGATGAGAGGAAAGGAGACAAGAGAAGTGCTGTTTCCACCCTCGGGCTTCAGTATATATTTAGATAAGCTCATATCCTGAGGGGGGTAAACACTCAAAGGCTTCAAACTACATTTATGGTGAACCTAATTGACAAAATACATCCCTGAATGCCTCGGGCTTTGTTCTGATGCAAAAATAGATACTTAAAGCAGAGCGAGATGGGGATAAAAGGAAAGAGACAAGTGTTATGATGATCTGCAATAAGACTAGACTGGAATATGTAATGTTCACGGATTACTCATCAATCATTCATCGCAAAATGAAGTTCAATATGTTGTCTAAACAGCAACTTCTTTAGAGTGAAAGGCAATATCGTTCACGGCACAAGGTGTTTTGGCATGACGTGTAAGTGTCATCTCAAATTTCCACCTGAAGCAGGAGTCATTTATACACCCTGCACTCGTGCTGTTTAAACAGCAAATAATAATGTGCTCCCAATTGCGCCTGGGGGTGTGTTTGTCTGGAAATGAGGAGTGATAAGGCACAAATCTGGCATGTTCCTCAATTAAAGACGCAGGAAATGACTGCATTTTATACCTCCTTAAATGTGGTCTAAAGTCTCAAGCAGTGTTAATTTTGACAGCACTTTTTAATTTAATTTTAGTTACAGTCTTTTGCCTAAAATATCTTTTAGTTTTAGTCATCATTTAGTCATCTAAATTGTTTTAATTTTAGTCTAGTTTTAGTTGATGAAATTTTAAAACATTTGTTTATATGAAGTGTAAAGTGTAAGGCATTTTTTATGTTTCCTTGAATTTCTGAAGTCACGTTTTACACTTGGATAAAATCAAACATCTAATAACCCTTTACTGAATGCTAGTAAAGTCTGAATGTATAAATGAACAGAAACAAATTGAACTTTTGTGTGAAATGCAGTCACCTTTATTTAGGCTACCTGGCAGAGCATCTCAGTTACAATACCAGAACTGACAACAAACAGTGAACCTGCTCTACATGAATATATCAATTCATAAAGAGAGGAGCTCTGATTGGATCGCTCCACAACTTATCCCACCACCACCAAGCTAAGGCAGCTGTGATTGGATGTCCCTCCGAACTCATCCAACCTTTCCACACAACCAAAGTAGCTGTGATTGGATATATTCCTAACTTGTCCCTACTTTCTACATGACCAAATTAGGTCTGATTGGATTAAGTCTCTGTCAAACATTTTAGTCTAGTTTTTATTTGTTGATGAAAATGACAGTTATTCAGTTTTAGTTTTTGTCCATGTGCTCTTGTTTTTGTCAGGGGGAAAAAAAGGTTGCTGATGAAAACTATGACAAAAATAATCTGTCAACAAATTGAACACTGGTCTCAAGTCCGTGGTCAGAGTGTTTCTGCTGTTTTGAGGACATGATAGAGAGACTAGCACATCCACAAGATTAATTTAAAAGAGCACACAGTGTGCCTAAACCTGGGTTTATATGGTTGATTTTGATGACTGCCAGAGTATGTTCATTATCAATAAAAGTTCAAGAAACCTTCTAGTTTAAAAAAAAAAAAAAAGAGTATCCCTGATCCACCTTTATTCTAAGTTGGTCTTAGACACTTTGATGGAGCTCCCATCACACTGAGGCTCCCTTCCCCACATGGGTCCAGTCTGATTTGACTGGTCAGCAGGTCAATTTTGTTGTAATTGGTCTATAAAGCGCTGCTTAGCACCATGTTCCCACAACTCTGCATCACTCTACTGTCTTCGCTCTTCTCCGACCAAACCAATGGACTTAAACAACTGATGAAACAAAGATGGGATATCACACTGGTAGCCAGCTACTTGCATGGTATACAGGGGGAGGGGAGATTCAGTTTAAAGTTCATATCAGGACGAAGCACTGAGACACAGTGTGACTTTTTTGCTGCGCTCCTTGATGCGCTATTCCAGTGAGTTTCAGTATGCATAATACTACCAGAGGCAAGAAAAAACCCTCAGGATTACAGTTTTTCACAAAACAAGGAGCTACATTTATAATATTTGTATACATACTATTGAATCTCATGGTGATTATGCTCACAGATAATTAAACAGGCTGTCCAGTGTATTTTGAGCATGTAATAGAGAACAAAGCCAAGGATTCCTGCAGGAAAATTATTAAATAAATTGCTTCTGGATCTTTTGTTGCAATGGTTGCCTCAATGAAAAAAAGCACTTTAATCTGAGCATTAACATTTTTCATACAGTTTTCTGAACTGTGTGTGTTCTTCGAGTATAGGGGCACAAAAAAAAGAGAGGAACTAAATAATCCAGATAAAATTCAGACCACACAGAGCTGACACTCTGATTGGTTTGATCTATGTTATCCCCAAAACACACCCATGTATAATCAAGGCACATGATTGGTCCTCTTTGTGCCCTGTGCCTGGCATTGCACTGAGAAACAGCATCACCAAAATAGCAAATAAAGACCGACACGTCCCAAAGCACCATGCACCACACCCTTTAAAGAACATGCTTCACACCTTCAGGGAGGGCCCAAAGTGCTATCTTTCACTCCATGTCACTCTTGACCTTTCCTAAATACCAGTATTTCCTTCCTATCTGAAACCTGAAGTCCGTCCACTCGTATTCCTCATCCTTTCTTAGCCCCTCCCAGTGGAGTAGGTACGCTTAAAAGAACTAAGTGCATTTAAAAGAGTCTTGGGACTCTGAAAGTACAGGTGTTGCTTTTTTACACATCAGTAGACAAATTTGTCTCAACTTCGCAAGTCACAGGATCCCCAGTGGAAACACTGTCACCAGTAGGGCGGAGGAAGCTTTTAGTTCCTGAAAAGAAGCTCCAGGGATCAGAAAGTCCTCGGCTTTTTAGGTGCGAATGGTGTTTCCATGTCGTCAAACAGACTCTGACGTAGTCTGTTAACAAGCCATTAACACACGAGGTAGGATGTGTACTTTCTGTCTCCAGTGCACGGTTAGAGGTAAATTTATGACATTTAAAACGTTCATTCAGCAGATTACCATGTATATGCATAATGCACTTTATTGGGTCCACCTTTCTAGGACCAGGTTGGACCTTCTTTTGCCTTTAAAACTGAAATAATCCTTAACATCATGGAGTCAACAGTGCTGAAACATTCCTCAGAGATACTGGTCTTTATTGACATGATGGCATCACAAAGTTATACATGTATCATTCTGACATTTTTTAATAAGTTCATAAGCAAACCTAATATCCAATGCAATATCCTTACTGCCAAATTTTGCCTTTTGGTCAAATGTGCTCTACTGCCAAACAGTGCTGTCATGTTATATTCATATTGTAAATATTGTTTATGTTAATAGTGTAAATTTCTTGGTCTTGTGTATAGTCTCACTTTTATTTTTTCCCTTGGTAAGGAAGTTGATATAGCTTAAAGATTCTACATTTTGCAACCTGCTTACTTAATTTTTTACTGAAATTTTTAAGCGCTTGTCTTTTTTAATGTCTTTGTTTGATATTCCTACTGCCATATTGTGTATAAGAGCATCTGAAACAACTAAATTTCCCCTTGGGAACTGATAAAGTATTTCAGATTCTGAATCCCCTGCTCCACCACATCCCACAGGTGCTCCTTTGAACTGAGATGTGGTGACTGTGGAGGCCTCTAGAGCTCAGTGAACTTGTTGTCCTGTTCAAGAAACCAGTTTGAGATGATCTGAGCTTTGAGACATGGAGCATTATCCTGCTGGAAGAAGCTAATAGAGGATGGTTCATTGTGGTCATAAAAGGATTGACATGGTCAACAACAACACTCAGGTAGGCTGTGGCATTTAGAGAACACTCTGTTGGTGCTAAGGGGCCCAAAGTGTGCCAAGAAATTTCCCACACCACCACCATTGACACAAGGCAAGATGGATCCATGCTTTCCTTCGTGTTCACACCAAATTCTAACCCTACCATCTGGATGTCCCAGCAGAACCAAGACTCATCAGACCAGGCAACATTTTCCCAATCTTTTGTAGTCCAATTTTTGGGAGCCCTTGCCAGCTGTAGCCTCAGTGTCCTGCTATAAGCTGACATACCTTGGTTAGACCAAGTGGTTATTTGGGTTTCTGTTGTTTTTCTATCATCTTGAACCACTGATCACTGGATATTTCCTCCTTTTGAACCATTCTCTGTAAACCCTAGAGCTGGTTTTGAAGTGATGTAGGTTTGTTTGTTGTTGCCACTGATAATCCATGTAGGAAAAATGTTCTCCATGCAATATATTTCACAGGAACTGATAAAGACTTCAATAGATGACAATGGCACTGGTATCAGTATAATGAGATCTGCAGGTTGACCTAACCTGAGTCACATCTGCCGGTACATTCCCGTAATCCCAAAGATCACAGCAGTTCATTTCCGAATCTTGTTCCACTGATTGAATAATTGCCTTCACCTTGTTTCATCCTTAAAGCCTGATCTCTTTTCTACTGTTAGATTTAGGGTAGGGTTAAGTGCTGTTTTCTCACTTTGGCATGTAATAAAGTGTTCAAGGTAATCTATGTAAAGCACCCTTCGAAGAAATAAGGACCTTACAATTGATATAAAGAAACAAAAAATCATTTTATGGCACTAAAAAAGGGGGACTGTAGACTTTATACATGTTTTTTTCAGTCTGCAGATTTTTTTTCTATTGGGTTGAATTGTGTTTTTTCTAAAAGGAACAATCAATCAAACTTTACTTATATAACACAGTTCATACAAATTTAATTGCAGTTTAAAGTGCTTTACATTGGGACAGAAAAATGACCAGCAAAAGACATATATACACATGTACATATACATAAATAATGATAATAATCATTTTCTTACAAGCAGTATTCCACTGTAATTGCAATGATGGTCAGGTGGATTTGGAGACTAATGCACACCAGAGTAAAGTAAAAGAAATGATAAAATCAAGATGACTGATAAAATATAAAAGAAAAAGAGAAAATGCAAAGCAATAAAAACCAAGAATCATCTGACAGAAGTAAATGAAATTCTAAAAATACATATAAAATAAATAAATAACATGTGAAAAGATTAAATGAAAATCTAAAACGATTAAGTGTAAAAAGATAAAAACTACATCAACATAAGATATTTAAGCAAATACTATAACTGAAATAAAACATCAGACAATAAGATGTAAAACTTAGATTTAATAATAATGAAAGGTAAAAAGTGATACTCACAAATAAATAAATAAATAATTATAACAGTCACTAAATTATAAAGTTCTACTCAAAAGCCAGGCTAAATAAAGAAGCTTTTTTCTAACTGTGTTTAAAGATTTTTTACAACCAGCCAATTCATTAGGTACACCCACTCAACTGCTCAGTTGTAGGTTGTAAAAATGTTGACTAGTTTGATGAGTCTCAATTTCTGGGGACTCAGGGTCAGAATTTGGCATAAACAACATTAAAGTATAGATCCGGCCTTGTATCAATGGTTCACGCAGGAAGTGGCGTCGTGGTGTGGGTGATATGTCCTTGCCCCTTAATACCTCTGGGCATCCTCTGGGTGCCACAGCCTACATAAGAGCTGTTTCTAGCCATGTCCTTCCCTTTCTGACCTCAGTGTACCCACTGACGGCTTCTTCCAGCAGGATAATACTCCATGTCATAAACTTTCAAATTGGCTTCTTTAACATGACAATGAATTCACTACACTCCAGCGGTCTCCACAGTCACCAGACCCCATCCAGTAGACCACCTTTGAGATGTGGTGGAGTAGGAAATTTGAATCATGTGCAGCCAACAAATCTGCTGCAACTGTGTGAAGCTATCACGTTTTATGAACAAAAATCTCAGAGGGATGTTTTCAGCACCTTGTTAAATCTATGCCACAAAAAATAAATGCAGCACTTCTGGCAAAGGAGGTACTAACCTGGTACTAGCCAAGCATACCTAATAAAGTGGCCAGGGAGTATAGATGGAAAAAGTGTTGAAATACATTTAAATTTAGTGTAGAAATGTGTCTCCCTTTTCCTTGGGAGAGCAAGACTGTCTTCGATAAAAGTAGGCATGCTCGAAGAAAATTTGTTGGGTACCAATGACTTAATTTAGGTTCCCAAAACCAAAAAGCTCACTGAGTCTCTGTCAACTTTGAGGTTTTAAAAATGTGGTTTACATTGGTTTTTTAAAACATTGCTAAAAAAATAAACTGTCTTTAAGGGTGCAGAGGGAGTGTATCCAAGTCCATTTAATCTTAATTTTTTATTTTGAAAATCCATGTATCAATTTCTCTTTCCTTTAAGTCTTCCGAGGTAAAGTAAGAGGAGGGGGCTCCAAGGAAAAAAGGTCAGGAACCACTGGTTTAGATGACATTCGATCAGCACAATTTCTTGCAGCTCTGTAAATCACAATGAAACATAAAGCAGCAGTGTCTCACCTGCATTAATCTTGATGCCCCTGGCTGTAGAAAATGTGCTGAATTTACAAAGAGCTGGAGCATGGAGCCATTCTGACTAAAAACTCTTCATCACTGTAATCATTGCCCACTCAGACTTGAAAAAAACCTCCATTAAAGGTCGCCTGGGCACGCTCTCTCCAATCTAGAAAATTTCTGCTTCATAATCATCAGCAAAAATCAACCCCAAGCACTCTTACATTCAATCACAGTCTTCTATTTTCAGCCTCTGCTCGCCCACTTTCTCCTTGAACGGAGGCTCAGGGGCTCAAACCGACAACCTCCAGGCCTCAGTCTGGCTTCTGCAGACTCTGACGGAGGTTCGTCCTCAGGGCAAAATCAATGTTTACTCCGATTACTGGGCTTACAATATGATTAGTTTATTCAGCTCATCAGACTGGCATGAATCCTGATGAGGTAAATTCTTTAGTATCGATCGTGTGGAGATGTTTGATGTAATATTTATGGCTGTAAATTCACTTAATGGTGAATATTGTGCAGTTTCCCACAGCCCTCCTGATAAGTGCTGTATTAGAAACTCTTCACAGCTCCTCTCTGCCGCAGGCCATTTTGCACTTAATCATTAGTGAATCCATTTAATTCAAAACTTGCTTTTTTGTTTCGCCTGCAGACGTGTAGCGGCTCATACTTGTCGCTATGGAGACCACATCAAGACAACACTGTGAAGCCATTCATTTCCTTTTTCCCCATCAAACACATCTGGCTCTCACTCTCTCCTCCCTGTCACGCCCTCCCGCTCAGGCTCACTTTTTTCCACGCATTCCTTGTGGAAGCCCCGACATACCTGAGCCCGTCTCAACAGGCGAGCCAACGCATGCACGTGTGCCAAACAGGTGGTGAACAGGTATCCTGCATCGCACTGCAGGCTGTCAGGACAGCATCCAGAGAGCTAAATCAAAACCAGGGCTAAGACTCAAACTCAGTTTCATAATTGGAAAAGATTTATGCTGCTTTACACGAATCCTCAGGTATTCATTCCCAAAATATTTTCTCAAACGTCAAGCAGCACAATTTATTCCAACAGCGGCCGACATTGAAGTTATTTCCATGCTCTTCTCCTCATCAGTCATCAGATTTTCACACAATCAGAGGGAGAGAAAAGAGTGTCTTACAGCTTTTCTGCATGGTAACAATTAAGAAATAGGAGACATTCCAGGCGATTTATTGTCGAAAATTTAGAAAACTGCTATTTCGCACTGTTAACAAATCCTCGAAAAAAACTCCTTGATCCACATCTGGTTTTGGATCACCACTAAAATGTCATCACTTCTTGCTTGTGCTGTGATACACATTCCCTGATTTTTTTTTCCAATACCGTTGAAAACTTATTGAGTTATTAGTGAAAATGTGTAGAACTACCTTTCTCGCAATGTTAACAATCCTTCAAAAAAATCCTTGATCCAGATTTAAGTGAAATTATAAAGTTATTATCATTATTTTATTTCCTATCATTATTATTAATTGGTGCAGTAAAGTACAAAGTGAATGAATTACACAATAACGATGATACAGTGACAAAAATGATGTGAGGACATAAGCATAAGAATCAACAGCATAAGAGAGAAAATAAGCTAAAATGTAATAAATTTATAAACAAAAAATAGTTCAATAATTAGAAAAATATTTAATAACTTAATAAATAGTTTAATTTATAAAAGGCATTACACTTAAAATACTTCCTTATTAACATGATGTAACTGATGTAAACATTTCATATTGCCAAGAAAAAAAAATCTGAATCTACATCCCCAACTCTGTGAATTACATTTAAACATAACATATTCTTAGCTTGGTTAAACACTCATTTTACTGAGACAACCTGAATGCATCACAATGTTTTGGACTGGACCTCAAACACATCACTTAATATGTCGTGTATATGTGGTGTAGCAATGTGTAACTCACTTAGCTTAGCTTTTAGCCTGTTGGACTCAGAGTGAACTTCAGCACAGACTTCAACTCTAAATTAATATTTTTGACTAATAGGTCTGAAAACAAAGTTTTGGGGACTCAATCACAGATCATCTGAAAGGATCAATCAATCCCTTTTGGCTGGGGTATGAGGGCACCCTAAATGCTTTCACTAAAGAACTAAAGTTGCAAACTTTGTCCACCACTGGTTGACTCTTGGACTCAATTTATATTTCACTAAATCATTACAACAACATCACAAATTATCAAAAAGGCATGGAAAAGACAAAAAGCATAACCTTAATGATTATTAAAATTGTTGGGCAAACATTGCAACAGCTGCATCAGGTTGAAAATAGAAAAGTATAACGTAACTATCTTTGCACTGTTCGATTTACAGGGTCTTAAGGGTTTATTTGCTTTGTTTGTTTCTGTTGCTTTGTCTTTCCAGCACTGCAATGCTACTCCCTCTTGCTGAGTGCAACCAAGTAGAGCCACAACAAGAGAGCTGAATTTAGAGGTTTTACTGACAAAAAGCTAAAGGTTTTGTTAACTTGTGATTTGCAAAGAAACCAAACCAACAATCAGCAACCATTTACCAAAACAGAACTGAACTCGAATTCAACTCTAATCAAGGCAAACTGTCATTAATCAAGCCAAATCACTGCCTCAACAACCCCATGATTTAATCAAAAACATAAAACAGAAAATTATGACATCCCTGGAGCAGCCGTCTGATCCCTCCCGTCACTCACTCTGACACTTTGAATTGATTAATTTCTCCCTGCCTGTTATTTCTAGATGTTTAGTGTTATTGTGCCAAGTTGCCATCTTAAACATCAGAAACTGGATCAGTTATCGTTTTGGCTTCGAGCTACAGACAGATAATTGGAACTTCCCCTCTGGTCAAATGAAGCTGTATGTTCATGGGAAGATTTATTTGCCAACACAACATGGTGATCTGATTATGTTGATTTTGTTCAAGCATTCATCAGCTAAAAAAACCCACTTTTTTCAGTTAAGGAGAGTTAATTTCAGCTGTTGACCTGAAGCAAACTCGTTTTTTTATTTCTCACCCTTAACAAACTCTCAAAGGCCGTTTTTAACCAAGACAGCTGTGATAATTATTTGTGGCGCCGGCATTTTTAATCCCTGTTTATTCTGTCATCTTCTATAAAAGCATTTTTAAATTTTGGGAAATGTTCTTGTGTTCTCTGCCAAAGTTAGATGAGGAGATAGAAACCATCATCAACATCTTTGAGTTTGGAGCCAGGAGGGGATTAGCTTGTATAGCACTGAGAAAACAGCTAGCTTGGATGAATTTCAAACCACAAACACTTAATTTTACTTCTTTTCTAGTTACCGTTTAAGTGTGAACCATAAAATATGACAGAAGTTGTTATTGAGAGATCAGAGGTGCTAAAGGGCAAAGGGTGGAGCTAAAACCGGTTTTCTTATTGGTTGGAAGAATCGTCCCTTCCTGTGCAACAGCAGCAAAAACAAAAAAACACTGCACCGTGTTAAAATTCCTTCCAAACCTTCAGCATTCCTCTACTGGAATAACTTATATGACGATATAGATTGGAAAAAACACATGGGTCATATTAAGAAAATGTATTATCATGAATATGGTGAGAGAGGTTAGTTTTAAAATACTTCATAGATGCTATCCAGTCAAGACCAATCTTATAAAACATAAGATAAATATTGACACACTTTGCTCTTTTTGTGGCATTACAGATGAAACATCTCACTTATTTTGGGACTGTACTTAGATGCATACTTTTTGGTTTGACCTTATTATAAATATTTTGTAATTCCAAAGTTGATTCTTCAGTTAAATTAAATATTAAACATGTACTATTTGGTTTGTTCGAAAAATGAGACAGTAAGCCCAGACAAAATGTATGTCATCAGCCTTCTCATAATTATAGCCAAATTTAATATTCACTGTTCCTAATTTGCTAACCAATAACAGAATAATATTGTTTTCAAAGCGATATTGATGTCGTATTTAGAAAATACTGAAAAAAGTTTAAATCCCAAAGCAACCAAAACAAGAAGTTTGTGTGAAAAATATAATATTGCCTGAACTTTTTTCAACCTTGAGACTAGGGATGCACGATATTATCGGTTCATATTGGCCACACATATCAGCCATATATTGCCTGGAATATCAGCAAATCACACAAATGTAGAATATTGATGCACCCTCTCATCACTGCATGGGTACATTTAAAAATCAAGGGTTTCATTTTTGCAGGAGTTAAAGGCTGTTTTTCTTGTTCTACGTCTGTTCCTTGCAGATAGATAGATAGATAGATAGATAGATAGATAGATAGATAGATAGATAGATAGATAGATGGATAGATAGATAGATATTCCATTTTTCTTAGGTACAGAGCTTGTTCTCTTGACCACAAATATTGGTACCTTTTTGCAGTATGTGGCCCTTCTCAAAATGCCAATTGGAGCAATAAATGTAAAAAATGTGCTCCAGGCCTCTTGACAGAATGACACAAACACGATAATTCATGAAAACCTGAGAGAGTTTTGACTAAGAGAATATATAAAACAACTGTGCTCTGTTAAGAGTGGATTATTGAGTTGAACGTGCTCCGATGCATTTAACCCCTGAACCCCAAACTTGTAGATCATCCTGATGCTACAAATAAAAAGCCCAGACTCACATATACACACAAACATATACACACAACTGCCCTCTTGTGGGTGTGATTAGTTGGATCAGGGTCAGCAGACACACAATTAAGAAGATCAGGTCACTGTATTTCATAACATGCACACAACAGTTATTAAAATGATATGTATAAGCTTCTATCCAGCTACACACACACACACACAAACACACACACACAGCGACATTTCATGTTTCTCACAAAGACATAATACCCTGAGGCTTTAGGTTACACTGGAGGGACGAACACAAAAGACAATCTATCCTCTATCAAACACACACAGTACACATGTTTCATAAGATCACAACACACACTGAAGCTTTAATATATCCTGTGAGGATATGAGTGAGTACAAGCCCCAGTTTCAACGAAGTTGGGATGTACAGTGATTTGCAGATTCTTTCCCACCTAAATTCATTCAAATACACTACAAAGACAAGATATTAAATGTTCAAACTGATAAGCCTTATTGTTCTTTTGCAAATATTCACTCATTTTGAATTTAATGCTTGCATTATGTTCCAAAAAAAGCTGGGACAGGGGCATGTTTACTGCTGCGTTGCATCACCTTTCTTTAAACAACACTGAATATGCATTTGGGAAGTGAGGACATGTTGGTGAAATTCTTTTTACACTCCTGCTTGATGCAAGACTTCAGTTGCTCAACAGTTTGGGGTGTCTGTTATCATATTCCATGCTTCATAATGTAGGTCAGTCTAGTACCTGCACTCTTTTACTCTGAAGCCACGCTGTTGTAACACAAGCAGAATGTGTCTTGACATTGTCTTGCCATGGAAAACATGTCACTTGGATGGCAACATATGTTCTTCCAAAACCTGTATGTACCATTCAGTATTAATGATGCCTTTACAGATGTGCAATTTACCCATGCCATGGGCACTAACACACCTCCATACCATTACAGATGCTGGCTTTTGAGCTTTGCTCTGATAACAGTCTGAAAGGTCCTTTTTATTAGGCAGGAATAATCACTCATTTTTGATTTAATGCCTACAACATTCTCCAAAACAGCTGGGACAGGGGTAAAAAGAGACTGAGAAGGTTGAGGATTGCTTCCACAGGTGATCAGATTCATTGGAAATAGGTGAGTGTAATGATTTGGCATGAAAGGAGCATCCCTGAAAGGCTTAGATGTACACAAGCAAGGATGGGGTGAGGTTCACCACTTTGTGAACAGCTGTGTGAGCAAATAGTCCAACAGTTTGAGAACAATATTTCTCAAAGTACAATCGCAAGGAATTTAGGGATTTCATCATCTACAGTCCATAAAATCATCAAAAGATCCAGAGTCAAAAACCAGGTCAAAAACCAACATTAAATGCCATGACCTTACGGTCTCTTAGGCAGCACTGCGTTAAGAACCAACATCATTCTGTAAAGGATATCATCACATGGGCTCAGGAACACTTCAGAAAACCATTGTCAGTTAACACAGTTCATCTCTACATCTACAAGGTCAAACTGTACCATGCATAGCCAAAGCCAAATATCGACAACACCCAGAAACAGCTCATCTGAGATGGACTGAGGCAAAGTATGAACAATTAAGGCAGTCCTGAAGGTAAAGGGGGTTGAATCCAGTACTTACCAGGTGTACATAATAAATTGACCACAGAGCGTATAGCGTAGTTTTTGTTCTGCCGCTAAAATGATGTGTATCCCACTAATCCCTGTTGTATATAAGCAACAAATATACCAGACTATGTAAATATAACTTTAGTCGTAATGAAGTGCCCACATGGCTGACTTTTGCTGAACTGGTCAAAAAACTGTTCTGCTTGAACTTTCTTTAATTGTAAATAATTAAAAACAATCCCTCCATTGTGGAAAAAAAAACAGGATCAATTTGGCTTTACTTGAGAAACTCAAGCGATGTTTCCAATATCAGGGATTGTCGAGGCATCCAGCTGGTTAAATGAGACGTGGAAATCCAATTACAATCTCAGCCGCAGTCGAAGTGCTCCATCACGCAGCTAACCTGCAACGACACAGCCCGCTATAATCTGTGAGCGAGGTTGGGCCGGAGCTGATTCAGCACGCTGTAAAGCACAACTGAAGCCTCTCAAATGACTAGTTTCCAGATGTTAGACCGTTGCTCAAGCTGCTGACAAAGGAGGAAAATTGGAGTTTGACAAACAGCTTCTCTGCAGGGTGGCGCATCGCTGTCGCACTATCAAAAGAAGGAAAAAATTACTTTAAAGCTGATTTACTCAGAGGTGTTAAAGGTGCTTTGTCTGAGCATTTTAATGGTGATTCCACATAATTACAAGGCTTTCATACTCTCACTCTTTGGCAGGGGTTTGTATTTGAAGTTTGGCCCGTACTGTGAACATGGAGGCGTCAAAAACAAGAGAAGAGAAAGTAGCAGAAAGAGGAAATCTGTTTATCAAAACCAATGTGGTTGACCATTTAGTTTTGGTGCTGGGCTTGGGATAAGAAAAGGATGACAAGACATCAAATCTGATGCTACAAAAAGTATCACAAGGTTACAGCCCATCTACATCGGGTGCTGGTGTCTTTTTTTATATATTGGGATCCACAAACATATCTGCACATCAACATGCTAACACAGTCTCATTCTACTTTGAGCATGGGGGTACCATTATGGCACCTGGAGCAGTGAACCACCTCATCACAGCAACAATAGTAAATGTCCTCTTATCCAGTGAAGTTGTCCTCTAGCTTGATTCTCCCCACAACTCTCTACCTTTTCTGCCTCCTCATACTTTCCTCTCAGTCTCCAGGACACCCGGCCTGCCTCCTCACCTTTGATAGAGGTTCAGTCCTCCAGCTTACTTAAATTAGATTCCCACTGCCAGGACATGAACTTTGATTCCCCTCACCTCAGCTCACATATAAGCCAGCCTGCCTGTCCCCATCCTTACCTATTAAGAGAATAAAGTACCAGAGATTCCAACAGTCCCTCGAGCTGGCATCTGTATTTAAGTTCAGCCTACAGTCTGATTCAGCATGAGGAGGGTTTGGACATCTGCAACTGATGCTGATTTGTCAAATAGGCCAGAAAAAAAAGAAGGATTGATACAAGCACATATATTGATCTTACAAGACACATTTATTGGGCCATATAGTTGAGAAGTAAATAACAACTGGCCCTGATGTTATGCCTGATCGGTGCGTATTTGGCTCTGCATGAAGTGTGTAACCACACTTCATGTTAAGGCACACAAGAGAAGTCAACCCCTTAATGTAGAGGGAGACAATTCAGAGGTGAGAACTGATAAATTATCCATCAGTAATCAATACACATCGGATCAAGTTGGTCTGATGATGGATGAAAACACACAGACTCAGCAACATATGCATGGAATTTTTGCAGCGCCTTCCTCCGCACTAAGAAGGTGTAACTCTTCGATTAGCTACTGTGTCAACTGAAGACTTTTAGGCAACTGTGATCCTAAATGTCATTATAAAGCAGCTGATAAAAACAGGGTGAGTCCTCACGAATGTCACGTTTCTCTGCGTCTCCAAGTTAATCTTCCAGTCCAAACCCGTCTTGAGTTATGACACACAAAACTTTATTCTAAAGTTATCACCAAGATAAGTTCTTGAGGAAGATTTTGCCTAAAACACAGGTGAAGCCTCCACAATGCTCATTGTTGACCGTCTAGCAGTGTCCCTACACAAGGAAATGAGTCTCTTAAAGCGACAGTAACCAAAACATCTTCATTAAAAAATGAGATGTTAATTTTTTTAAGCCAAAAATCATACTTAATAACTCTAAATGTAAATTCCCTGAAAATATTAAATACAACATGCACATACATACAACATGTGTGATAGTCTGTTATTACTCCTGTTGGATTTGCGGCCATGGCCAGGGCATATCCTGCCTCTCAATGTCAGCTACGACCCCAAAAAAGGATAAGGAGTACATTAAATGGATGAATAAAACTGATAATTAGCTTTTTCAGCTATAATCTGCTTATATTGATGTCATGCCGAGGATATTATGCTTCCCGAAGAACAATACGCCTCCTTCGATTCTGATCGGGCCATCTCTTGTGAGGCTAGTCATGTGTTTGAAACAAGAGGAAAATGCTGCTGGGGACTGATTACAAGCGATTGTGGAGAACAAGTAAATTCTTCAAGAGAAATTTATCAGCCCTGTCTTTTTGTTTCACATACACCTTCTGCTGCCATGTTAAATAACTATCAAAGTCTACCGTGTCTGATTTCAGTCATGTTTCTGTTTGATTTACATAAGGGACACATGTATAAGACAAGGCTCTTCCCTTTAATCTCTTTTGTCTCTTATGTCTCTTCCTATCCTCGCTGCCATACCTCCTCTAACCTGACATGCCAGACGGACAGGTCCATTTATCCGTCACAGAAATACTTCACTAGTCCATCTGAAGAAGAGCCGTTCACAAATGTTTCAGAGGGCAGAACCTTCAAAAACAACCGCAGCTGGTGATTGGACGATCCTTCTGCCAGTCACACTTATGACAGACCAATCATATCAAGCCACAGAATGACGTAGCAGCTAGACCCTGTTGTTAGCCGTTAGCTTAAACTACGTTTCAGTCCTCAGCCATCGTCTTATATGTATCATTTACCACTTATATGAGGTGTCAAAAAAGTTCCAGGACTCGTGTAACAAAACATTTATTTACAATCCAAACTACAAATTATCCAAATAATCCCCCTGGAGTCCAATGCACTTTCCCATCCTTCTCAGACGTGCTTGCATGCACTCCTGGAAGGATTCTTTCAGGATCCTCTGCAGCTCCTTCGTCACAGCCTTTTTGATGTCATCCACGTCTTCAAAATGGGTCCCCTTGATGACCCCTTTGAGCTTGGGGAAGAGGAAAAAATCACAGGTAGCCAGGTCGGGTGAGTAGGGAGGTTGCTCCAGCACGGCGATGTTCTTCTCGGCCAGGAACTGTCGGATGCTCAGGGCATTGTGAGCAGGTGCGTTGTCATGGTGAAGCAGCCACGACTTGTCCTGCCACAACTCTCGCCTCTTCTCGCGCACTGAACGAAGCAAACGCCGCAGTATCTCTTTGTAGACATGCTGGTTGATCGTCTGAAGGGGTAAACTCTTAGTTTGAAGTTTGGGTTTGAAATAAATCTTTTGTGACACCAGTCCTGGAACTTTTCTGACACACCTCATATATGACATGAACCTTGTCAACGCCAAGCTCTCCCAGTAAACTGCTGAGGACAACATATTCTCCCAGTGGTAGCTGAACCAAAACAGCGTACCTCTCCAGGTTAGAGCTGCACAGTCAACTGAGCACTCTGCTAAAAGCCCATCTTTTTTCTTTGGCGTTCAGTCCCACCTAGAGGAGTAATCTTGGCTTTTATCTCTTTTATCTTTTATTCCCTACCTTCTCTTTTACTCTTCTTTTATTGTTTTTATTCTTATTTTATTTCTATTTTTATATATGCATTTTTAATGTTGGGCTCATTTTTATTCTATTACTGTTATTATTTTTATTACTGTTTTTATTATTAAGTGTATGCATGATTATTTTGTACCCCTGTATAGCACTTTGGTCAACCGAGGTTGTTTTTTTAAACATGCTTTACAAATAAACTTTGACTTGACATGACTAAACGGCATCGTCCGGGGAGGAGTTTCACATTCTCTCCCAGTTTCCCAGCAGTTATCCCCGGTCAGGAGAAGAGCAAAAACATGATTTCCCATAAGAAAAGCTTCAAGTGACGTTCTTCGCTCCTCTTTTAAAGAACAAATTGAGTCCATTTCTGGTAAAACTGCAGATACTGCCGCATCCACGAAGACCGCTTCAGAAGCAGCCACTGTTTTCAAACATGTTGTCGTCACGTCTTCGGTTTCCACCTCTCTTCCCTGATTGGGTCGTCCAGCTTTTGGATCTGTGTGATTTCAGACAATGAATCAGGCAGGTCCATCTGCACTGCAAGGTTGTACCTCCTCATCCTGCCCTTCACTCCTCCAGAACCTTAAATCTTAGTATCACTGCTCCCTCCTTTCATCCTCTCATTTCCTCTCATCCTTTTTTCCTGCAGTCTTCCTGCTGGGATGAAAGTTAACCACAGGAAGTGACCTTGCTCCGCGTTACTGCTGCAACAATCTCCCCCATAATAACCGATCTGACTCCTGACCCCTGAGGCTGCGAGGACAAAAAGAGACAGTTCACGTAAAAATAACACTTTCTGTACAGTACAGCGAGCACATTGTATGAATAAATGTCAGATTAGGGTCGGAGGGCTGAAGTGGGACTCTGAGACACACGCTCACACGCCCTGGCTCTGCCCTCGCTCCACCGTCACACGCCACATCAAAGCGTCTCATAGCCCAGCAGTAAAAGTGGAAGCGGCGGTTTGAATTTATTCCCTTCAGTCAGACGTTTACTCGCTGCTTCCCTTTCTTAATGAGCGTCTTACAATAACCCTGTCACTTACTGCGGCAAATTACTGCTGCCTAAATGAGGGGCCGCTGTGCACGCATGAGTGTGTGTTTCCGCCACACACTCCCTCCGTGGTTTAAAAGCACCTGTATGCGATTTAGCGTCCCACATGGCCTTCCTCCCAAAGTACACTTTTACCGTTTTACTATCCAACAAAAAGTGGGTGATAGGAGGGCGGAGGGGAGGGCATGGAGCTGTAACGATGAAAGAGACAGAGATGGAGGGATGAGGAGGTGATAAAAAGGGAAGTGAAAGAAGGAGACGAGGTAGAGGGGGTGAAAGATCAGCGATGAAGACAGAGGAAGAGGCAGGGCGAGAAAAATGGAGAAAATTATGGAGCTTAAATCGACCCTGAAATGTCCAATAAATCCGCAGCCTCTGTCTTTATGATTTAAAGTGACACGGCTCGTCCACTCGATGCATAATTGATTGACAGAAAAATGACTCTTGCTGCAGTTTGCTGACAGTTCATCATAAATTTTACCGCAGCAAGCAAAGCACTCAACGCTGTGGTCAACACCCAGATCAATGAGGCCTCAGCCCTACAGGATCTATCAAAAATGCTCCTGAAGTGGCAGAATGTGATCAAAATTTTCACAAGACTTTAACCTGCCTGGTCAGTATTGTAATAATAATAATAATAATAACTTATTTGTATTAGGGATGCACAATATCAAATTTTTGCCAATATCCGATACCCCTATATTTTTTTAATTCATTATAGCCGATACTGATATTTCTGTTCAAGAGCTCAAGCTCTGTATTCAACAAAAATGGACTTGTTTCTTTCAGTGTTACAGTATATTTTTGCGAGGAACAGATGTAAAACAAGAAAAACAGCATTTAACTATTGCAAAACGAAACCCTTGATTTTTAAATGCATCCATGCAGTGATGAGAAGGTGCATCAATATTATATATTTTTGTATTTTGCCGATATTCCAGCCAATATGTGTGGCCAATATATCGTCTGTAATTATTTCAATATCGGCCGATACCGATACTTAACTTTTTAGGCTGATATTGGCTGATACCGGTGGCAAACCAATATCGTGCATCCCTAATTTATATAGCACCTTTCAAAAGAAATATTTACAAAGTGCTTTAACAGACGAGACAATGGCAGAAAAGGGCAAGACTCTGGAGACAATAAATCAACAATCAGGTTAAACAGAGACCAAAAGAGTCGAACCTAAAGGCACAGAGGTTAATTTAAAATAAAGCAAAAAAAGGAAAGAAAATGGTAAACTGAGTACTATAGGAAAATACTACATAAGTACAGATTAAAATGTCAACATGTACATGAGTAACATTAGTAGAGAAGGTATTTCGTTTCATATATAGAATGATAACAAAACAATAAGACAATAAAAAGATGATAGATTTATAGAAACACAGATAAATTGATGACAGTTGACGACATCACATCAGGAAGATGGAAAGAGGAGTGTAGATAGAGGATGGAAAAAAAAAAATCTCTTTTACGTCAACATTTGTCAATATACAATACTGGTAAATGTAACTGGGCATCTTCTACTTTGTTTATTACATTTTGTGATGTAAAAAAAAATAAACAATAAAAAAAGAAGACAAAAGCTGTGAGGAGCTGTATTAGCTTAGTAAACAATAATATTGGATCAGGAATCAGTGGGTAGTTTTTTTGTTTTTTTTTGTTTTTTTTTCTTAACTGAACAGGGAAGGGGGGGCCAAAAAGCTGATTGGAAGATCACTACCGTTGAATGTAATGGGCATCGTTTACTTTGTTTATTTAATTTAGTTAACAAGCAAACAAAGCAAACACAAACAACAGTGAGTAGGTGTGTTGTCTTTGTTCATGCAAATACTGGATTGGGAATCAGAATCAGCAGATAGTCATTGTTTAAAAATTGGACTGGGGCTGGTTGGGGGGCATAAAAGTTAATCGGGACATCCCTACCGGTGAATGTAACTGTAGCCTGTAAATTGAGACTCAGATGAAATTGTTGTGCAAAAAAAAAGCTCATCCTCTACTACAAATAAGCTTGTTTTCTTTGTTCTCTTGACCTTTTTGTGTAAATACACAAAAAAGAGACAACATTCCTTGATAATAACAGCAGTTATGTACATATAAACCCTATTTTTAATGTTTTAAAGCATGTTTCACAGGCAACTAACAGTAAGGAATGTTAAAAAGTCTTTGTTGATTGTAGAAGGTCTTGAGAACAAACTTGTAAAAAGCGCTGAAGTGGTAAAAATTGTAGGAATGTGATATAAAAGGACAAAGCAGGCAGAGAAAAGGAACAGGGAGGTGTAGACAAACAGTGTTTTGGGTGTACCGTTCCTTATTTTATATCATTACAAAACCAAAAATACTCCCCACCTCAGAGACCAGCCCTGTCTGCTGCCTGCTGCTGTGTGTGTGTTCACATGGCACCAGCCGTCCTGTATAATACCATAATTCTATGTCATTTCAGGAGCAGTTAAAGGATCTTAAACTAACTACCAGCCTCACTCCCTTTCCCTCGGTCTGTAAAATAGCACAACACGTGCCAACTGATGTGTGCCACGGCGGGGGAGAGTCGGCCGATGCCTGACTGTGCACATTTGTTCTAGTATGTGGATTAAATCTGCCGAGGCCACAGGTCAAGTCAGCTATCTTTGACTGCCGGGATTAGCCCTTATTTACAGTTGACTGTCAACAGAAGATTGTGTCGCCCTGTGAGATTTAAGACTTCTTGAGAAATAATGAGAGTTTCTGCGAGTTTTAACAAGCTGAACGAGAGCAAGGGTCAAACAGAAACAAACACGAGCGAGAGTGTGTGTTATCCCCTCACTGGCAAGGTCAGCGTGTAGTGCTATCATGCTGTGAGTTAAGGACCGCTAACACATAGATTAACGTGCCCGGATTAGCATGAGATTAGACATCAGCCCCTAATCCAAAAGCACAGTGTTGTGGGTGGTGGTGGGAAGGTGAGAGCCGGGAGTGTATGAATGTGAGCAGTGTGATGGAGAGGGTTAAAAGGGGCTTTCTCTGCAGGGAGCATTAAATCCTCGTGGATGGGGGAACATTGGGTCACAGCCCTTTCCAGGTCACGTCTTCAGTGTCAGAAGAGCGGAGAAACTGAATGAGATGTGGAAATGACTGCCTAATCAGATCTGCTGGGAAAATGGACACGTGGTTTAAGGACTGAGACATCAAATGGGCTGAAAGTTTGACTCAGGCAAAAACAACCTGCTGCATTTTAGGACCAAAGTTATGAAACAGCACCAAGCCTGTCAGGCTGTTTGATATTATATGTTCAAAGACTACACGATCTTAGTTATTTATAAGACTGGAAGAATAGAAAGAACTAAGGATTTGAAAATACAGACTTTTACAAATAAATCTGTCATAAGAAAAAACAGAGAGAGCATCTTCAAATCAAACAAGCTGGGACGTTCAGTTGCAATAGAAAACAAAATACAATAATTTCCAAATCCTTTTCAATCTATTATCAACTGAATACACCACAAAAAAACAAGACATTTAATGTTCACACTGATACATTTTATTTTTTTATTTTTTTGGAAATATTCACTCACTCAAAAAAGCTGGGACAGGGGCAACAAAAGAATGGGAATGCTGAGGAATGATCAAAAAACACCTGTTTGGCTCATTCCACAGGTAAACTGGAGACAGGTGAGTGTCATGATTGGGAATAAAAGGAGCATCCCTGAAAGGTTCAGTCAATAACGAGTAAAGATGGGGCGACGTTCACCACTTTGTGAACCAATATGTGAGTAAACTGTACAACAGTTTAGGATCGTTTCTCAATGCACAGATGCAAGGAATTCAGGGATATCATCACGTACAGTCCATAATATCAAAAGATTCAGAGAGTCCGGAGAAATCTCTGCATGTGAGCAGCAAGGCTGAAAACCAACACTGAATGCCTTTGACCTTTGATACCTCAGGTGGTACTGCATTAAAAACCAACATCATTTAGTAAAGGATATCACCACATGGACTTAGGAACACGTCAGAAAACCACTGTCCGTTAACAAGGGATGGGAATCAAAAACAACTGTCTCAGATTATATCATGAGTCTTGATGCTTTCAATTTTCAAATCAATTCCTTCCACTTTGCTCTGTATGCCTTGAAAATCACGGACATCACACTCTCATCAGAGGCAGTCATCAGAAAAGATGATAAAGAAATCAAAAATGGCACCAGGACAGACAGGAGACAGAAGTGGCAAAAATTGTGGCAAAATTTTGACAAACAGACACTGACCCATTAAGTGAGTGGAAACACCAACAACTGGCAGAATCGTTCAATTACGCAGCACAGCACTGAATATATGGTAATAAGATGTGTTTGACATTGTTGCAAGTGAAAACCTATGCAGGACAACTTTTGCCCACATTGATAAGGGAATCATTTTAATGAATTCCATTGATAATGACACTGAAATCTATAAAATTGTACCAATTTCCATCACTATAGTTGCAATTTATCAGCAACACCGAGAAATGCCGCCGGCCTCTCCTTGCCCAAGCTCATCTGAGATGGACTGAGGCAAAGTGGAAAAGTCTGCTGTGGTCTGAGTCCACATTTCAGGCTGTTTTTGGACATCATGGATGTGGTGTCCTCCAGGCTAAAGAGGAAAAGGACCATCCAGACTGTTACCAGAGCAAAGGTCAAAACCAGCACCTGTGATGGTATGGGGGGGTGTTAGTGCCCATGGCATGGGTAACCTGCACATCTGTGAAGGCTCCATTAATGCTGAAAGTCTTGGAGCAACATGCTGCCATCCATCTTTTTCAGGGACGTCCCTGCTTATTTCAGAGACAATGAAGACACATTCTGATCATGTTACAACAGCGTGGCTTTAGGTTAATTGGTGACTCCAAATTGCCCTTAGGAATGAGTGTGAGCGTGAATGGTTGTCCGTCTCTCTATGTGGCCCTGTGATCGGCTGAACGGTTCAGGGTGTACCCCACCTCTCACCCAATGACAGCTGGGATAGGCTCCAGCCCCCCAGTGATCTCAAAAGGGATAAGCAGTATAGAAAATGAATGAACGAGTTATTATCAGCGATATGATTGGTAAATCTTCTGCATGATGATGAAGACTGTGGCAGCTCTCTGAGTTACTCTGGGAGAACATCTCCTGCTCCAGGTCAGTTCTCAGACAGTGACTGAGAGGATGCATTTGGTCAAAGTTGTGTAAGCACTGCACAGGAGCTGCAGCGATTCCTTTTTAACTCATATGGATGCCCTGGTGAATCGTCAGGAAATGACTCACTCACTGTATCTTTAAAATGTTATGAGCCGAGGAGCTGTTTTTATGCAGTTCGCCACCTCCGTGAAATAAACTTCTCAGTCACTCCCGACGGCAAACTATCTAATAAAGCAGAAAGACCATAAAGATAACAATAAAATAACAGGACACAGCCTCTGAGCTGAGACTCAGGAGGTTAAAATGATAAAAAAAAGAGGAGATAGACTGGCTGTGTGGAGCAATGTGAGGCTTATAGACACACAAACACTGCAGACGTGCACAGACTTTGGATTTTCACATCCACGTCTATTAATAGGCCTCTGTCTGAGCTTCACGTGAGCATGCTCACATCCGGCTGTGGTGGATCCTTCTGGGTCTAGTCTGAGGTTCATCATTAACTTACAACACATCTTGACATATCCCAAGCAGCTGTTTGTTTTCAAGTTTGTTATTAAGATCATTTATCATCTTTGATTAACCAAATTGGTAACAAACTAGGGATTTAGACGGTCAAAACTCATCTGTATTTCTTCATCTTGGGATCACAGCATCAATGAATAAATGTGAAGTTGTTTTAGGGAGCAGAGTGAGGCTAATGTTAGCAGTCCTAGCACAACCATTTCCTTACCAGATAATCCACACTCCTGGTTGAATCTAAGTTTACCTGACACAGCCTACATACAATTTATTTCCCTTTTTCAATCAAAATTATGTCAAAACTCACACTGGTGAGATGATATTAATATTATAATTTGTGTTTGTTTACAGGTTGAAGAGCATAACTCCATTAGCTATTATCCAGTGCTAGAGTTTCTGCGACTGACTGGTGGCTCCTTCACAGCTGAGACAGAGCGTTTGACCAGGAAGGAAAGCCTGCATTTATACAACATATAAATATATTAAATCTATATAAATGTACATTTATCAGGTCTGTCACTTTCCATAAAAAAATTAAAAACTTCTTTGGTTTTAAGCATCCAAGTCAATAACTGATGATATTGAATTCATGTGTCCCCAAACAGATGTTACACCCTTTTACAGCTCACAATCACAATGTCACCTTTTTCTGAGCCAAGGTCTCCATTTTTCCTTTGTTTTTCTTTATTTTGCTGCAAACATAACTCATGCCAGGACAGCACATTACAGGTAAACCCTATGCCAGGCTCACTAAGAAACAAACATGCAAGGACTGGCTTAACAGCAGCAAGAATTGCTTTGTGTGTTGCCAGCCTAAGACAGATTGAAGGGGGGTGTATGCAGTTTTTGATGATTAAAAACAGCAAATTAGTCAAAATAAGGTGTTTTGGACTTCCATTTTATCCAGCACATATAATGGATAACATTATATCCTTTATATATGGAGATAGAAACACCTTACCTAATGAAAAATCGAATAAATGACCATTTTTCCTTGGACTTAACAATCAAAATGTTTACCTGTCAGTCAAGAAGTGTAGTACTGTTAGTGCTTTTTAATGTTTACCATCTTACAACAGAACATCAGACTCTGCATCTCTGTTCTAATCAACATGAACTATACCAATAGAAGCAGTATTGTCTTCCCACATATCTGGTTAGAAAATATATTGGTATGTGTAAAAAATCAATACTCTGTCCAGCCCTACAATCGGCCACACTCAGATTCAGGTGAAAGTGTCATCCCACATTGATTTGACCTTTTTAAATCCACCTCTGCACATTCAAATCAATGCTCTCCTCACTCCGCTAACATGTGATGCAACAAAGATGATCATTACCTCCTGTTGTTGTTGGTAACCGCAGCCAAATCGGTTTTATCTCGTAGGATACACATGCCAAAGACACTCAATAAGACCTGGTACTCTAATACTCTAATAATACTCTGTAATACTCTCAATGAGTGATCCTATCAGTGCTCAGATTCTCTCCGAGTCAGGACTCTTAGAGGCTTCTCTCTGACAAAGAAAACATCCTCTTTTATACTGGAGTTAAATCAAGCTATAAAAGGATGAGAACCCTGCTGGGATTTGACATCAACTTGTTGTGATTAGCTTCGTGATTAGCTTTGAGAGTGTGATGTCTCCCCTGGTGACCGTACACAAAGATCAGCTTCTCATTTAACAGTCTAATTTGACTGTTACATATTTTACTGCCAACCTGACAGCACCAGGAAAGTTTGGATTCTAAAGGGACTGTAACATCCATGTTTTAACTCTGGTCTACCAGTCTCTTATCAAATCTATACTCGCCTTCAATATGTCCTCCTGGTACAGCTCCTCTTGTCTAAACACAAAACAAAACTTGCCCGCACAGTTAACCAGGCCAGCAAAATCATTGGAGCATCACAAACCCCCCTCTCAGAACTGTACAGCCGGTCTGTGACCAGCCGGTAGCTCACTTATCATAAAATGATTCCTTAACCCTGAAACCCACACTAGCACGCAGAGTGATGTTGATATCATTATTAGTTGGACAGTTATTGAGCAAAAATGATCGTTCGCTAATGGCAGTTATCAGTATCACCACCAAAATCTAATCATTTTTAAGTTGGGCCATTACCAACATCTCCTGAAAATTTCAGCAAAATCCATCCAGTCGTTTTTGCATAATCTTGCAAAGAAAACAGACGAACAAACGCAGACAAAAACATCACCTCCTTGGCGGAGGTAACAACAGTTTCCTCCCATCCTTACATACATGCATGGGCGCTGCCAGATACTTCAGGCCCCATGAAAAGATATCAGACTGGGCCCCATCCCAGACCAGCTCTGCACAGCATTTTTTACAGCAGCTGTAAAGCATATTGACAAATAAAAATGATGATATACACTCTGAAAAAAAAAGGCTTGGAAATGCTATATTGATTAATTATTATATATTGTCAGTCATCTTTCTTTCTGAATGTAAAGCACTTGGAGGTACAATCAAATTTGTATGAACTGTCCTACATAAATAAAATTTGATTGATTGATTGATCTAACTGGTCCGTAATAAATTTGACTGACGGAGCGATTGTCCAATCACCCAATTAATTCGACTTATTTATTACAGATTTAAAAATTTAAAATTTTGTTTTTTTTACTTATTCTTGCCCCACTTGCAAGTTGTGTCAATACTGAAAATTTACGTTGTTTTCATAATGGTAGGCCCTGTCAGTTTTTGCACAAGCACATTTTTAAAGAAAAAAAAAGAAATTCATGATGTACTGTGAAAATATTGCAACTTTCGGTGTTTATGTAGACAAGCCTGCCTACGTCCACACCACATAATGAAAAAATACACGCGCTTTAACTCTAAGAGGGCAACTAAGTTTGGCTTTAGGACATTTGTTCTAGTAACACTGAGGCAATACTTGTTTCTTATTTCTGTGTCACTTGGAGGCTTTTTTATTAGGAAAAAACATTAAAATCATAAATCGAGTTTTGAGAAAAAGAAAATCTGTAGGCCACATCACCCAGCCGTAATGGATGAGCTAAAGTTGCAGATTAGCAGTGAATTTACAAGCAAATGAGCTTTATCTTGTTGCCCACATGTTTGTTCTTTTCTTAAGACCTGAATTACAACCATCCCATTAATCCTCGTTAAAACCAATTAATAGTAATCAGATGTCCTGAGGTCCTTTAATGCATCACTGTGGATTCTCTAATACGTCTGAGTGTAAAACCCCACCACTCGTGTCCGTCCCCGAAATTACAAACCACAATCCATGGAGGTTAATATGCAGAGCTGTGAGCCGAGACGCTGAACCCGCGAGTCTCATCCACTCCAGTCTACTCTGTTCACTGTCAGAGGAAGTTATTAAAAATGGGTCTGATTTGGCTGAAGTGCCTTTGAAGGCTCCAGAATGCACAGATTACTGCAAATAATGTTTTACAACAGAAATTCAGATGTTCATTATCCCACATGGTCTCATTAATTTTAAATAATTACAATGAAAATTGGAAAATACCAAGAACACTGACTTTATTTAATCTGTTTTTGCAGCAGGGATTAATCTGTAGTAAATTAATGTAGGGCTGTGAACAACACTTTTTTTCATACATTTCATTCAGCTGTACTTGTTTTAATGGGTCTTCCAATTAAATAGTAAAATAATGCTACTAAAACGGTCTGGGCTGTCTCTATTTTTGAGTGTTATTAGGATACATTTGAAGGAATCGAGGGGGATATATTTCCCTGCTCTTGTTAATTTAAGTCAATCTTTAAATTCTAGTCTTTCAGTGGGCTGCTGGTGTTCTCCAGGGCCCTGTTCTGGGGCCCCTTATATTTATCAGCTACTTCAGGGGTGGGCAACTGGCTGAGGGTGCAACATGCAGCCCTCCTATGCCCTAAAAATGGTTATTATAAGACCAGAATTGTAAACTTCACTACAATACAAGCAAGGAAATTCAATATTTGATACCTGTCTCAATACCATTGCAAAGAAATGAAATAATTAAGGTAATAAACAGCCCTGGGATAAAGATTTATTCTTTTTTATAGTGTAAAAACTGTAGGTCCAGGAAAAACATATAAGAACATATTTGCAGTAAATAATTAAAGGTTTACTTGCTTTTGTAAGCTCACACATTGTTTTTCATTAATGCTCATCAAAATATTTTTTCTCTCAATATTTTTTCAAGTTGTTAACTCAGGGCAGTTGTTACAACCATTAGAGCATGATCATGAACTAGTAAATCAAACAAAAAACTTGGCATTGTAGTTTAAGTAATTCTATTAATTTATGTGAATATGTTCTGCAGCCCTGAAAAATCTGATACTAGATCTGCTTGTATGCTTAAATAGTTTTGATGCTAACATTTTTTGTGTCCTATTATTTTAAAATATGGTATTGAAAAAGTACCTTTCTGACAGCCTTATTCCTAACTACAGCCCACCGATCAGTTAATATATGTGTGCAAGGGACAATATCTACCTTGAAAACATTAGTAATAGTTGTATTTCCATTAAAATAGGGCTAAAATTGCCTTGACCTGTTTTTGAAGTACAGACTTTTATGCCTTAAAAAGTCATTTGTAAATAAAATCAGAAATGTTAGTAAAGTATTCCTATCACTAGAGATATGCTACACCATACCATACTATATACTATACTAATTATAATGCTACCACTAAATAAATGCTCCATGACTTGCACACAAAGTCTTTCACTGAATTCTTCTTAGCTCATTAAATCAAGTTTTATGGATTGCATTCATCCATTTATACATGAATTTTAATCAAATAAATGTTGATAAAGTAACGTCTTGGATGTTTATTACTTTTTTTTAATCATATGTAGGAATGGATAAGTTAAAAGAATATTTATAGCAAAATTGTGGCCCTTTAACAGTCAGGACAAAATTATTTGGTCCTCTTAGTAAGCAACCTTTCCCATCCCCTGATCTACTTATTCTCTTCTGGCTGCATTTTCTGTAAGTTTTACAAAAGTCTCCATTGCTATGAGGATGACATCGCTCGACCTGTCTACCAAACCTTTAACTCTCTCTTAACAGAAAGACAAATCATGGTTTTCATGCAGCTTTCTCAACAGTGACAGAGCAGAGGATCTTCTCATTTGTAAATCCATCATCCTTCAGCTGCTCCTCTCCAAGTCCACTAATTGCCTCCACCCGTCATTCACATCCCACAGTGCCACTAATCATCATACCATTGTTACATCACACATCAACTCTGTTTGCCCCAATTCTGACACTTACATCACCTCTAGCACCCACCCCAAAATATTCACAGTTTCACTTCCCCTCTTCAGCAGCCTCGTTGCTTCTTGATAAATTACCACATTGTTTTTGAGATACTGCTCCATAACATACGGGGATGAGGCATACTCAGATTTATTGTCTCCTTTTGGCCAACATACATGACATTTTAGTTAACGAGTAACAAAGAACCCTTCATGTGGTCAAATCTTCTGATTTAAAGCTAATAGTCAGTCATTAACGGACAAAACCAGTGGTTCTTGGGACTTCCGGTGGCGCTCTGAGTAATATGGCTGCATAGAGAACAAGCTCCGGCACCAGCCTGAAAATACTCCATTCAAGAACTCGCATACTTAAAAAAAAGTGAAGCACATCGTTTCAATAATGAATGGGGACAAGAACAAGAAGCGGGGATATGGGCTGAGAAGTAACTACGAACGAGAAACAGACAATGAGGAGACGGCCAGACACTCGCCTAGCGGACAAGATGGCGATTCTACAGAAAACGAAACTTTGGACTCTATCCGCAAAGCGGTGAGTGAAGCAGTTACAGCAGGGATGGCCGTGTTACAAGCCGAGCTGAAAAGAGACTTTATGGATTTTAGAACATGTTTCCGGGAGGATGTGAAAAAACAAATGGACGAACTTACGGCCGAAATAAACAAAAAGATACAAGATGCAACATGCCAAATAGAGGGGGTCGCTAAACGGGTCGGAGAGTTGGAAGAGAGCATGGCGGGAGCAGAGCGATGGGATGTTGGAGTAAAGGAGGCCTTGACGCAGCTGCTGAACGACCAACGAGCATTAAAGGATAAAGTAGCCGACCTTGAGGGTCGCTCGCGGCGCAAGAATATCAGGATATATGGCGTACCGGAGGATACCGAGGGGACGTCAGTGGCCGGGTTCGTGGAAAATATGATAAAATCAGAACTGGGAGAGGACTTTGGCCAGGGCTCTGCCCTCGGAATAGAACGCGCCCACCGAACCTTGGCACCAAAACCACCTACAAGTGCCCCTCCACGATCCATTGTCGTCCGCTTCTTGAGCTTTGCAGTGAAGGAGAAGGTACTTCACGCTGCGTGGAGGAGGGAACCTCGAGTACAGAATAAACGGGTGTATTTTGATCATGATTACGCCACGGAGGTACAAAACAAAAGGAAGGAATACATCCCAGTTAAGAAGGTGCTGAAAGAAAACGGCATACGTTTCCAGACACCTCTAACCAGAATCAGGGTCTTCTATGAAACTGGTGCAGTCCAATACAGCAGTGCATCTCAAGCAGCAGAGGACCTGCGTAAACGAGGCTTCATCGTGGGTGAAATTAAACAAAGCATGAAGGGGAAAACTATAACGGCGGAGTTGCTGACGCGACTGATGCCGTGGGAGACAACAGACGGTCGGCGGGATACAGATAAGAACCGGTTCCAGCGGCAGGTTCGGGAAAAGCTCATGGAGTATCGTAGGATGGAGCCTGGAACGGCAAAGGGGGATAAGTGAAAGATTTGTCAACTCTGTGCTGGATGAAGCTATGGTGTAGCGACGCTGGGATGCTCTTCCTCTATGCAGGAATAGGACGGTAACACTAAAAACTCTATACCGTCTCCTTCTTTGTTTGTGTGTGTACTTTATGCAGCCCATATGCCCATTAATCCTATTTACAGTCGGAGGCTGGTGCACGCGAACTCTGTATTAAAGGGCCACAAGACTTTTCCTTTTTTTTTTTTTTTTTTTTTACTATTTCCTGACTTAACGAGGGGCCCCACCTTGTGGCTAGTTCCCCTCACTGTTAGAGGTAACATGGTACCCACTTTGTTGGAAGTTCAGTTCATTGTTTTGTATCATTGTTCATTTCAAGTTATATGCCCTGAGGTCTGGAGTGTGATAAAGGCAGTGCATTATTGCACACATGATGCATTACCAGTATTATAATATTATATCGCTGAATGTAAATGGGCTAAATAACCCAGTTAAAAGGAGTAAAATGTTAGCCAAAATTAAAAAAGAAAGTATAAATATAGCATTCTGGCAGGAGACACACCTCTCACACGCTGAACATGAAAAACTCAAAAAATTAGGTTTCAGAAACACTTTCTTCTCGACTTATAAAAAGGGTAAAAAAAGAGGAGTTGCCATATTAATCTCAAATGCAACTTGCTTTGAATTCTTATCCGAAATAAGTGACAAAGAGGGCAGATTTATCTTAATAAAAGGGAAATTAGATGGAAAAGATGTTACACTTTGTAATGTGTATGCTCCCCCGGGAAGTAACGCATGTTTCTTCAGAAGGATATTTGGCTTAATTGCATCAGAGACTCACGGAACCCTTATTTGTGCGGGAGACTTCAACATACTGCTAAATCCCAGTTTAGACTCAACTAATAGTAAAAGAGGAAGGAACCCAATAGAAAAACGAATAACTAGGATACTAAAGGATCTCGGACTTAACGATGTTTGGAGGTTTATGCATGGATCAATACCGGGATTTACATTTTATTCTGCCCGGCACGCTGCCCATTCAAGATTAGACTATTTCTTTATGTATAATAAGGATTTACATAGGTTAAAAGAGTGTAGAATAGGTCAGAGGGATTTGTCAGACCACTCAGGAGTATATATAACATTACATTTAGATGCCAGAAAACGAAAAACTCTGTGGAGGTTAAACACTGGAATGCTAAATGACCCAACATTCAGAGGGGAGGTAGAGAAAGACCTTAACCTGTATCTGCAGGATAATGATAATGGAGAGGTAAATCCTTGTATATTGTGGGATGCAGCTAAAGTTGTAATTAGGGGAAAGATTATAGCCAGGACAGCTTTTTTGAAAAAACTCAAATCCCAAAAATTGTTAAGTTTACAGGAAAAACTGAGAAATTTAGAACAAACACATACCACACAAAATACCCCAACAACAATACAACAAATCAGAAAAGTAAAACAGGAAATAGACAAAATTTTAAGTGAGGAAGTTGAGAAAAATATACGGTTTATGAAGCAAAGATTTTATGAAATAGGACCAAAAGCATCTAAGCTCCTAGCCTGGAGACTGAAAAGACAACAGGCAGAAAATACCATTTATAAAATCAGAGATCCTGTAACACATAAAGCTACTAGTAGCCTGGATGGTATACAGAAGGCATTTGAGACATATTATACATCTTTATACTCCCAACCAGATCAGGTTAATAATCATGTTATTGCTGAATTCTTAAATTCTTTAGATCTTCCAATGTTAGGTAAAAAAGAAAATGATAAACTTAGTACACCAATAACAAGAGAAGAAATAGACAAAGCTATTTCAAGTTTAAATAGTAGCAAGTCCCCCGGCACAGATGGGTTCCCACCAGAATATTATAAATTAATGAGAAAACCTTTGCTTCCCCTACTGGAAACATGTTTCAACTACATATTAAGAGAATCATCATCTCCCCCCTCCTGGAAGGAGGCCTTTATATCAGTCATCCCCAAGGAAGGAAAGGATAGGATGGACTGTAAAAACTATAGACCTATAAGTGTCCTGAATACAGACTATAAATTATATGCAACAATCTTAACAAAGAGGTTGGAGACAGCGATACCTATGTTAATTGATGAGGATCAAACTGGATTCATAAAAAACAGACAAACCCAAGACAATATAAGGAGAGCACTACATATAATTGAAAAGATAAATAAAGAGAAAATTTGTTCAGTTATTCTTAGTTTAGATGCTGAAAAAGCTTTTGACTCAGTTGGGTGGGAATTTCTTTTTCTTGTTATGAGAAGATTTGGCTTTTGTGAGAATTTTATACGTTGTATTCAGGTACTTTATACTTCCCCCACGGCAAGAATAAAGATAAATGGCAGCCTCTCTAACCCCATAACCTTACAACGTGGCTGTAGACAGGGCTGCCCAGCCAGCCCAAGCCTATTTAATTTATTTATTGAACCACTCGCCCAGATGATAAGACAGGAATCAGAATTAAAGGGAATAATGATGGGTGGGGAGGAATATAAAATAAGTCTGTACGCAGATGACGTGCTGGTAACACTAAGTGATCCAGATTCAGGCTTACCATTACTAATGAAAAGACTGGAAACATTCGGGGTATACTCAGGATATGTGCTTAATGTGCAGAAAACCCAGATTTTGTCATTTAACTATATCCCTTCACAAGAAGTTATTGGAAAATATATATGTAGCTGGCACTCCACCCAAATCAAATATCTTGGAGTAAACCTGCCCAAAGACATGTCACAACTGTATAATATTAATTATGAGCCCATCAATAAACAAATCTATGATGATCTTGATGGCTGGAGTATGCTCCCCCTAGATCTTGGCAGCAGAATTAGAACAATAAAAATGAATATTCTCCCAAGATTATTATACCTTTTCTTATCACTTCCAGTGGAAATACCTCAAAAACAGTTCAGAGAATGGAACAAACATATTTCACGATTCATTTGGGACAAGAAAAAACCAAGAGTGAAATTCTGTACTCTTCAGCTGCCGGTGGAGGGGGGGGGCATGGCTCTTCCATCTTTAAGGGACTATTATATATCAGCACAGTTGAGACCCCTTGTGTTCTGGTGTGATCCGTTTTATGTAAGCAAATGGAAAAGTATGGAATTCAGTCTGATGGATAGACCCATTCAGTCTGTCCTTGGATGTATTGACACAGGGAAGGATCTGCTGCAGACAGCAAGTAATTGGGTAAATTGCTCTTTGAAAACTTGGGTAGAAGTGGTTAAACAATATCAACTCTTAAGAGAGGTCAAATTGCTTAGGTGGCCCGCATATGACCCTGATTTTATGCCATCATTACATGATACCAGATACAGACAGTGGGCCGAAAAAGGTATCACCTCCATGTGTAAGATTGTTAAAAAGTGGGAATTAAATAGTTTTGAAGCTATTTGTCAAACATATGGGTTAGGAGGCCATGACTTCTTTAGGTACTTGCAGCTACGTGACTACTTTAACAAAAAGGTGAAGCGTTTTGGTACTACGGAGTTACCAACTATCATTCAAATTTTTATTAATGCTTACAACTCAGGTAATAATAAAGGTTTAATAAGCAAGTTATACAATAGCATTATTTCAATGAAGAAGGACAACACAGACTACATTAAGCAAAAATGGGAGAAAGAACTGGACATTGATATAACTGAAGAAATGTGGCAGCAGGCCTGGAAGACCCGGGCTTCCTCAACAAACTCATGGACGTGGAGAGACTTCTGTTGGAAAAATTTGGTTCGTTTCTTTATTACACCCAAACAGAAATCCAAATATGGCGGTATTCAACTTGGCTGCTGGAGGGATTGTGGAGACATTATGGTTGACCATACTCACATCTTCTGGTCTTGTTCTGTTATAAAGCCTTTCTGGAAGGAAGTAGAAAACATTATCTCCAAAGTCTTGGGTTTCAGTATCAGTGCATCTTTTATATCTTTGTATCTCGGACTCATCCCCGATGGACTCAGCAAAGAGGACGTGTACCTCTTCAAGATTTTATTAGTTGCCAGCAAAAAGGCTATCACAAAGTTTTGGCTTCAGAAAAGATGCCCTACTGCTGTCTTTTTTGTAGACATTGTAAAACAGTTACATTCAATGGAGCAGATGACTTACTCAATACGATTACAAAAAGAACAAGGTGAAAAGCGGTGGGAAAAATGGTGTATGTATTTAGCCAATGAAAACAGACATCAGTGATTGGCAGTGTAGTATGGGTAGTGTAACATGATGGGTATATGTTTGTGCTCGTTAACGATAACACACTCAAAGTGGACCTTTTTTACGCTTAAGGCAAAACTCACTCCATTACCTCTTGGATAAGGGCTTTTATTATTGTTGTTTTATTTGTATATCTTGTGTTTTTTCTGTTTGTATTTTTAAATGATAAAAGTTCACAAATAAAAAGTTAAAAAAAAAAAAAAACCAGTGGTTCTTAATTACTATTATTATTACTATTTATAATTAGATAATGCCCCATTGCCCCTAACAACCCACCCACAAAGTTAATTACAGGGCAAAGGTAAGATTTTTCTAAATAAATCCAACCACCTAAATATTATTTTCTTCATGAAGCATCAGTGTGCAAACACGGAAACCAATAGCATTTATCTGCCCTTGTTTTATCGACCCATTAAATATAATTACCTCAGCAAAGGCTCCTTGTTTATGCCAGCGTTTGTCTGTTAGCAAGATTTTTTTAAAAGTCAAGAATTAATTTTGATGAAATTTTCAGGGAATGTTGGTCATGACACAAGGAAGCAGCAATTAGATTTTGGTGGTGATCCAAACCCAGATGTGGATCCAGGAGTTTTCAAAGAGTTTCTTAAAATTGGCAGATCGGTAGTTTCCACATTTTCACTTATAACTCAAAAAGTTCAGAATAGATTTTGATAAAAGTTAAGGGAATGTTGGTCATGGCACAGGGAAGACGTAATTAGATTTTGTTGGTGATCTGAATCCGGATGTGGATCCAGGATTTTTTTTAAGGATTTGTTAAAAGTGTGATGGGGCAGCTTTTTGACCAAAACTTGACTGACAGTGTTAGAAATGACTTGTCCAAGGTTTACGCTCCTGGAGCACTTCTAGTTAATACCTTAATCTCTGTTCTATCTTACTTTAGCATTTAACACTCTGCATTTTGCACATTGAAAAGCTTACACATTTGAACTCTGAGGGTGTTTTTGTTATGGTTTGTCTTAAGCATACCGGTACCTTCTATATTGTTGTATTTGTGTCCCGTAAATTCATGTAGAGTCCATGTGGTTTTGTGTATTTGTCATCATGTTACTGCCTGTTGCTGATGTTTTATGTACTATATTTATTTTAAGATTGTGCACACCTGTACAAATGCATTACATCAACCTGCCGGGGACTACAGATGGAAATTAGTCCGTGGCTAAAATCACTGTCTGGCGGAATGTGCACTGTCTTCTATTTAAATAAATACATAAATACAAATATAAAAAAACAAGTGGCAACTCATTTAGCTATTTCTTTGAAGACTCAAATAAAAGATTTAAGTCCAGAGGAAAATTTCTAGTACCAAGAAATCAAAAATTTCCACATTACATATCAAAATAAGCCAACAGAAACCTCCTGTTACACAGCTAAGACTGATTTTTATATAAATCCCACTCCTGACGTGGCAAATAGCCAACCACAGGGTAGGATTTTGGATTAGCACATAGGGTGGCCAATCAAATTCCCAGGGGGCCCATGCCCCAATTTTGCCAAGACCCTGCCCAGACAAGTCGCACCCCCTCCTACTATTTGAGAAACACTGGACCAGACCCTCTGTCCTAACCAGAATAGTGACATAGAACCCCCAGTACATATTTTTTTAGGTAAAATTGATGGAAAAAGTAAAATGATAGAGTGAAAAAAAAAGGATTTTAACCCAAAATGTCAAGTTAAATGTAAAAATGTAGAAATAAACAACTACAAGCATCGAACAAAATTTGATTTGCATTTGCTGTGTGTCTTAATTTTTATTAATAATCTGATACGAACATTGCAAAGACATGACCTGTACATCTTAAATACATTTTATAGTGTAAATCATATTATCCAGCCTCTTAGTGCACTGCAGGAAGAAGCCGATGCAGCAACTAGTGGAGCTAATAGCAGAAGTTCAGGAGCAGGACCCCACCTCAACCACGCCTCTTCCTGCGTTCCTATAAATTCTAACCCGACCATTTCCTCCCTTTGTTTCGCTCACTCGACGCACCCCTCGTTCCCACCCCTTTCTTTAAACTTTCTTCCTTCCTTCTTTCCGTAGGGCCTTAAAAAAGAGGTTCGTCATGCCAGGGAGCTACGGCGGATTCCCCGAGAAGTTTCCCCAAACCGTCATCGGCTTCACGTATCTGCCATGTTGCTTATTATCCACTATACATAATAAATAATTGTCAAATTCATCCTGTTGATGGTGTGGTCCTTACTCGTGAAATATCCTTTTCAACTCACAGGGAATGCATTGTGAATGGTGAGTTGGTTTGAGTTGGAAATCGATTTTGAATCAAACTGTAACCTATTGGAAGATTTCTACCCCTAGCACCAAAATCTACCATTAATACCAGCATAAATCCATAGTTCGAGGTCATATTTACCTTGAAGGCTTTGGTAGATCAATTAATTTATCCATCCCATCACTAACAGGTCATCATTTTAGTCCCAATAACTGCTCTTTGTATCATATTCCTCAGCAGTCTCTTGGTGAAACAGAGTAAGCTGAGAAACCACCAGTTAAACCAGTTCAACACCAGTTCTGTTTACACTCTGAGCTCCGCAAACTGATAAATCTTTAGCTTTTCAATCCAAACACACAAACATGTTGTGTTTAAGCCCCCGTGGAGCATACGAAGAGCCTTGACTCACAAAGCGACAGGGCAACCACCGAGCTCACCACATCACACAAACAGCTCATCGTTTCATTTGGAAAACAGATGGACGAGAGAGGAGGGGGGCTGTGAGGAGGAGGAGGAGAAAGTAAAAATAGAGGCTGATAAGAAGGAGGGAGCAGACATTAAAGAGAAGAGAGAGAAGAAGGTGTGAACAAGAGCGAGTGGAAAAACAGACAGGTGATCGAGAACGATATGGGTTTGTACCACATTGATTTTTCCGTGCAGAGATTGATGTTAAGGCATCGAGCTGTGCGTGATTTTGCTCATGTCCCTCTTTTCCTTCCCACCTCACACTCCTTCTTTATGAGTTCGTCATGAGGATGCAGGGGGGTGCAGGGCTCCCACCCCTTCATCCATCAGAAACTCGCTCACATGTTGGCAATACAGGAATTTAATTATTTCACCTTTACCCCCACCTGTATGGGTAATGGCTTTGACTTCATACCTGGAATATGAATGTACATTATCTGGCTGCAGCACATACCAAGCTTTAGCTTTGCAATAGTTTTTACAAGTTTGCTGCAATTTGTGGGAAAAATCAGTGCTAACTGTACCAACTCAACACACTCTCAAAACTTAATCATCAACAAAGGAAGGTTTTACCTCTGATTCTCATCAAGGCAATTTAAATCTATCTCAATTTACGATTTTAATAGTTTTTATTTTCCCTCTCAAAAACTCCAAGTGGCACAAAAATCAAATTAATCAAGTTTTTCCATTATGTTATCAAAATATATTTTAAAACTAAACAGAAACTCCTCCTTATAGTTAAAGTGTCATAAAATGCCAGCCTGTCTACATAAACCCTTAAAGCTGAGCTATTTTGACAGTTTATTAACATGGAACTCACTGAACAGTATCTTATCTTATTAAAAAAAACAAATACAAGCCTACACATTTGCTTGTGCAAAACCTGAAAAGGCTTTCCATCATGAAAACTGTAAATTTTCAGCATTTATATTTTTAAATAGGCAACAACTTACAACTGGAGTCGAGAAGGAAGTCACAATTTTGAATTTTAAATCTTCTGCAGAAAATAAATTTAATTATTCAATTTGATGGATATATTGCCCAGCCCTAACTCCAAGCCATCTCTGTGTGGCTTTACAGCACAGACTTTACACTGAAGCTGTCTGTCTCTGTCATTACTGTGTTTAACAAAAAAGTACAATCCGAGAAAAACTCACTGTCATACCTCTTGTAATCATCCACTTGTCCTTTGAACATAGTTGTAAATATATTTGACTCTGCACAATTTCTGTAACTGGAAGACAGTCAAGGCACATGAGAGCTTAACTTCTTGAGACAATTCGAATATAAGAAATCAGTAACCATCAATTTGGGGTTTTTTCACCCACTGTTTTAACCTTGATATTTGTTAATAAGTTAATAATCAAACGCAATATCCTTACTGCCAAACTTTGCCTTTTGGTCAAATGTGGACGACTGTCAAACAGTGATGTCATGTTTATATTTATATTGTAAATATTGTTAATTTTAATAGCATAAATTCCTTGGCCTTGTTTATAGCATCACTTTTACTTATTTTATTTGTTTATTCCTTCATAAGGAAGTTGATATAGCTTCAAGACTCTGCATATTGCAACTTGCTTACTTAATTTATTATACTCTTATCCATTTTAATGTCTTTATTTGATACTTCTACTGCTATACTGTGCATAAGAGCAACTGAAACAACAAAATATTCTATTAGGGATTAATAAAGTATTTTTGATTCTGATTATCAATAGAAACATCAGATCAACTTGCACTGACGACTAAAGACAAAAGGTCAGGGGTGCCTTCTGTACTCAAAAATGGGATACTCTTTACACTATTAAAATGTCTTTATTTTAACTGCATGGTCATATAGACCAGAAAACCAAACCCAGACGTGTTTCGGCATCAAGCCTTCTTCCAGGACGTCATGCAAACAGATGCTTGGCTGCAGTAAGCCCTTGGTGTGATGACTGATGGATGAAACAAAGCGTTAGCATGTCTCAGAGGGTGTAGAGATTTAATTAGTTACCATGTCAACTTGTGACTTTCAGCTGGCTGCATTACTAAATGTCATGGTTGAGCAACTGATAAAACCAGAGTGAGTCCTCATTAATGTCTCAAGAGAAACCACTGGAGACCACTGCTTTAGAGTGCAGATGTCTTTCCTTTTAGTATTTAAAGCACCTGAAACAGAGGCACAGGAGTCAGGATCAAACCAGACTGAGCAACACCCCTCCAATAACAGAGAATAAAGGAGTGAAGGCAGTGATGGTATCCAGGACAGAGCCTCCTCCCTCGTCCTCTTATCCCTCTCTTCACATCCTCCTCCTCTCTCTCCTCACCTCTCCCGCTCTCTGTCTCTCTCTTATGTCGCTGCATCAGACATCATGAAAGATTCACAGCTCTGCTTTTAACAGATCGTGCCAACCAGACCCCCTTCCATCCCCTCTCCCTCGCTCCCTCGCTCAAACAGACACACTTTTACAGACACTACGTTGCACTTATGGATCTGAGTCTGTCTAGAAAAACAATGCAGTGATGGAGCAGGAGTAGGAGACAAACGGGCAAAGGAGGGGATAAAAGAAGAAAGAAATAGAGCTCAATGATGAACCCACACTATTTTGGCAGATCTGGTAATTGCCCATTTAAATCCTCTGCTGACATTTTACAGGAAGGACGAAGCCAGCCGGACACCCAAATGATGAGACTATACAGCATCTGATTGGTCCTGGGGCAGGACTGGAAAGAGGAGAGAAGGGCAAAGGTACAAGATTGTGAATGTTTTTTCAGTGAGTCGAGGACATCACTCAATCTGATGCATTTCCCTCAACTCAATGCAAGTTGTAGATTTTCAAACTTCTAAAACAAACGTGGGTCATCTTCTACTCAAAGAGATATTTCAGTGATTCTGAGGGGGGCTTGTATGAGGTTTACTTTAATAGAAAGAAAGGTAGCTAGGTGATTATAAGCTCTGCTCCTGCGAGATTGGCACAAAAGTTAGGCTATGCATTGATGTGGATGGGGCCAAGAGCTCAGCGCCATTGAATAACTTTAAAGAGATGAAAAAACAAACCAAAAAACAGTGTTGGAGTCATTTTAAACTGTACTGAACACTTTTCCAATAAACTACCTCTCTGCCAACAAGCTTCTTTGTTTTGGTTTAAGTTCTCTCCAAATAGGGATGAAAGATTTATGGTTTTCAGATCGAAATCGCAATTTCAGACAACGCAATCATGTGACAACACAAAGACTGTTTAGGAGTAGAAGTTGGAGTATCCCTTAAATAATGAAAACAGATTATTTATCATCAATTTTAGATGATGAATAATGTGTTGAGTGCTTTTGATCATTGATTTCCTTACTGTTGTCTATACTGTAAACATAGTGAATCTTGCACTGAAGATTGATTTGAAGAAAATAATCAGAATAAACCATAAAAAAGGTTGATATCATACAAACTTAGATTTTCTTTAGAAGCCTACACCATCATTTCACCCACCTGTGCTAATTAGTTCTTCGTTTAAATTGTTTTCTTCTTGTTTTCTTCCAGACCCGAATGTACATGCCTGTGCTCACTACCTTTTTTTTAACTATTATTTTCATTTATCCTGTAATTACAATGCTGTAAAGTCCCAGGCCTGTGGCTCCCTCACATTTACCTACTCTCTCTCCTCCAGGTTTCTTTCTCTAACTCTGCATTTAGGCAAAAAGCCAGCAGAATAAATCATAAAAAACACTGATATCAAACAAACTTGTATCTCCTTTAGAAGCATAAACCATCATTTCACACTCCTGTTCCATGTCAACCTTGAATGCTTTATGACGTTATGCTTAATAATCAAATCAGCTATGGGAAAAACGAGCTGGATTTTGACTTCCGGACCCACACTGCTGAGCTCTATCGGGTTAGTGTGCATTCCTGTTTGTGTGTCTGTGTATTTGTATGTGGACGGTGTATTCGACGTTCCACTCTGTGACTCTCCTGTGAGCGCCTGACTGAGCATGTGATGTGTGACAGATGACGGACAGTATCAATTTCCTCTGTGGCACACAGTCGTAAACGCTCATGCAGACACCGTGTGCAGATAGAGGCAAACATCAGCGGATGAGCTGCAGGTAAACTGTCAAATATTAATGCCTGCTTACATACAGGCCTTCTCTTCTGGTTTTTACGGCAGTATTCTCTTCGGTGATGTACAGTTAAAAATGCATAGATGAAAATGGGTTTGTGGCACCCTGGGGTAGAGCGGAGGTGGGGGTATTTTTGGATGTATTTAACCAGCACGGGCTGAAAAGCAGACTTCTCTCACAGGGCTTTCTTGAGGGCAGAAATAGAACAACACATTTCATGCCTGGAGAACCTCATAACAAATTAAAGTTTGCAAAATGTTAACCTAAGCTGTGGCATTAATAAAAGCAGCAGTGAACTTATTTCAACAGAGGCTGATTGTGAATTCATGGTTCTGATGATCACCGAGTGCGTCGGCCTGTCGAGCTCATTCTCCTGCAAAAACATCTCAACATTACTGACATCACAAGCACAGTACCTGTGTGTAAAAGAGTAAAAGCTTCAGTGAGACAAGACCAAAGAAAAACTCTGGATGAAGCACAGAAGGGGGCCGCCTCCTGGGGACTCAGACTGTGACGCACACGAGTGAAAAACCCTTTTTAATGTTCGTAACACATCAATTATTGAAGCCAAATACCCCAAAAGACTGTTAAGCAACAGTTCTTGGCTGGTTGGACTAAAATACCCCACATGTTCTGCAGCATAAATTAAAGTTCTGGTGCTGTAGTGTTGGGCCTTTGTTGAATTTCAGGGGGGAACAGGTACTTTTACTGAGAGACTTTGTGAGAACATACAAGTTATTTTAACTATCATGGGTAAAAATGCAGACTTAAAGGGATAGTTCTGGATTTTTTAAGTGAGGCTGTATGAGCGGACAGCAGTCTGTACAAAAAACAGTCCGCACAGGAGCTAGGGCTGCACATTACTGTGCGGTGCCACCGAATCTGTGTGACTTTGATCATTTTGGGTGGAAACAAGCCACAGCAAGAAAACACTCAGAGAGCGCAAAACTCCACCAAGGTAGCTCACATATTGCTGTTACATCTATAAGCAACAGTTCTGTGATAAAGTTACCATCATAATATGATTCCTTGACCCTGAGAACCCACACATATTAATTAGACAGTTATTGAGCAAAAACGATCATTTGCTAATGGTGGTTATCTGGATCACCACCAAAATCTGATCATTTTTAAGCTGGTCCATTAACAGCATCTCCTGAAAATTTCAGCAAAATCCATCCAGTAGTTTTTGCGTAATCTTACTAACAAACAAACAAACAGACAAACAAATCTTATCAGGAAGACGCCTCTCTGGTGAGGTGTTCAGGGCACGTCCCACCAGTAGGAGACCTCTGTGAAGACCCAGGAAACGCTGGAGGGACTATGTTTCTCAAGCACTCAAGCGTCCTCCCACTAGGCCTGTGCTCAAAATATCGATATGGCAAAATATTGCCACATACTCTTTGGGGATACGTGTAACGATACAGATTCTACAGAATCAATACAGCCTCAATGTTTTGGCAGTTGTTGCCAATACACTCTGGATAATGCTAACAATGGCACAGTTCAAAGTAGAAGCCAAGCTAAATGATGAAGCACATGCTCCAAATTTGGACTTAGGTCTGCCATCTTTGAGGACCTCAATTTAAGTTTCTTAAGTTGTAGAATTATTTAAAACTCATCCTTGTTCTTTTTCTTCTTGTAATAAAAAAGTGTATAGGGACGCATATAATATCCTCAGTGTCAGGATACGTATCGTATCGTGAGGTTGCTGAAAATACCCAGCCCTACCTCCCAAAGACCAAAACATGCTCATTAGGTGAACTGATGACTCCAAATTTGCCCTTAGGTATGAGTGTAAGCTTGAATGGTTGTCTCTCTCTCTATGTGGCCCTGTGATCGGCTGTTGACGGGCTCAGGGTGTACCCCACCTTTCGCCCAATTATAGCTGGGATAGGCTCCAGCCCCCCCGCGAACCCGAAAGGGATAAGCAGTATATATAATGGATGAATGAATGGCTGTTTCTCTCTAACTCTGGTGATTCTACGTTTAGGCTGTGCACCAATAAAGAGGTCAGAGACATTGTGTTGATGTAAATGCATAGATGCTCCCTGCTTGGCTGAGCCTTGTTAAACTATATGGACTTGTAACTAAACCTGTTAAGTATCTAATCAGCAGGTAATCGGACCTTAAACTCCACGGATCATATTCAACACTGTCATTCAGCAACACATCCTCCTTCTGTTCTTTAAACAAGCACCAACGTGACAAATATTTGACATACAGGAAACATAACACACACATACACAGAGGCATCATAACTCAATACCTCTGTGCAGATCATGAAGCATGCAGGACATGAAGTCCCCTCTCTGTTTCTGTCATCCGATCACATGGGTGTGTGCTGCACGGCCCTGACAATGCAGAGTGTGAATGAAACACAAGTGTCGTCCCCGGAGAAGGTGTTGGCTTTCTCTGACTTTTAAACACACACACACACACACACACACGAGGTGACACACTATAGCTCATCTTTAACTATTGACCAGGTAGAGAGCAACAATGTGTGAGAGTTAAAGCGCTCGCAGGCACAAAGACAGACGGGCAGACAGCAGGAAAGACGACTTCCATTCACATGCTGTAAAATCTGAAGGACAAAAGGTGTGAGAAGAAAAGGAGCTTTTTTTAAACTCTGGGAGGAATTAAGAGCATCAGATGATCAGATTACGCTCTGTGGAGACAAGCAGGGCGGCAGATTAAGATTTGAGAATGTAAATTATGAAATTATGCATTTAATGAATATGCATGATGATTCTTGAGCCTCGTTAAAGTTAACATAAAGTAAAATGCTGAGAGGAGAGCAGATGGAGAATCTTGATTGCTTGGCTTGAGATAGGCTTCTCCATGTTTGACGTGGTGCTTTTTCTGATGGCCGCCATGTGCCCAAATCTAAACTCATACAAGAACTCACAGAAACAACATTCCTACCCTGAAGTTTAGCTGCTTACTAGGGCTGAAAGATTTATTGTTTTTTAATAGCAATTTCAGAAAACACAATCATGTGATCGCCAAACCTGCAATGAAATTTTTGCAGGAAATTTGCATTTACGGAAGTGCTGGTAAGCAGATCAACAACACAAAGCCTCTGTTTAGGATTAGAAGTTAAATAATGAAAACAGATTATTTATCATCAATATCAGATGATGAATAATGTGTTATGTGCTTTTGATCATTGATTTCCTTACTGTTGTCTATACTGTAAACATAGTGAATATTGAACTGAAGCTTGATTCAAAGAAAATTGTGAATCAAATTGAAATAGCAATATCTGCCAGAAAAAGATCTTTTCCTAAAATTGTTCAGCCCACAATTTAATTCAGCCCATCCTGGTGATAATGGTGTTTTTGGGGGGTTCATAGTGCTGAATGAATGAGGTGGATGCGTTCGGCAGACCTTGCCACAGTTATCCGACTTTTGTGAATGACAGAATTGCAAACATTCACTCATTTTGAATTTGATGCCTGCAGGGGCAGCAGGGACAGGGGCAACAAAAGACTGGAAAAGCTGATGAATGCTCAAAAAACACCTGTTTGGAACAATCCACAGGTGATCAGGGTCTTTGGAAAAAGGAGAGTGGCATGATTGGGTATAAAAGGAGTATCCCTGAAAAGCTCAGTCATTCGCAAGCAAGGATGGAGCAAGGTTCACCACTTTGTGAACAACTGTGAGAGCAAATAGTTAAACAGTTTAAGAACATTTCCCCATGCATACTTGCAAAGAATTGGGGGTTTCATCATCTGCAGTCCAAAATAAAAGAATAGGAGGTGTTTTGTCTTTGCCTTGAAAAAAAACTCCTATATTCTTGAACTTAATAAGTAACCTCATAACTATTGATGCAACCCCCAAAAAATTAGTATTGAACTTTTTTTCCGGTCAGGAATGACTTCATGTTTGATCTGTTTTCCTGAAATTCACCTGTCAGACATTTTATCTAACATTCTGCCAGGAAAACAAATATACAAGAGTCAAAATGAGATCCAAAACATAAGAGAGGTGGCCAAGGTATCCCAACAACCTGAAGTGGCCAGCATTAGTATGGGTGATAGATACTGAGCTATCTTTTAAAGGCAAAAAGATACAAACAGTTTGGAGAAAACAGAGATAATGAACAAGCACTGTAACTGATTTTTGTAAACTATAAGTATTTTAGCGCAATACTTACAGTAATTTACTGTGAAAAAATATACAGGAAATTACTATAAATTGCAAAAGATTGTGTGAAAATTTACTGATTTCTGTAAAATTAACAGCATTTTACCAAAAAAATCTACACTTACAAACTGTAAAATGTCCATACAGTAAATAACTGAAAAGGGCAATGGATCAAGAGAAAACTGACCAATAGCAGGCAAGACTTATTTTAGTAAAAAAATGCATTAAAATGCATTAAAAAAGTTGTAAAATAAAATTTGGTTACGATACTGTAAATGAAAAACAGTAATTATGCTGTTAATTGAAAGACAGTACCTTGAATACCTTGATACCTTGAGTTGAAGTACAGTAGTAAAACTATTATAGAATAATAGTAATTATGAAAATAAAAAGAGTAATGCTACTGTGAAGACATTTACAGTAACTTACTGGCATCTTGTCGCCAGTAACTTACTATAAAATTTACAGCATCCTTTTTACAGTCAGTAATATGTTGATTAAACCTAAATACTAATACATAATTATACATTTAATTAAATACACAGCTCATATCAAGAAAAAAAAGCTAGCCCTTACACAAATGTAGCTGATAACCACTGCTATACAGGATATACTTCACGAGAACTTCCTGGCAACAGCCAATTAAAAAAGTTTAGGGAGGGCAGGACCGTCAATAAAACACATCTGGAAGGTGACTGGATGATTGTTCTGTCAGTCACATTCATTACAGGCCAGTTACATAGTGCTAAAGCAGGGGTGTAAAGTACAAAACGTGAGCCAATTCTTAAGCAAACTCACAAAAAAAAAATGGAGCAAAAATCTTTTCTGCATCAAAGTTACTCTTTCAGTGTTGTTAAAAATGTTGTCCAGCTCTGATAAAACTGATGCTGAAAGGGTAACATCTATGCTAAGCTCTCTATGAGCAGCCTTCGGTTACAGGCTCCGTCTTGCTGTCGTCATGCTCTTAGCTCCCCCCTCTCTGTCCTCAGAGTACGACTGATCAGTGCCTCTGCAGATCAACCTTCATCATCTCAGTTTGGAGGTTTGGGAGATAAATCTGCCTGATTACAGAAATGAATCAGGCAGATCCTGCTGCCCTGTCATGTTATGTTAATATAACAAGTGACCTTTGACCCACTTTCCCAGATGAAATTGTTTGTTTTCCCTAAACTACAGAGCTGCATGGGACAATGTTCTCAGTTGAATCTGACAATCACTCATCCCTAATCTGAAGCATTATCCTGTACATTATTGGAGGACATGTGACCGACCTAAGGTTACCTCCTCTAACTCTGTCAGAGATAATGATAATCATAACCAGCTGAGTCCTGTCCCAAATCTGCCGGAGCCAGTTTGAACCCATCTGGCCCCTGCAGGCTCACAGTAATAGAAACAAACATCTCTGAATGTAAAATCAAACAAACCTGAATGTCAGGATTTTCATTTTCATTTGCTTAGTTTTCCATGTGAGGTTGATCTTTCTCTTCCCGACAATTTAACATTCACGCTTGTTTATGTCAATGTTTCATAAAGTGTAAAATACAATCATATCCTCCTCTAATGCTGTTTTATATTTGACTGTTCCAACATTCACATGATGTATTAGTGCAGAAAGCAGATGGCAACAAGAAACAGCATGTTGGTGTGCAGTAAATCAGAGCAAAACAATGAGGTTTAGTGACATTTCTGTCATCAAACACAGCATATCCATCAGAGTCTTAGTCTCTAGGAAAAGGATACAATTCAGATGTTTGTATAAAAAACTTCAGTAATTTTGACTCAATCTTTGAGTACGTTTGTGAATAATGAGAATGTTTATCATGTTATAAAACAGAAAAAAGCCATTGAAGGATGAATGAATGCAGACGCTGCCAAAGCTGTACGTAATTGCAGAATTTCAGCAGAAGATCCAACAGGTGAGAGTCATGATTGGGTATTAAAGGAGAACCCCAAAGGCTCACATGTAAGGATAGGGCAAGGTTCACCACTTAATAGTCCAACAGTTTAAGAACAATGTTACTCAAGGTACAACTACAAGGAATTCAAGGATTTCATCATCTACAGTCCATAATGTCATCAAAAGAGTCAGAGAATCCACAGAAATTTCTGCACATTAGTGGCAAGGCTAAAAACCAACACTGAATGCCTGTGACCTTCGATTCCTCAGGCAGCACCGCATTAAAAACCAACATCACTCTGTAAAGGATATTAGGTACATATGTTGCCATCCAAAAGACGTCTTTTCAGGGACGTCCCTGCTTATTTCAGATGAAGACAAGTGTTACAACAGCGTGGCTTCAGAGTGAAAGACTGCAGGTACTAGACTGACCTGCTGCAGTCCACACCTGCCTCCCTGTGAAGATGTATGGCACACTAAAAAGCACAAAACACCACAATGGAGACCCTGGACTGTTGGGCAACTGAAGTCTTACATAAAGCAAGAATGTGAAAGAATTCCACCTACAAAGCTTCAACAGTAAATGTCCTCAGTTTCCAAATGCTCACTAAGTGTTGTAAAAGGAAAGGTTTATGTAACACTGTGTCCCTGTCCCAGCTTTTGTGGAAGGTGTTGAAGGCATCAAATTCAAAATGAGTGAATATTTGACAATTTTTGGAAGTTTTTTTTTCATTTTGAACATCAAATATCTTGTCTCTGTAGTGTATTTAATTAAACACAGGTCAAAAATTACTCTCAAGTCATTGTATTCCAATTTTATTCATGTTTTACACAGCGTCCCGACTTTATTGGTATTGAAGTTACTCATGCCTGCTAAACACGAGCATGTCCTTATTTTGTTTTTCTCTTTCATAGACATGCTTTTGCATAATTAGAATTATTCAAAGGAAAATAAACACTTTACAGTTTAACTGGTCTGTCAATCTAATAAAGAAATACAAAACATGACCACATGTTTCAACAGCGTGGCTTCATAGTCGCTGGAATTTTCTAGAAAAAGCATCACCATCACCACCATAGAGCTTGAGATAAATAGCCATTTTTTACTTTAAATTTTAAGTTTTGCAAATAAGTCATACTTGTATTAAAACTTACAAAAAAACAAGAATCGGAGCCTTTAGATTAAATTTTAACATTGTCTATTTTCTCCTAACTTGGACCTGCGTGGAGTCAAAGTTTATGTGGTGCACTGATGTCAGATCTCTAACAGCACTCTTGCCAGCCAGAGCCCCTACATGTTAAAAAAGGAAATCATAAAAGTGTGACTGTTGAACAGATAAGTTTATTAAGGATGCATTTAAGAATAATGTTCTCATAATACTCATTAATGATAATTATTGTCAGGAAACATTACATGTAAAAAGTAAACATACAGTGTCATATTTAGCCTACAAAAAGCATATTAATTTTTTACAGATAAACTATAAAATGTATATTACTCAAAAACTTTAAACCCAAAAAGTAGCCCTTTATAATACACATCTTTCCGGTAGCTCCCAAGCTGAAATAGGCCTGTACTAGACTGACCTGTCGAGTCCAGATCTCGGACTGTTGAGCAACTGAAGTCACACATCAAGCACGAATGGGAAAGATTTCCACCTACAAAGCTTCAACAGTCAGTGTCCTCAGTTCATGCCCCTGTCCCAGCTTTTTCAAAACATGTTGCAGGCATCAAATATAAAATTAGTGAGAATTTGCAAGAAAAACAATCAAGTTGATCAGATTAATCATTAAATATCTTGTTTTTGTAGTGTAATCGGTTGAATTAAGGTAGAAAAGGATTTGCAGATCATTGTTTTCTGTTTTTATTTACATCTTACATAATGTCCCAACTTCATTAGATTGGGGGTTTTATATCAGAGCAAGGACAGTGGTCCATTTTAGCATTCGAACCCAGCTACAGCCATGGCTCCACTTAGCATATAAACTAATAGAGGATTGTCTGAGTCCGCCTCCCTGAGTGATACAGCTCTACCTAAAACCTTGAATCTCTGATATGAGGAAGATTGAGAAGTGCTCCTGGGGAATTGTTCTGCCGGCCGCCATCTTTCTGTTCCCATCCACTTGTCAGTCTTAATGGGTTCTGGGAAAAGAAGAAGTCCTGCTCAAATAAGTGGAGCAGATCAAGGTCCAAGTGCATTGTGTTTTTTCTTTCTTCATCTGTCAATAAAAGATGAGTTTTTAATGGAAAGAGAGGAAGAGCGTCGTGTCAGAGCTCCCCTCAGTCGTCCATGAAGCTCAAACGGAGACCTTGAGTGACTCACTTCATTCCTCCGTCTATCCCTCTCTCCTCTCCTCTTTGCCTCACTCTCCTGAGTTTGTTGATCTCATTTCCCTCGCTCACCCACACCTCCGCATGCAGACACATCCAATATTAATACCTCGCCCGGATGCACCAGATTATTTTCACTGACACAACATGAAATGACCTTCAGATGGCTCACACTGAACACACCTCAATCTCCTCTCTCTCTCTCTCTCTTTTCATCTGTGCGAGCTGAGGTCAGTGTTTCTGTTCATCTTCAGGTGAAATACAGCCACAGGCGCACGGAGCGACAGATGATGATCGCCTTAAAGGAGGGAAACAACTCAATTTCTCAATCTCTGCTCTCCTCCAGGTCCCGACAGTTTAATCAGGATCTGTGAGGAGACAGGAGACGCAGACTTTGATGTGTGACGCCTGGTTGGTCGACTGACTGACTGTTGAGCTGATGGATTAGCTGACGGGCTGTGAAACTAACCGACTGGTTAAATGCATAATTGCTTGAATGGTTGGCTGCTTTAGAGGAAACCTGGGATCATGTATGGAGAGGAAGGAACTGAAGTGTTAGTCTGCTCTTTTTTTAGCTTTATGACACCAGCTAATGTGATCAGCCTCTTTAGCTTCTTTACCCCAGGCTGAGTTAAATATCACTTTAAGTAGATGACAAAAAAAGCCATTTCTGCATCTACTGAGAGGGATAAACGTGCACACATAAATATGAGGGTAGGGTGATATTGAATAAGGTCGTTTCCACACCTGGATTGTTTGGGATGGTAGTTCCAAATCAGGTGGGCATTCCCTGTTTGGCACAATTCATTTGGATTGGATTGGATAATCTCTATTTTGAACATAGGAATAATAAAATATTAAAGTTAAAAAACAAACAAACACAAACAACAAAAAATGAAAACATTATTTACAGAAATTCTTTAAATATTAACGCTGTTCGATGTTCAAAATGGAGTAGGAAGAAGCTAAGCTTATCTTGTCCTACCCCATTTTTTCATTGGTGTATTACATAATCACTAATCAATCAGCAACACAGTACGAGAAAAAAACAAGTCCATTTGAGAAATGCCGTACTTTTAAGATTTGTTCCAGCAAAGTGCTTTTTCATGTTCAGTGTCCCTCTATAGTAGTAACCCTTTTCTGTCTGTGAATAGTTTCTGCATGTTGCCTGGGAGTAAATTATTTCTTGTTTTGTACATTATTTGTACTGTTTTAAATTCCACCAGATCCCTAAACTTAAATATGTGACTTTATAAATAATCTATCAGTATGTTCCAGATAATCTGCATTGTTTATTATCCTTATAGCTTTTTTCTAAGTGTGCATAGTGGCTGTAGGTTGGTTTTGTAGGTATTGCCCCATACTTCAGTGCAATAATTCAAATATGGAAACCCAAGTGTGTAATAAAGCATATGTCAAGAGTTTTGACTCTGAATATATATGAACACCCTGTTTCAGCACAAACACCTGCACCAAGCTCGCCTGACAGAGGTGACCTGGGCTCACTTCAAGTCAACCCCTTGAGTGGTTCATTTGCAGTGAGGACACAACCAGCCAACACAAACAGGGTGATGAGTTAACTCATCGCACTGCTGTCGATTAATAACTTCACTACAGCAACCAGGTTGATAACAAATCTAACCTTACTGTTTTGATCCCACAGGGTCACATTCTGTGCTCAGACACAACATCACAGGATTCATGAACATGGACTGATCCAAAAAGACGTTTACTCCACAGAACTTAGTCCAGCTCATTCAAGCAGGACGACTTATCCTTTTTAAAGCTGCTCCCTTCTTTTCTGCATCATGTCTCTGCGGACAAGGATGGGAATCGAAAAGCAATACTAGTTAAGAATCGATAAACAGCTGAAGGAATGGATATCATTTGTCATTTTGCTGAACAATTACCTTATCAATTCCTTCCATGTTGTTCTGCATGCCTTGCAAATCAACAACAAAGGACTTCATTTGTATTATGTGTTTTGTTAATTAAAGGGGACATATTATGCAAAAATCACTTTTTAAGGCTTTTGAACACATTTTTGGGTATTTGGCCTGGCTCCCAGCCCACAACATGTGAGAGTAGACAACATAACCTGTATTTAGCAGGCTGTATAAATGTAAACTCTTGGTATTCACATAAGACTGCCCTAACTTGAGAAATTTCTGTGCGAAGTGCCGCCATATTGTTTAAATTCTTAGCGAGAGACCGGCGTACACTGTGTCCAGACCCAAAACCTATCACTGCTCGGTTGTTGGCTGTAAACAGCTACATATATCTTTACATATAGGCTACCAGCCTCGGAGGACCAAAAGGCTCAGTGGATTAATTTTACTTTTGAAGGGAATGTGCTAGCTGCAGCCGGCTAAAATCTGTACGTGTGTGCCAGTCACTTCAAGTCTGACTGCTTCTCTAACTTCAGTCAGCTCAACACAGGACTGGCAACTAGACTTTTCCTGAATCCGGGCTCAGTACCAACAATCCGTCACCAACCCTGATGATGGAAATGTGAGTATTTTAATGCTGTGTAGTATTTATTTTGCTCAATGCTACGAGCTAATGCTAACAGCAGGGGGAAATGAATCAGAGGTAACTTCACATGTTCGTCAATGTTCACATTACTTGTTGAAGGTCTGAAGGATAAACTTCAATGTATGAACATTCTTACATTAGTCAAGAGAAGTCTAACAGTTGGCTGAATATAGTCACTCCTTGTCTGTTATCTGGTAACCGGCATGAATTTGCAGTTCGTGTGTGTTCAGGACTGTAAGCGGCGCATGGCTGGAGCGGCAGTGCGCTCCGCTTTGCTCAAATTACGCTGCAGGTCTATCATGAATTCCCCGTATGTACGCCGCTCTGCTCTGGCTCGTTAGCATATTAAGGCGACCGCCCTCAAAACCAGCTGTTCTGAACAGAGGGGTTATGAGAGCGTGGAAAGGATGCAGCTGTGCTTTATTCATAGGCTTTTTGGACCAAAGCATGTTACTAATGTTTCATGAAGACATCAAGGATCCATGTTAAACTGCAGAAAAGGAGCAAAATATGGGACCTTTAATATCTTGTGAGAGAGGGGCAGACTCTATAAGATTTTCTTCTTTCTGCTCCTTTTCATTCACAGGTTTGAAATTTTTGTGTTTGTATAAAATGTTTTATTTACTGACAGAATGAAATAAAATCTTAAACTAAAATTAAGTTAAAAAATGTGGATTTATTTTCAACAAAATGATGATAAAGCACTTTATCAGATGGAAAAATACTGAACTTTCATTCAGTCATCTATGTAGCCTAGCTTGAAATATTTGTAGTCACAAGTGTTTGAAAGTCAATCAATAAGGGAATTGATAAGAATAGGATCAATAAGTACAATTGATAATGGAATTGGTATCAATAAAATCTCATCTATTCCTATCTTCTAATCTGGTGTCCTCTATGATTGACGTTACAAGCCCCTCTTCTTCATGCACAGTTTGTTCAGTTTGTTAAATGAATAAATCAAACTAGTGTACCGATATCAGAATCATAAACTTTATCACTTTATGAAAAATCAGACAATACTAGAACCTGTTTGTTACCATTACCTAAAAGAAAAGTCAATACTGGGTAGGGCTGTCACCTTATATTTGATATTCGAATAACCGTTCAAATATGGGGATAAATATCCGTAACCGAATAGTAAATAAATATTCGAAAGTAAAATATTGAGTTTAGCAGCACATCAGGGCGCCTGGAGCAGTGGACCGTTTCATCCAACAGAGGGCGCTCTCAGCGCAGCCTGACCCTCAGCCACATCCGCTGCTCTCTTGACCTCAGTAAACAAAGAGGTGCCACTCCGAGCGGACATTAACAGCACCGAATCATCTGAGGAGCGCTGTGCAGTAGTAGTTTGGGTTCTTCACCGTTGATAGCAACTTTAAAATCAAAGACTGGGCTGTGTGTCGGTTATGTGCAAAGCAGCTTATTCACTCGTCCTCCACATCAAATTTGACGGCTCAACTGTCAGCTTTCATCCAAGTTATACAGCCGAGTGCAGCGGCGCTTCGTCAAGAGCTCAACCCAGTGTGACTGCGTATAAGAGCGTACAAGAGAGTCTCTGTCCCTTACGGGGGGGGCAAATAATCGAATATCTTCGGTTATTTGGGTGTATGTTTGAAAACCATTCGAGTTTGATTTTTAGGAAAAGTGACAGCCTGAATACTGGGTAAATTCTTGGTTTTGACCATGAAAAAAAAATGGCGTCAAACTTTCATACACTGCCAAAGCTGCACAAAAAATAGTTGTCTGAATGTCGGTATAATGAGATGGTCAACTCCTAACCTTGCAGAGCAGATGGATTGACCTGACTCCATGTCTACAAGCTGGCAAATCCATTCAGCAAAGACACAAACTAAAACGACTGAGTTCAGTCTGCAGAGCTACTGACCAATCAACGTCCTTTGAGTAGAAATAGGTGAGAGCTACAAGCATGACCTCAGCAAGAGGTGAATGAAAGTCTGTCATATTGGTCTGAACATATTTCTCCATCAACAACACTGAAAGTGTTTTTACGTAATCTTGCCAACAAACAACAAAACAAATAAACAAAACAAACAAATATATGCCAGCAAAAACATAACCTCCTTGGCTGAGGAAATAACTTGATATTCTGCCCAGCCCTAACACAGATCCATGCTACAACCACCACACCTGCAGCCCACAGCAGAGCAGACAATGAAAAATGCCCACAACAGCAACACACGAGTGTAGCACAGCTACTCAACATAAATCTCCAGCAGCCACGAGCACAAAGCAGATCCAGGTTTTCCTGCATGGTTGATATTAAACAGCGTTCACACCTGCAGTGCGAGCATCAGCAAACAGGCGTAACAGCCCTGAATGGACCGTAATAGCTCCACGAGCACATGGCTGACACTCTCCTGCAGCACTGCCCCTCAGCAGACAATGAAAGTGCCCCAGAAAGGAGCAAAACAGGGACATTTACAGACTGGAGAGCATTTTACTGAGGATGTGAGCTCTGTTTGATGAGGGGTGTAGGTTTTTTAAAGACTGGAAAACAGCATAATGTAAGCACATCCATCTTTTGTTTCAGCAAAGCATAAAAGCAAGTAAAAAAACATATGTACAGCCTAAAGATGAATGCATTTTGCTTACTGTAATCCTCATTTAGACCAATAAATCTGCACTAATGATGCAGCTCATCCTGATGTTTGGGATGAAGGACTGACCAGGGTGGGAAACTGGCAGCCAGGGGGCCACATGCAGACCCCCTACTCACTCACAGTCCCCACAAGAGATATAAAAACATCGTAATGATGGGGAAAACTGACAAACCGGCCTTATTTGACAGGGTGCATGATATTTGAGTTTTGCAAATATTCATTGTGCAGATATAAGATTTGAGCTAATTTTAGTGAATGCATACAAATGCCAATAATCTGGCATTTTTAGTAATAACTCAAGGTCTCTCCTGTAACTGAATAACCCAATATTCTCATTGTGACAAAAGAAAAAGAATGTTTGAATCTTTTATAAACAATACTTATGGTGTTGTAAAGACAAACATTTAGTGGCTTTAAGGTAAAGTATGATGGCTTATTTGTTCATTTTTGGCCTACCCTGATGGCCGATAAGCAAGAAATACAGTATATGTGTCTGATACATGTGGGCAACAAAATGGCTGCAAATATTGGCAGATATTCTAACATACTTATGATCATTGTTGAAGCTATTATCTGCTGATATACATTTTAAGCTTTTGTGCATTCCTGTGATTAATGCCCTTTCGCTTTGCAAGTTTTAAAGGTATGACTGACTGTAACTGCTTCAATATATCCTGCTTAGATCTTTTTTATAAATGCATGTCTTAAAAAAATAAAAATGCAGGTAAATGCAGTGATATATTCCCTCATTTAGCTAAACTGTGCAGCATTCTTGGGTTGTCCATCCTTGGCATGCAACCGTTATAACAAAGGCGATGGTCACTATCAGCTCAGCTGCAGGTGGAGATAAGAACCCCACAAAATGAATGAATTTCCACGGAAATATATAAAGCTGTATCTCAGTGTGTGAGCCAATCAGCCTTTTAATCAGGGATGGGCAACTGGTGGCCACATGCAGCCCTCATCCTCACTGAATGCAGCCTATTGATTAATTTCAGGTTTTCGAGGATTATAAACATGTGGGTTTTAATCTACCACATTCAGCCTGATTTGTCTCCACAGTGCTGTGAACAAATGCAAAATGCATTACAATATGCATACTGACAATGTTTATACAATGATGTTGAGCTGACTGTTTTGCTGTTTGCAAGAAATTAGCAGATTTGACTGGTTGCAACGGCACCTGCGAAGGTTTTCATAAAATATTATTAAATCTACTTCAACAATTGGATGTTAATTGCTTGAAAAAAAACAATTTAATTGTCTTTGATTTCATGTCAAGCTCACTAGAGCTGCATTTATGGGCTCAAAATAGTCATGTTGGTCTCAGAAATTTAGATAAAAGACATGTGAAACCTCACATCTCCAAAATTACTCATTTTCAAGAAATCCTCTGAAACGTGTTTTTTATTCTAGGGATGCACAATATTATCAGCCCATTATCAGTTTTAGCAAATATGAATGATTTTGCCAATATTTACAGATGATAATTTGACCGTAAAAAATAACCAGAAATATCCAATATATTGGCTGTAACATTTGCTAAATGTACAGTTGTATCATGATGTTTGCTTCACCACGACTCAAAAGTCCGCTTAAATGAATTAAAAGTTTCATTTGTTAAAAATCAAAATGATGTTTTTTCTTGCTTTACATCTGTTTCAAACAAAAACTGACTGTAACATAAAAGGAACAGGTCAGTTAAGGTAGAGATTTTGTGCTCTAGGACTAAAATATTGGTATCAATATTGGTATTGTGATAATGAGTTTGGAAATATCGTCATATCGGATATTGGCAGTAATCCAATATCGTGCATCCCTAATTTTAAGATAATAAACTCTGTATTATTATGTCTGGCAAATTATATGTATTCTTTTAATTGAATTAGAAATTATAAAACACAGGTACAGCCATGAGGGGCAACCAAGAGGACTGATTCATGACGAGAAATGAAACTCATGATAAATGTAGACACGAGATTTCCACCTAACATCGACAAATATTCTTTGATAGATATTTTGATTGCCTTATTCAGCACCTGCTTCAGTCTGAAGGACATAAATGTGGCCCTCATGGTCACCAAAGTTGCCCATCCCTGCTTTAAATCATTCATAGAAAACTCGCTCAAGTGCTGAAAAGTGCATTAATCGAGAGTTAAACATGAACGATCTTCTTCCAAACTCACCGGAGATCTCAGTCTGCGGCACCCCTGCCAGAGTGAACCCTTTCCCGGTGTAGAACTGCCGCAGGTCGGTGCAGCTTCTGTCCGCCCCAGCAGCCACCGCGCCCGGCGCTGCAAAGAGACACGCCAACGCGCACAGAAGCACCGGGAGACGCATCTTCTGGAGAGTAGTCCTTTTAAGATTCAGACAAAAAATCCGGTGAATTCCCTCCTTGGACCAGTGCAGTTCCTAGGGGAGCCCTGTCTTTAGTATTTAGTTGAATTAATTGAGTTTTGGTGCGTAAAGAGGCAGTTTTACCCTCAGCGCGCACCCAGCTCCGGCGGTGAACCCACACGCGGAGAACCGGGAGAAGGAGGCGGGGGATCCTCTGTGCCTCTGCGGGGGAGAGAGCAGCGACGCGCGGCTATAGGTGTCAAGTACAGCCCGCTCCACCTCCACCTCCCTCCGGTTCTTCTTCTTCGCTGCTGGCTGCAGAGATGTCAGACAAAAGAGTGTGTGTGTGTGTGTGAGTGTGTGTGTTAGAGAGGGAGCAGGTGTCGCTCAGTCAAAGCCGGTGCACATCCACGCGCGCATTAAAGGTCCATGATTATGGAAATAAGCCGGTTCAGGAGCAACAAAAGCGCAGAAGAACCCGGGATACGGGACGAGGTTTTCAGGCAGGAGCCGAGCCGCCCGGTAAATCCTCCTGTCCGCACTGTGGGACAATGAGCCGTGAATGTGAGGGAGTGCAGAGGAGTCCTGATGCTCTCTCTCTTTGTGTGTGAATATGAATGTGTAGATGTGAGGCTCTTGCAGCATGGTCCAGGAGACAAGGAGCTGAACGGCGCCCCCTGCAGGGGGTGCAGGAGAGTTTTACAGCACAATTAAACTCGTGGGACTTCCCATCAAAAATGTGTGCAGTATCCGCTCAGATTAATTGAAATTGACAAAGTCCACTGTGGGAGTCTGTTTTGCTTTCATTATCTCCGCACACACTCCTCAATGCGAAGGCCTGAGGTGATAATGAATAAATGAGAGGAGTGTTTGCATAAAGTCCTGCTGCAGGGGTGGGCAACTTCGGCTCCAAAGCAGTGTTAATTTTGACAGCACTTTTTAATTTAGTTTTAGTTATACTCTATTGCCTAAAATATTTTTTAGTTTTAGTCATTATTTAGTCATCTAAATTGTTTTGATTTTAGTCTCGTTTTAGTCGACGAAATCTACTGTAAATTTAGTCGACTAAAATATGAAGTGTAAAGGGTAAGGCATTTTTGTGTTTCCTTGAATTTCTGAAGTCATGTTTTACGCTTGGATAAAATAAATTGAATGTATAAATGAACAGAAACAAATTGAACTTTTGTGTGAAATGCAGTCACCTTTATTTAGGCTACCTGGCAGAGCATCTCAGTTACAATACCAGAACTGACAACAAACAGTGAACCTGCTCTACATGAATATATCAATTCATAAAGAGAGGAGCTCTGATTGGATCGCTCCACAACTTATTCCACCACCACCAAGCTAAGGCAGCTGTGATTGGATGTCCCTCTTAACTCATCCAACCTTTCCACACAACCAAAGTAGCTGTGATTGGATATATTCCTAACTTGTCCCTACTTTCTACATGACCAAATTAGGTCTGATTGGATTAAGTCTCTGTCAAACATTTTAGTCTAGTTTATATTTGTTGATGAAAATGTCCGTTCATTTAGTTTTAGTTTTAGTCCATGTGCACTTGTTTTTATGAGTTACTGTCTAGTTTTTTTCGGGGGGAAAAAAAGGTTGTTGATGGAAACTATGATGAAAATAAATCAACAAAATTAACACTGCTCCGAAGAGTCCCAAATTGACTTTATCTTCATCGCCAGAGGGCCAGATGCATTCAATTTGTCAGATAATTGTTGTTATTAAGATTAGAAATTCATTCTTAACCAACATTTATATATTTAAACACAAGTGCATAAATTGTGATACTTACTGTAATGAGCTAAATGCAGAACTGAAGCAAATATTTCAATGCAAGTTACACAACATACTGACTATTAATGTTAATTTTACATGCACTTATATTTTTATTTTTGTAGTTGTATTTAGTTCTGGAGAAACAGTGTTTTTTAAAAATAAATTTCCACTTTTAGCTCCATTTTCTTGGAATTATTGCTTTCTCTGATGTCTTCCCAGCAGGTTTTGCCACGTGTTGTTGTCCATCTAAACACATTTTTGATTCATTTTTAATTGACTGGCTATAAGGAGAAAGAAAATCACAGATATCATCTAAATTGTTTTACTGCCTGAACAAAAATTGAAATTCATTTACACCAAAAATAATTCAAAGGTATTTAACTCTCACAAGTCCAAGATCAATATGTACTGGAGTGTCAGAGTATTCATGCAGTAATGATGTCAGATTAAAGTATTTAGAGAATTCTATGACCCTAGATTTAAAAAAGGGGAATTTGAGTGTCAAAATCACCCTCAGATCGTTAAGTAGATTTCATTAGATTAGACAGAACTTTATTAATCCCTGAGGAAAACTCCCTCGGGAAATAAGGATTCCAGCAGCATTGCAAGCACACAAGGTAAAAAAAAGCACACTGGTATATGAAAAGTAAAAAAGAATTTGCAAATATAAATACTGGTATAAATAGATATAAATAAATATAAAAATATGGCTACTGGCTACTGCTCCTTCCTGTCTTTAGTCTTCCTGTTACTCTTCCTAACCTCTGTTGGTCCTGAACTTTGGAAGAAGATGAACAACAAACAAGCCTTTTCACATCTGAATATGATTATTTTACGCTTAAGCTATCAGTAGAAGAAATAACACCACAATAACAAATAAAAAAGGACAACTCTGAAACAAGGTCCATGTTAAACACATGCATCGGACATGTCCCCCTATTAAAGTTTAGAGCATTATTATAATTTGTAATGGATGGTGGCTAATGAACTGCTAACAAGAACTACAAAAATGGCTTGGGATCCTGATGCGATACTTTGTAATAAAAAAACACACAACAGCCGTGGGAATCAACTTGATCAGGTCATTAGATTAGAAGGTTATAATGTGATGTTACATGCTGGAGGTGTGGTAACTAGGCAAGTTGCCATCTTGTAGTTCCATAACAGCTTTTATTCTCGCTGATTAAGTCTCAGCTTTAAAAAATCGTGAAAGTTCAGTTTGCTTGTGATGAAAAAACATTTAAGCTTCACAGTCTTTTTGTTGCCACAGACCTTCTCATCAGCAGTTATCCCAGGAAGCGCTGAAAAAGCCCACAGGCCTTTGGTCCAGGGGCCCAGTGAAACGCAACCTCTAGGTTGACCTACAAAAATAAGTCATCCCAGCACCTCTCTGTTCTGACAGACGGATTTATGCTTTGTAGAGTATTTTGTGCATTTCCTTACATTTTTGAAACTAGCAGACATCTGTTTCATCTCATGATGACATTTCTTCGCTCCTTGTTGCACTCAACTGTGCAGAACACAAGAAAAGAGGAAACTGGAAGCATCAGATGGTTCAGTCCGCTCTGATTGTTGAACAGGTCAACTCTGCGGTAATTGGTGAGTTCAGCGCTGCATAGCACCACACTGTCAACAACTCTGTGTTCATTCTACTCTACTCGATGTTCTCTACTCGGCACTGGGCTTAAACTGTTGCTGAGACAACGTTATGACGTCACACTGGTAGGTCCTATTAGGGGAGAGGATTAGAAGCCTGTTTTAAGCAGAGGGCCATAAACCTGGAAGGAGGAGGAGGTCCTGATGCTGCAGACTTCTTGTCTGGGGCACAGAAGTACTTTAACATGCAGAAGAGAGATGCGCATGTAAAACTGAAAAGCAGAATATGGGCCTTTTAAAGGAAGTAAAACACATTTGTTTATCTTTTAACAACTCAGTAACCAGGAACAAGGATGCCCATAAGAGGGGAGAAAGGGTTCATAACTTTGGACCGTAGGGGGTTGATCAATGATATTCTGCATCCTGAATTTGAGCATTAGTTACAGTATTACTATTATTACTATTATTGTTATATTATTTATTTTACCCTAATCACCACATCATCAACTGTAAGCCCCCTCTTGCTTTAATATACTGGGCCATTGTTTTGTATTATTAATACTGTATGTAGATTAAATTTAACCTTCAGGTCAGTGATGTCGTTGCATATACCAGTGCTCAGACCTGTAATTATTTTTTTGCAGTAAGATATTGGACTGTTTTTAACAGACATCATCCCCTCACTCCTATCCTCCCTTCTCTGCACTGACTTTCTGTCGAATTTTGAATTGGTTCACTGCAAAAACTCAGATCTAGGTGAGAGTATTTTGTCCAATTTCAAGTCAAAAATACCTCATTAGACTTATTCTAAGACACCGTTTCCTGATATGTCTGGATTAAGATCTTATTCAGAGATATAAAAACTAAAAATAAAGCATGAGTTGCTTGTAATAAGTGAAATAATCTGCCAATGAGACGAGACAAAATCACCTTTAAGGGATTCTTTTTCCAGAGCAGACTTTAAATCTGAATTTAAGACCCTCACTGAGTCAATTTGCTTGTTCCATAGGCAGATATGTTCTTAGCATTACAAGCAGTTCAGTGCCTATTTTTTGCCTTTTATTCTTTGAGGTAAAAATATCTATCTGGACTTGTTAAGTGAATGCGGATTAGAATAAGTGTTCTAGATATTTTTGACTTGAAAATAGACAAACATACTTCCTGAGATCTGAGTTATTGCAGTGTTTCAAGATTTTACTGATCACTTTTACAGCATGCATGAGTCTTGCCCCGTGTTATACAACTGACATGTTAAGACAAGATAAGATAAGATAAGATAATCCGTTATTGATACCCAGAGGGAAAATTCAGGTGTTGCAGCAGTGTTGGGGTAAGTACAAGGGTAACTAGCATGAATTAAAGGTCAATAGAATAACAGATAATATAAAATATATAGACCAACCCTGGCCATGTATTGCTCCAGTCATCGTGCAGGCCTGTGCCATGTGCCAGGCCCATGCCCCACTTATCCCCACACAGCTCACAGGGTCCTGTATACTACACAGGATATAGACCAAGCCTACGGCTGATTTGTGGGCGACACCATTACAAGCGGCCGCCATTACTGTGGTGGAACAGCGTGTCTACTCCCACCTGCTGTCTGAGTAGGTGTCTGACTTTAGATACATTTCACAGATTAAGGATTTTACTCACGTCAATTAAAAAATATGAAATTAAGTTAAGAGTTCAAGCTAGACTCTGGTAGCTGACCAACCTCCAGAATTCAGTCAAAAACAACTATCGAGCATAAGCAGCGTCCAACAGCAACAAAACAGACAGAAACACAAACACTGATCCAGTATCATGTCTCACAAGAACAAGGCTGGAGCCACATATTTCAGTGGAAAATCCACCTGAGTTCAAGACGATAAACCGAACCCAACCTCAGCCCGAGCTGACCATCCTGTTTCTACAGCCACCTTTGAACACAGATTACACACAACCACAACTCCAAAATGACTGGAAAAACTCATAATTCCATCTATTTGCTCGCAAGTTGGATAGAATAGATCATTTAGTATGACAATCTGCTTCTTATCTGTCTTTTGTTTCATTTCACACATTACCTCTTCAGCCCCATGGGACCCAATTTTGGGTCTGCTGGGGCTCAGGAGAAAAGCTCCTCCACACGACAGCACAAGCAGTGAACTGTGCCTTTAAGACTATAGTCATGTTTTTATTTGACAAATACATATATTTCTGGCTTTTGGTTAAATATGCACTGTTTTTCAAAATCCTTGCCTGACCATATTGTTATCAAACCTCTTTAATTTTTCTCCGCATCACTTTATAGCAATAATACTTCACAGAGATGATGTAAACATTATTCATTTTTACAGTTTCACAGCCATTCCAGCATCATTTCTAAGAGAGATATTCACAATAAAAAAATGTTTTTGTTTTAGGCGAGGATGAGATTTTCATATTATTCTGACCTCTATCTTCATTTACTCTGTCCCAGTAACACATATACTGATAATTACACATCTGAACAAATCTCTCAAGTGTTACTTTTATTATGACACCAAAATTATTCAAATAGACCTTGTGGTTGCAGAGATACACTCTTTTCTTTATGGGTATGGGTTTCGAGCAGGAGGCTTAAAAAAGGGGCTCGGGCTGAACAGGTTAAGTAACCAGTAGCTTCAGTAAACTCCCACTTAGCCCACAGCTTATTAGCTCTGATTAGCAGCTCACAGCCACATATCCTTAAAAACACAAACACAAAACTCTGCATCTTTAATGAACTATGTTGCTCACCCATTGACGGTTCTGATCTTCATAACCTGATGAATTCACCTGCAGCCGCTGTTCACCTTAAACTTTAACATCCAGCCGTGAAAAATGGGTCCTTCAGTGTTGTCCTCCGTTTGTTGGTAGTTAAGTGTTGTCCTTTTGTTTTTTATCCTCCATCAGATTTACGTCTCCACTGCTGTTAGCCTTTAGCCTTGAGCATGCTAACACCAGCTCCAACTCGTGTTCATCTCATGAATATTCAATTAGCCATGTGCTGCTCACGTATTTCAATAACTTTGGCACTGAACAGGAAGGAGTATCGCTACCTGATAGTTACACAAAGAGAGTTGAGAGGATGTTTTTTTAAAGTGATAACACAAAAAAACTTTGATTTTTGTTGACTCTCCTGAGCACTCTCATTCAGACATATGCTAGTCACAGGACTTTTACCACCGCAGTAATGGCGGCTCGTCAACTTCCGGTATTTCTCAGGATTGGTCTATAGTTTTGTGTTTGTGTTTTGGAGGATATGTGGCTGTGAGCTGCTGATCAGAGCTAATAAGCTGTGGGCTAAGTGGGAGTTTACTAAAGCTACTGGTTACTTAATGTGTGAAATGAAACAAAAGACACATAAGAAGCAGAATGTCATACTAAATGATCTATTCTATCCAACTTGCAAGCAAATAGTAAGAGATCTGGTCGTGTGTAATCTGTGTTCAGAGACGGCTGTAGAAACAGGATGGTCAGCTCGGGCTGAGGTTGGGTTCGTTTTGTTATCGTCTTGAACTCAGGTGAATTTTCCACTGAAATATGTGGCTCCAGCCTTGCTTTTGTGAGACATGATACTAGATCAGTGTTTGTGTTTCTGTCAGTTGCTGTTTGACGCTGCTTATGCTCGGTAGTTGTTTTTGACTGAATTCTGGAGGTTGGTCAGCTACGTACGGAGCCCCTAAGGTGCCACGGAGAAAAAAATATATAAATTGTGCGCACGAGATAGTAAAACGTGCGCACGATATATTAAAACGTGAGCACGAAAAACTTATTCATGCGCACGTTTTAGCTAAAACGTGCCCTCGAAATAAAGTTATTTACCACTTTTTGACTTGGTAAAGTCTTACTGCGGGTGGCAGCAAGACACGAGCTTTGCTTGAGTCTTGAAAGTTGTGCAGCTTTTATTTAAGGTACTGATAAATAGCCTAAGGGACTGTACATACCCTGCACTCCTACATTCACAGACACAGCTAACGTTGGCAGGTTACTGGGATGCTTCAACTGAGCCCGGCTGTCTTCTTCTTCTTCTTCTTCTTCTTGGTTTTTACCGGCAGGTGACCACAATATTATGGGGCATTACCGCCATCTACTGATGAGCCCGGATGTCTGTTGCCGCTTGCCTATTAAATCGAGTTTTATCTTAAACGTGCGCACGTTTTAATATATTGTGTGCACGTTTTACTATCTCGTGTGCACTATATATATATTTTTTTTCTCCATGGCACCTTAGGGGCTCCGTAGCTACGAGAGTATAGCGTAACCTAATTTCACATTGTTTACGTTATTTTTACGTGATAATTGACCTGAGTAAAATCCTTAATCTGTGAAATATATTTACAGTCAGACACCTGCTCAGACAGCAGGTGGGAGTAGACACGCTGTTCCACCACAGTAATGGCGAACGCTTGTAATGGCGGCGCCCACAAATCAGCCATAGGATTGGTCTATAGTGAGCAGGATCAGGTTCAGGAAGCACCCCAGGTGCCCATCAAAGCACATCATCTTTGGAGATATGGTCCTGTCAATGATGCCTAAAATGCACCAAAGCCCCGGATTGCAAGCCCTGGATATGAAAATTTAACATTATCAGATTTCTTCTGGGGCCTAATTAAAAGGCCTTCCAGGGGTAAAGCTCTTTCTGTGGGCGGGCCTGGCCAGGGAAGGCAGAGCAAAATGTCTATTAAAATATTAATACAAGTGTTTTTTTCATGTTATGAATAAATATCCTCACAAGTTGGAAAGTCTCCTTAGCACCACAAACTGGTGAATAAATGTTCAAAGAATAAAATGTGGGGTCATCAAGCAGGAAGAGTCATTGCTTTAAGGCTCCTGAGTGAGTTATACGTCCATTACAGAACTCTAATGACCTGCAGCTCTAAAGCATCTTCTCCCAAATATTTCACCACACTTAAGCCAAAGTTAGTATATAAGGTTTAAGGGGACATTTACTCCCATGAGGAGATGGTAAATGGGTCGTGCAAATGCCAGATATGATCCTTCTCTTTCCAAAAAAACCTGACTCACCCAAAGCCTCACACACGCCACGTTTCCCTGCGAGGCGTTCAGTGTCTGGTACAGATTCAGAGTCCTCCTCCGGCTCAGTTTGGCAGCCGGCAGCGGTTGGTGGACGTGAGGGATGAGCTGTCAGATGCTCTCCTATCCTCTCCATCCTCCCCAGCAGCAGAGCCAGGCCCAAAGGCGGGGTCGTAAAGGTCGCACGGCATCCCTGAGACCTGACTGAGTGACACCTCGGAGCTGCAGCAGAAATTAAATCCAACAGTCGGTGAAATTAAAGCCACAAAAGGTTTAAAGATGCAGTAATGACTTTTAAATTGGATGTGGCAGAGGAGTGTGAAGGTGACAGCGTGAGTACTGTTAATGCAGCACAGGTCAGGCTCAGGGTTAAGACTTGTTAATTAATAATAAAGCATGCTGCACATTAGAGACTAATAAAGGGATTAGAGGCTCAGTGTACTGTGCTACACTCTCCGTCCTCTGTAACATCAGGAACCAGTTAAAGCTTAAGACTTTCAAACATCACCCTACGTTCATTAAACATAAATGACCAGGCTGGGGCAAATCCCTGAACCCAGGACTACAGACCAGAACATGTGCTATTACACAGCCAAAAGTAAGCAGACACTGAGGCAGAAGAAGAAGAAGCAGAAGAAGAAAGAAGTAGCAGATGAAGAAGAAGCAGAAGAAGGAGCAGAAGAAGAAGAAGCTGAGGACTATATATCATAAAATGTTAACCAATCCTTCAGAAAATCCCTGGTTCTGCATCTGGATTCTTATCATCACTGAACTGACCCTTTGCCCATTTTTGATCTGTCTTCAAAATGTCATCATAATCTGTTCATAAGTGCTTGAGTCACCTGTTAACAAAACAAACTAACAAACACTGGCTAAAGCACAAGCTTACTGGCAAAGGAAATCAGTCAATCAAACTTGATTTATAAAAAACATTTCAGCAAAAATTTAGTTGCAGTTCAAAGTTTCTTTATGCAGAGGCAGAAAAATTATTGACAAAAAAATCAACATATATAAATATGATAATAATCTTGTTTTTTTCTTACAACCACTTAGCAAAGAAAACGCTAAGCAGCGGTACATCTGCCAAGTAACATTCCACTGTAATCGTAATGATAGTTGGTATGTCAAGAGGATTTGAAGACTAATGCACACAAGAAAAGCTCAAATAAAAGACAATTAAATCACAATGACTGATAAAATATAAAAGAAAAAAAGAAAAGCCAAAGGCAAGAATCAACAAACAGGAGTAAATAAAAACCTAAAAATATATTAAAAATATATAATAAACAGTAAAGACTGACATGGAACTACATAGTATTTCAGCAAAAGGTTCAGCCTATGAAGTGCTGAGGAGATGAAGTGAATATATGCACTATGATAGTACATATGATAGGTTTGAAGGATATAAGTGAAATATTTGTAACTGAAAGGATTAAAACTCCTCAAGCTGTTCCAAAAGAATCTTGTTTTTAGATTTATTTGCCAACTTGGTGTCTCTAGAATAAAATTTCATGTCCCGTCAGATTGAATACTGTTAGAGCGACGGCCATGGAAACATGGTGAAGCTGTCTCTTAAAAATCTTAAATTTATATATATTTATATTTATGATACTTTATTATAAGTACAGCATGAACTTTTAATGCACTCCTCTGAGTTGTTGAATAATACCTTGTTTTTTCTTTTTTTATGTTTATTTGATTTTGAATATACTCCTAAAAAAATATTGGAAAAGTTATCTCCCCTTTAATAACACCAATCCAAGGTTGCACACTTCAAAAGCTCAGATCGAGGCAAGTGTGTTTGTCTAATTTCAAGTAAGAAATGTCTACAACACTTGGTCTAAACCACATTCACTCAACAAGTCCAGATAAATATCTTACTACAGTAAGAGTTTTACTCAGTGAGGGTCTTGAATTGAGGTTTAATATCCACTAAGTAGAACATTCAATTTTAAGACAACCCTCAAGATACATTTGGCTTGTCTCATTGGCAGTTTATTTTACTTTTTACAAGCAATTAAGGCCTTATTTTTAGTTTGACATCCTCAAATAACATGTTGATCCAGACGTGCCTGAAGATTGTGGTGTAAAATTTGTGTACTGAGATTTTTGGACTTGAAATTGGACAAATACTCTCACCTACATGTGAGTTTTTGCAGTGCAGATCCCCATGCAGGGTCCTCCTGGTCCTTCTAAAGTCAAGACTTAAACTCAAGGTGATTGAGCTGTTTCTATCAGAGCTCCTCGAATAGATAAAGCTTTGAAACTACTCCTTACAAATCCTCCTTTTATATCATGCTAGCTTTATTTGCTTTGTTTCCCAGAATAGAGTGTTGATTGTCTCAACTTCTGATGCTTGTTTTACCCATTTCTTATCCATTTGATCTTTTGTTTTACTGCCTTAGTTAATTCATCTATCTCTCTGTCTCTGTGTTTCTGATGTCCAAGGCAGCTTAGACAGCATCCCGCTTCCTCACACTGCTGCCAGCTGTGCCCTGACAAGTAACTGGCCTTGTGGATCAGTTTATTAAGTCTGCTGGCATACCAAAATGTAATGTTTATGTTGATTTTTAGGAAAGAAACTTTATAATTACGGTCTGAACACATCTGGGACTTGTGCTAGCTTAATGTAATGGAGTAAAATGTATGACCTTTCAATAAATGGAGGATATTTTAGAGATATTAGCACATGTCCAGATCATTTTCTGCCAAATATTCATCTTGAATCTCAATTTTATGTCCATTAATGAGTGTATCATGAGATTTACCACATTTAAATCCTGATATTCACTCTCATTCAGAAACAGAAAACACGTCCAGAGTAACCAGTTCAGCCTCATTTTGGAGTGAATAAAAAGACACCTTCATGGGCAGAAGACAGCTTTAAAATAATCCCCTGACACACACATGCATGTTCATACTGTGGATATCAGGGCCCGAGTTAATCCAGAAATGATTTATGGCCTGACAAGCAAAGTGCCGTCAGGATTAATGTGGGGAAGAGATTGGCACTTTGCTGCTACAAGAAAAGGGTTTTATACCAGATAATACGGAGAGTGATGAGTAATATGTCAAATGTCAGAATTTTTATGCTTTTATGACAGTCGGGGTGGGAGGTGTTAGGATTCTGGGATGTCTCGCTGTCCATCCAGGGTTTTCATGCTAACACAGAATCTCAAAAATGCTGTGTGGGATTTTTGTCAAACTTTGCTCAGGTGTCAGCTCTGACTCAAGATAGAATCATTTTGATTATTGAGATCATAGGTCAAAGGTTAAAATGGTTGTACCCACCTATAGAGTGGCTGGTTGGGAAGATCTGATTATTGAAGCATGGGGCCCATTCCTGGCTCAATTGCTGGATATGAAAGAATGACACTACCTACTAGGGCTGAACAATATATCGTTATCGTATCGATATCGAGATATGAACATTCAAGATATTTTAATATCGAAAAGATCTATATAAACAATATAGATTTCGCCCACACTAAAACCGCACTTTCCACATTCTTTTGTATTATGATGCTTTTATTTTTCTGAAAAATGCTTGGTTTTCACCGAACCCGTAGTCATATTGTATCGTATCAATATCAAGATATCTGGCATGAATATGGAGATATGAAATATTGTCAACGTTCAGCCCGACTACCTACCACTGCATATTTTTGTATTTGGTTCAAATACAGGATCTCTGCACTCTGTAGACTTTCTAGGGTTTTGTGTTTATTCTTTTTTAACCCTAACCCTAACCCTGAATTTGTAAGTCAAGGTCAAGATCAGAGGGTCTCATGTTCAGTCCTTGCTTGTGCAGATCATATCTAAAATACGCTCTGAAGAAATGCTGTTGACTCAAAGATGAAATATAAGATTTTGAGATTATGTGAACTCAATATCTTAACATTTCTTTCAGAGAATATTGGGTCTTTGAGGGATTTTCTTCAAACTCTGCAAAGATTTGTGATGAAAGGATGAACTGATTGAACTTTGAAGGTCATAAAATTAAGGCCAGGATAATTTGTCTCATTTTCACCAATTGCTGATGTATGCCACATTTCAAAAATATGTTATGGGATATTTTTCAAACGCTGTGTAAACATCCATCTGACTCAAGATAAACAAATTACATTGACAAGTTGAAAGGGCCTTCCTTATGTTCATCAGTTGTTTTAGAACAAGGTATCTTAAACATGGAAAAAATTTTAACATACCTGTGAACATCATGTTCCCCAACTTAACTTGACGCGGCTTGACATTTCCCATAACACCTGCATGACTTGCCAAAACATCAGTGAGTGAATGTGATTTAAATAAACAAGATTTATGCCAGAAAAGCCACCTCACCTCAGGCAAGAGCCCTAGATTTCAAAAGGCTTCATGAGAAAAATATGAAATGACATTTTTCAATATGTTGCTGTAACTTTATGGATTGTGATAACCAAACTAAATGTATAAAATGCATATAAGCTACTGTATAAATCGTGTCCTAACCTATGCTGCTTCCTCGGTTTTATCCAAAATTTGTGACACCAACATGTAAGAGAAATCTGAAAAACATTTCTCCACTAAATCGGCACAAGTAAATCTGAAGGTAGCTTAAAGCCTGTTTTTGGGACTTCTGGCTGCATCAAAAGGAGTTGTAATTTGTAGGATAAATGTAGACCCTTACAATGTGCTTATTATAAAAGCTCACATCATTATAACGATAAAAACACGGTTACCAGCCTATTTTTATATGTGAGGAGAATTTTTTGTATGTGTTTTAAAGATCCATCGAGACAATGGGTGTTTCTGACTGAAGATTTGGTGAGTATTTAAAAAACTGAATCCAAAAGGCAGAAGTAATAAAGCAACAACGGTCCAACAATTAAGCTGTAGCTGGTTGTAACCAAAAGAAATGTAAAGTCTGATATATTAGATGCCTGGTTAAATTGCCTCCGGAAACATTGTGCGCAGTGATATTAGACAAATATTTAGGGCGTTAATTCATGCAACAATGTGCTCACTGTCTGCAGAGGAGCACAAGTGTGGTCTTGACTTTCTTTTTGGCTCCGTGTTTCTGTGGGATTCCAGACTGCTGAGTCAGGGAGGCCTAATTGATGTTAGTTTGGTAATAGGTCTTGTTTGCACAAATGATAAACCATTTAGCAGTAAATCAATCCCTGTTCTACTTAGACATAGACATAGGAAGATGGAATATGAGTCTATTCGTGCCGGTGCAGATCTGCATGTGATTAAGCAGAAGATTTAACTATTTTCTTTAGCTAAACCTGACTCTTGTACACTTTAAAATTCCATCTCTGCCGTTTTCCTCTTTATCTGTCTGCATTTTATCCACCCTTAATGAGTCCTACACACACTCTGCTGCTTTAACATCCTAACAGCCCTCATTTTATAATCCCTCAGCATCCTTTGCACCCTCCTCTCTCTTTCTCTCACACATAACCTTTAAGATTCCCACGGATAAATCATATAGAGCTCAATATTTCCAAGTGCATGCTCTCAGTGCACCGGAGCGTTAAGATGTCAGACAAAGCAGCTTAGCCTTCAACAACCTGCAGTGTGTCAGTATATATGTGTGTGTTTTTCAGTATTTCCCTTCAAGTCAGTAAGTAAGATTGACAGGTATTTCCTTCTCTGCAGATTATTTTGATGACAGCACTCTTAACCCACATCAATCATTTTTGGGAGCTGCAGCAGTGGCCTGAAAACTAACGGAAATCAATTTGTAGGCTCGGCATGCTGTCTGGAGGTAAAGGTAATGAAAAGAAGAGGCTTTTCAGTGTGCAAAGTATGTGAAGAATAGGCAAGCATATTCTTAAATAACTGAGGAACTAATCATAAAACTGGAAAGTAAAAACTAGACCTACTACCTGAGGGTTTCATACCTTGATATAAAAATGCTGGACTGTGTGAAGGGTCAGGGAGACTGGGTGGAGTGGTTTTTGTGATAGTGATACTGGTAGAAATCTTAGTGTTGGTGCATATTTTCCAACAACATTTGAGGTCTCATAATGACAGCCTTTAACCTACAAAACCAAATCATGTCATCACTGAGACAGAAAGTCTGAGTTAAATATTAAGGGCACTATTGTTAGATTAGGGTCACCATATTCTGAAAATCCAAAAAAAAGGACCCTCAGCAGCATGTGTTGTGTCATGACACATGTGGCATGCACACTCAATATCTTGACAGGTAGGTACATTCAAATAATGCCAGTGCTCCAGTGCAGCGCTTTATTATAAATATTAATCCTTTTACTACTATGACTATAAATAACCATCTGGTCCTTTTTGCCTCTTTTGTCAATAAATGTGTAAGAAAAGTAAATTATTTTGCATCTTTTTTAGGTAAAAATAAAAAATTCAAGCAAGTATTTCTCATTATTAAGTTGTAAATCCTTAAAGCAGTGCGTTAATTACAAGAAAAGAGAAAAAAAGATTTAAATTTTTAGCAGGTTCCTCTTTTTAAACAATGCTAAATGAACACGTACAACACTTTTGAGAGCATGCATGCAAGAAGTGAATAAGCAGCACAACTTCCGTTACCTTTCGCATCAAAAATTTAGAGAGTTCATCTTTCAGGCAAACGTTGATTTTGGATGAAGTATGAAGAATAACAATCAAAGCATTCTCGAGATATCTCAACCACAAGAATACTATAAATGGATGATCACACAACTACTGAAGAGGCTCAAAATGTGACGGATTTTGCTATCTAAAAGATTTCACATTTTATTACAAATTCCTGCATTTAGAATCGAGTGTATTATGTTGCAATCTATGCAAATATGTGTATGCAGACCTTTCCAGCACATTCTGGAGTCAAGTTAAAGATGATAGATCTTTTCTGTCTAACCTGCCAAATCATCTGTCACTCAAGATAGGATCTTTGAGTTGAAGCCATTAAACGCTGACGTAATCACACCGGAGTGAATGACTGGCTGCCATCCAGCTCTCCCTGAACCTGCTTCAACCTGAAGCTAACGCTGAAGGCCAGAGTCAGCTGGTGTAAATGTGAGAGAACAGCTGGAGAACAAGGTAGTCTGACCTGAAGACAGCCGAGTCAGCACTGATGTTTCATACGTCTGAACAAGAAGCCTTCGCCCCCCAGCACACCCAGCTAAGTGAGTCTAATTGTGGATGAAAACAGCCTCATTAACTTGTCAGAGAGAACAACTCTTTAGAGTCAGATCTGAGTGATTTGTGAGTTTCCCGAAGTTTTCATTCCCTGTAATTTACTTAATTCTGGACTTTCCGTCTGGAGCCTCCATTGGCATAATGTGTTTGGTTTTAAAGGAAAATTATCAACAATTATTAAATAGATTGCCCTATAATTTTCACCTTTGGATAAACTGTAATAACCTGGGTGATCAACAACCCACTCATATATTCAACTGAGTCACTGGACATGTTACAGACCCCAATTCCAGTGAAGTTGGGATGTTTTTTAAACCATAAATAAAAACAGAATACAATGAATCATTTTCAAATTGATACCTGCAACACCTTCCAAAAAGCTGGGACAGGGTCATGGTTACCACTGTGTGCACTAAATAATGGGAACTGAGGACACTAATTGTTGAAGTTTTGTTGGTGGAATTCTTTCACATTTTTGCGTGATGTTCAACTTTGGTTGCTCAACACTTGCACTTCATAATATGCCACACATTTACAGTGGGAGACAGGTTTGGACTGCAGCAGGTCAGTCTAGTCCCTGCACTCTTTTACTCTGAAGCCATGCTGTTGTAACTCGAGCAGAATGTGTCTTCATCGTCTCTGAAATAATCAGGGACGTCCCTGAAAAAGATGGATGGCAGCATGTTGCTCCAAACCTGTATGTACCTTTCAGCATTAAAGGTACCTTCACAGATGCTGTCTTTGCTCTGATAACAGTCTGGATGGTTCTTTTCCTCTTTAGCCCAGAGGACACCACGTCCATGATGCCCAAAAACAGTCTGAAATGTGGACTCAGACTACAGCAGACTTTTCCACTTTGCCTCAGTCCATCTCAGATGAGCTCGGCCCAGAGAAGCCGGCGGTGTTTCTGGGTGTTGTTGATATTTGTCTTTGTCTTTGCATGGTAGAGTTTGACCTTGACCTTGTAGATGTAGAGATGAACTGTGTTATCTGACAATTGTTTTCTGAAGTGTTCTGAGCCCACGTGGTGATATCCTTTACAGAATGATGCTGGTTTTAATGCGGTGCTGCCTGAGGGATGGAAGGTCATGGGCATTCAATGTTGTTTTTTGTCCTTGCTGCGTGCAGAGATTTCTCTGGATTCTCTGAATCTTTTGATGATATTATGGACTGTAGATGATGAGACCTTTTCATTCCTTACAATTGTACATTGAGAAAAGATGTTCTTGAACTGTTGGACTATTTTCTCATGCAGTTTTCACAAAGTGGTGAACCTCGCTCCATCCTTACCTGTGATCAACAGAGCCTTTTAGAAATTTTATACATTTTATACCCAATCATGACACTAACTTGTTTACAATTAGCCTGTTCACATGGGGGATGTTCAAACTGTTTTGTTTTGGGGGGGGGGGTTTTTAGCTTTTATGAACTTTCCCATTCTTCTGTTGCCCCTGTCCATATTTGCAAAGAAACAAAGAGGATTATCTATTTCAGTTTCAGTTTGACATTATACACTGTCTTGCCACAAACAAAGTCACCACCTGGATTTAACTAAGCAAATAGGTACGAGCCTCCTGTTGGATAATTACTGCACGTGTGATTATCTTTCAGCTGGCAACAAGTTACTTAACCCCAGCTGATGCAGTGAGTAGCTTCTCATTTCTTAAACAACCATGTGGAAAGACACATCCTGTGGTCATGGAAAAGATGTTAGTCTGTTTAAGAAGGGTCAAATCATTGGCATGCATCAAGCAGAAAAAAAACATCTAAGGAGATTGCAGAAACTACTAAAATTGGGTTAAGAACTGTCCAACGCATTATTAAAAACTGGAAGGATAGTGGGGAACCATCGTCCTCAAGAAAGAAATGTGGTCGAAAAAAATCCTGCATGATCGTGATCGGTGATCACTTAAACGTTTGACCAAATCAAATAGAAGAAAAACAAAGGTAGAACTCAGGGGTATGTTTAATAGTGAAAGTAAGAGCATTTTCACACATACAATGTGAAGGGAACTCAAGGGATTGGGACTGAACAGCTGTGTAGCCTCAAGAAAACCACTAAACAGTAAGGCTTACTGGAAAAAAGGCTTCAGTTTGCTAGGGAGCATAAAGATTGGACTTTGGAGGACTGGAGGAAGGTCATGTGGTCTGATGAGTCCAGATTTACCCTGTTCCAGAGCGATGGGAGCATCAGGTTAAGAAGAGAGGCAGGTGAGGTGATGCACCCATCATGTCCAGTGCCTACTGTACAAGCCTGAAGGGGCAGTGCTGTGATCTGGGACAATCTTGTGACATTGCAGAAACTTATTGAAACAATGCCACAGCAAATTTGTGCTGTAATCAGAGCTAAAGGCAGTTCAACGAAATATTAGAGTGTGTGACCCTGTTTTTTGGTGGTGACTTTTTTTTTGGCCGGGCAATGTATATCTTCGGATAAGCGGAAGAAGATGGATGGATGGATGTATATCTTGTCCTTGTAGTGTTTTCAATCAATCAATCAATCAATCAATCAATCAATCAAACTTTATTTATAAAGCACTTTTCATACATTAAAAATGCAGCACGAAGTGCTATACATGTTAATGGGATAAAGGTCAAAATGAATCTGCTAATCATTGTATTTTTTTAAATTAACATACATATTAGGGTCTCTCTTCTTTTACAAGCTCATCCATACTTATTAAAATACTTTCAAATTCAGTAAATCCATTTTTTTAGCTATAAAACCACCCCTTTCACAGGCCTCTGTAGCAGATTACAAAGCTTTGTTTTATTTAGTGTCTCAGAGGCAGACAGGTGAGCTTCCTGGGTGAGCCTTGTGGATCTCGGTGCTGAAAAAGCCTCCAGTCATGTTTGTAATATTGTTCAACTGAAACATGTCCACAGTCGGTAATCTGATATCATTTGTGTCTCGCAGGCTGCAAACACTGGCAGACTGGGGAGCATGAATATGATTTAGATAGCACAAAGCCCGATCATACCCGTTGGACGGGGCTGTGATAATCAGAGCTCTGATTTCATTAGTGTTGGCACAGAGGAGGAACATTATTCAGCTGAGCAGCCTGAGCAGCTTGTTGAAACAACAAACAGCAAATCTATGACTCTATTTCTCTGTGGTGAACTCTGACTCACTGTTGTTTTTCTCTGTTCATATTTCACTGTGCTGGCTGCCTGCTGTTTAGTCTCTTTGTTTTAATGTTCAGAGATGTGCTCAGTGTCCTGACCCGTGACCTCTTTGTCTGAGAAGAATCAGAAGTTTGTTTAAAGCAATTTGATCAAGCAGAGTGGTTCCCATCAGCAAACATAGATGAATTAAACACAGGTAGAGTCTGAGAATTTGCACTGATATCAGTTTGTGGTGATGGATCTATAAGACCATCACTTTTCCCAGAATGCTCACACGTTCATATATTTCTAAATAAGACAGACTGGATGATTTCCAGTTGGACTACCTTCAAAAGTCTTCATCGTAATTGGTCCCAAAGGGGAGAAACTTTTCATGTGGAGTGTATATTGATATTGATTTTGTTAAATTTTACTCCCTCTTGGACTTTTCTGCAGAAGGAAATGTTGAACAAATACCCTCGAAGTGTAAATATCTACAATATTGTATTTATTAATCCTGTTTTTTGGTTATTTATGCATCTTACTTAATCTTATTTTAATTTTACTCGAATGTGTCATCACGGGGTACCCTTTCATCTTTGGAATAACTGGATATAAGCTGAATGTTTTTGTCTTTTTTTTGTTTGTCATTTTTTAATGTAATTGAATATATTATTTGAACTTGAGGTCATGCAAAGGATCCAATTTCTAAGGGTGCTCTGAAACACAAATTTTTGAATTTATTGATTTTTTTTGTTTTCTCTTATGTAATGAATGTTTTACTATGTAAATATCACAAAACTCAATAAACACACTGTTAAAAAAATAATAAGAATTTTACTCTTCCTTCACTCAAATTTCCTATACCCCTTCTTGTGCATACTGGTGACTATTCCACCCCCAGTGGGACACTCACTTCAAAAGATAGCATTTTGGATCACACCACAAAAAAAGGTCAAAGCTAGATGATGAAAATCATCTCCTGTAAGGCCTTTAATTCCCAAATCAGGCCACTGGTGAGACAGAATTCATTGTCAATATGGACCTGACAAAGTGCAACTCAAAATGTGACCAATCAAAATCAACTACCAAACTAAAGCTAATGTTATATTGATTTTAATAATCTATTGAAGCACAAGAAAATATCTGAGTTGATTTAAATTCTGCCCGTATCAAGATAAGAGCTGAGGAGAGTCCTCCTTCCTCCGCCTCTATCTTTATCTTCATGGAAATTTGCATTCAATGATGTCTTTATTTCCCATCATCCTCTGGCAGTTTCCTGTGCCAGGAGAGTAAACCGTGCCAGCTCTGCGACCATGCCAATCCAATCACAGTAATCTCTCAGGGGGCCAGAGGCCAAAGAGCTGCAGCTGCCTTCAAATTCATACGTTCACATTAAGCTGCCATCCATACTCCTCTATCTCTTAAACCTGTTTCAGAATCTTTCATAGTTAGCATACGAGAAGCTTTTTGGTGAAATATGGAAAATAATTCTGGGTAGAGTCACAACATACTTTTAATCTTCAGCAGCACTTTCAGTTATTACCTAAAACTTCAGTCTAAGTTTCTGCATTAATTAAGGGAAAAGTCGACACTTGCCAGGAATTTGGTTGAATTTTTATTCTAAAATTATTGTCATTTCCCCCCTAACAATGTTTAAGACCAGAAAGGAAGAAACTCAACTTTATAAAGGGTGAAAATGTCCTCATGGTGAAGCAAAAGTCATTTTATCAAGACCTCAGCTCAGTGATTACAATGATTTGCAATTCCTTTTCAACCTACGAAGACAAGATATTTAATGTTCAAACTGATAAAATTCATTGTTTGTTACAAATGTTCACCAAGAACACCACCTGTTTGCAACATTTCACAGGTGAACAGATTAAATGGAAGCAGGTGAGTGTCATGATTGGGTATAAAAAGAGCATCCTTGAAGGGTGCACTACTTTGTGAACAACTGCATGAGCAAAAAGTCCAACAGTTTAAGAACAATGTTTCTCGATGTACAATTGCAAGAAAGTTAGGGATTTAATCATCTACAGTCCATAACATCATCAAAAGATTCAGAGAACCAGGAGAAATCTCTGCATGTATTACAAACCAACATCATTCAGTAAAGGATATCACCACGTGGGCTCAGGAGCACTTCAGAAAACCATTGTCAGTTAACACAGCTCATCTCTACATCTGCAAGGTCAAGGTCAAACTCTATCATGCAAGGGCAAAGCCAGATATCAACAACACCCACAAACACAAACTTACAAAGCTTGAACAATTACTGTTACCAAGTGCTTATTGAGTGTTAAAAGGAAAGGTGATGTAAGAATGCCCCTGTCCCAGCTTTTTTGGAACGTGTTGCAGTATTGTTATATTCCTCTTTTTGCTTTGCACCTCATTGTTTCAGTTCTCTGAGTGACTAAAAAATACAAAGACGGCAGACACTCTTTGAAAACAGTTTATTTCTGAGGACATTAGGCTGTAGATTAATGACACGACTGAGCAGCAGGACACAGTTTACAGTTTATTTACACTCCAGATGAGAATTGCTGGTTAAAGTCATGAATGAGCTCAATGGTGTGGTGAGAGAAACCATAATACTGTCACTGTTTGTGGGATTTGTTGAGATGGTCCTGCAAACAGCTTCATTACAACAAGTGTCAGTTTCTAACTATGAAGACTTGTTATTCTCACCGGGGTAAAGAACATAACGTTAGTTTTATCTCACAATGAAACGGCACAGTTAAATGGCACTGAGAAGATTCTCAACACACATAATGATAACTTCAACACAGAAGGAAAAACAGAGCCGTTTGGACGCTTGATACTTGAACAGTGCTCCGTTTTTAACAGTAAAAAAAGAAAAGGACTCTCCTGCACTCCGTTCAACAAGGATTTCTTAACATTTTAAACTTATGTTTGGCAGTTTATGATTCGCAGATGTAGACTATCATTAAGAAAATAAAAGTCAACACTTCCATTGTCCATTTTATGCTCAGTTTACTATGTTGGCCCACATTGAGGACAGCTTTTGGAAACTTGAGCGGCTCCTAACAAACTGGGGTAGTCTTCTATTGTAGTCAATATAGTGATTTTTACGGATCCAGGCCGACGAAAGCCGAGGCCAGATGCTTTATGTCTTTAGGTTATCCGGCCATGTGTGCATGCTGAGTGCTTCTGCTCGAGCCAAGTCCTTGTGAATGAGAAATCTCAAAAAGTTTTCAGAGGATTTCTTCACATTTGGCCACATATTCACCTGCATTCAAGGATGAACTGACTCAATTTGGGAGCTGGGTGAAAGGTCAAGGTCATGGTGTCTTGTGGACTGCAAAAACTCAGATCTAAGTGAGAATATTTGTCCAATTTTAAGACTCTCACTAGACTTATTCTAAGCCACAATTTCCTGACATGTCTGAATAAACATCTTATTTGAGGATATCAGAGCCAAAAATAAGGCTTGAGTTGCTTGCAATAAGTAAAATAATCTGCCAATAAGACAAGACAAATTTAACTTGAAGGTTGTTTTACAATAAAATGTTCTATCCAGAGCAGATATTAAACCTTAATTTAGACCCTCACCGAGTCAAACTTTCCTTGTTTCATTGGCAGATATTTCCTTATTACAAGCAATTCAATGCCTTATTTTTGCCATTCATTCCTTAAAGTAAGACATTTATCTTGACTTGTTAAGTGAATGTGGACTAGAATAAGTGTTCAGAACATGAGTAAGTGTTTCTGCAGTGTGGTCATCCTTTAGTTTGTTAATGCAGTACTCCAACAGAAACCTTATAATTACCCCACTTTTAGGCAAACACTACACAAAAAAACTACAGCATGCTGGCTCAACTAAATGCTAAAGTAAGATGTTTTACAGCAGGACAAAACCCCTGCGTTTGGAACCATTTCATGGTGAATGATTAACTCTGCTGCTCCGGTCTTTGAAATAAAGGGAAACAGCTTGTTGGTACACTACGACACTACTTGATCAATAAAATACAAAAGTGACTGAAAAGCTTTTTGACTCAGAAAACAACAATCACAAAGCTACTGGACAATGTAATTAAGCTACCAACGATGCTTATTGTAGTGACGTTTCTGCCCATCACTGGTGATAGGCTTCTATTTAATGTCGTGGGTAGACTCAGGCGGCCACCTACAGGGCTGTAAATGAAGGCACATGCGTAAGTGCCAAAACCTGCAGTACCTCGAGTGTCCACTTGAGGCTGGCTGCAGTAACTTGACACTTTAATGAATGTATGTGAGGAACAAAAACGGTTTTCACAGCCTTAATACACATTTTTACAGCCTGGTCCAAAAAACTATAACTCTTCTATATGCTCTCACTGTAAGGGGGGTGAATTTCATGTTGCGCCGTTTCTGCTGTTGAGGATTTACTGAGGCACAAGCTCTGCATGTGATGATGGAGGATGTTAGAATAAATACTGAATTCCTTTCAGATGTAGTTTTATCTCATATTTGAAAGCTACGGCTCAAACAACATACAAGGTCATCAAAAAAAACAAGAAGAGGTAAAGATTAAATAACTAATTCAAAGTTATTAATACATACTAGGGGTGCACAATGTTATCAGACGAATATTGGTATTGATGGGTATTTGCCTAAACTTTTGATTATCTGTCCTGACAGATATTAACATTTTTGACAAGATTTTGACCATTGGCCAGAATAATTCAAACTATTGGCTGTAATATGATGTCTACCTCATCATCACTCAATGTCCACATTCATTGATCAAAATAACCATTTATTTTACATTAAGATAGTGTTATTCTTTCTTTATATCTGTTTCTAACACAAACGGACTGTGACCTTCAAAGTAACAGGTCATTTTAGTAAAGATTTTTGTGTTAAATATCGGTATAATTGGAAACATCAGATATCTGCAAATATCTAACGTCATGCATCCCTTAAATATACCATTATTTCCAGTGTTTGTGGATATGAACATCCTGCAGGACTGTCAGCCTTGTTGCAGCCTGCCCTGTCCTAATCCTTTTAGTCTTTCTGTGTCTGTAGTTGTTGAAGCCTTGTTTCATTGGGTCGCCTCCGAGAGCTGTGAAGATTGAAATCTTGGCTTGAATCCAGAATCTAATCTCATTTGGGAATAAAATTCAAGCTAAAATTCAATAAGAGCGTGTTTGTCTGACAGATTAAGTTGTAGAAGAATCCCACAAGCATACATGTCGTTTGGGCTCACTGCCAGAACATTTAATCTTCTAATGGTATTTCTTTCTTTGTCTTTCCTCAAGCACATTCCTTGGTAAATAAAACTGCCTCAGGTGATGAAAAACAACAGGACTGCGCCATTTCACAGAGTTATTGGTGATGAAATGATGAAATTAAATGAAGACCAGTTGCTGGTCAGCAGTAATGCACACAGCGACCTTCAGCCGGATCATTTGCTTCAGTTTTAATCAATCTAATCAGCACTCCAGTTCACTGTCCTGCTGTTGTTCTGCTGTCTGAGAGCCAGGGCAATTTGACAGTCCTAATAAATGAAAATTAAATCAAATTTTCATGTTTGCATCGAGGTTCAGGAGTACTCTGATCACTCTTTAATACTCTATGTAGATACACCAGATTTATTGGTAAATTATCCTGACTCTTTTTTTTATTATTAGAGATATGTTAACAGTGCATCAGAGTTTATGCTTCCAGTCACTGATCAACAGAAGTCAACACTCTGGTATATACAACGAAGACGAGCACAGTGAATGCACCACAGTTTAATGTTGAAGAGTAGAAGTGGTGAGCTCAGAGGCACTGTCATTCAGAGCTGAAACAATGGATTGAAAATCAATTACTAAGGATATTTAAAAGTGTTGTAAACAAACTCGGTTATTGATTTATTGTGTTGTGCTTTTATCTTTTACTAGATGGGAGTGATGGGTTTAATCAATATGACGATTACCAAAATATGCAGAGATCACCTGCCGCTGTACCATGGCAGAGACGAGACATCCGTGAGCTAATAACAGATCTTTAATCTGGAAACATCGATGAAACCAAAGTTTTGTTTTTTCGTACAAAACTAACCTTGCAGTGCAGCTGAATCTGCCTGATTCATTTTTGGTAATAATACTGAACTCATAACTGCAAATTGCCTGTCTATTGTCCCTATATATGACCATTCATTGCACATATCATCCCATTTATATGTGCCTCTGCACCTTGTTTCTTTACATATTGTACAAACTCTATTCTACTTTTTTATTTTCACCTTAACTTAATTTTTTAAACTTCTCATTTAAAATATTAATTCCCGCCTTGTTATTCTGCCTATGTCTTGTTTATAATATAGGATGTACACTGTGTGTACCTATTTTTGTACTTGGAGAGTGAAGTGACAAATTCCTTGTATGTCTAACATACGTGGCCAATAAAGCTGATTCTGATTTTTCTGATTCTGATAAGGCAGAATCATTCTGCCAAGCTCCAGTCTACAACAATTGTGAGCAGCCTAAATCTGGACGGCCGATTCAGAGTCCTTTAGAGCAGTGTTTCTCAACCGGGGTACACAAGACATTGCAGGGGATACGTGGAAATATTTAATAATTTATTTTTCAACTTGGAAGTACTGAGACAAGCCTGTCAATAAAATGGTATGTGTGCGCTACAGCTAGTTTTCTTGGGGAGACAATAACCTGTGGCACAGCTGAGCCAACACCAAAACAGCTGTAAACCTGCAACCAGGTGAATATGGATAAATGGCTGAAACGTCCAGTTGCTCTGGATTCAGGAGAGGGTTCAGAGGAGCCCGCCGAGATACTATTTTGTTAAATGTTTTGTTCCCGATTTTTACATTTTAAATGTCTGTTTAAAGGAGCTCCAGTGTTTTGTGGTAAACATTACAACAGTTATATAGAACAAAGGCAGGTTTTTTATTTTGATTTTGCTTCTATTTATTTAGATTACTTACTTATTTTCAAGGCAACATATTATTTTTATGTTTAATTTGAGTTAAAAAGAAGAACATTTCTCAGAATTAAATGTGCAAATTAGGGGTTGTGTTACATTCTACTTTTGAAGAATCATCAACACATATGAGTGAAGGAGTACTCATGGTATGACAAAAAGACGCACACAAGACAAAAAAGGTTGAGAACCACTGCTTTAGAGCAGCGAGACCACAGCAGGAAGTGATTGCTCATACAGAGATTAGCGCAGATGCTAACATATACATAAATATGTCAATTCCACTGAATGAACTTTCGCTTTTCTGTGCTTAAACTCAGGCAGAAGCAAAGTTTTGTTTTCATGTATGAGACGTAACGGAATAAAGCAGGGATGGGCAACTTTAGGGGCAAAAATATGTGACAAAGCACATGATGTTCGATGGCCTGGTAAATATGCGATCAACACCCAGGGTACAAGAGACGAGGTGAGAAAACCACATCTTGTTCATTTTGGCAGAGCTGAAGCAAGCACAAGATTTCTAACTGCCAAGAATTTTGCTGTAGTCTGCAGAATCTGCTCCACGAGAAAAAGTACGGCAAACAGCTTGTTCAACATCCTTCTTTTGGTGGCATATCCTGCCGCCATTGCTTGTTGTGTGCGTACCAAAGCTACACACCCACTTTGTTTCCTTGATGCCGTGACCACACTGTGAACTAAATGTTTTATTATAACTTTGTTTAATTTTGGCTCCTTTCTTAACTGAGTTTGAATCCCTGGTTTAAGTGAAGGTAAAAAAAAAAAAGCATTAGGATGTATAAAAATGTGACTTTAAATTTAGAAAAATATTTCACTGTATCTACTCGTCTTGCGCATCATTTGTCTGCAGGAAGTTGCAGCTTTATTAAATAAACTTTGAGGCCTGACAGAGTTACTGATCAGAATGACAGTGCACTTTTAGCGTGTAACAGAGATGTGAGGAAAGATCCTGTTTTCAGGCAGATTGTCTGGACTGTGTCTTAAAAATACACGCCATATTTAGACTCTCCTTGTTTCAGGTGCTTTATTTAGTTTGGAGTGAAGTGAACCTATTTCGTTCGCTGCACTCTCTGAAATTGAAGTTGAAGTTTCTGTTGTTATATCTCTCTCTGTCTCTCTGACAGGAAAATAGCTGTTTTTCCAACAACTATCATCTATCATTTATCTGTAAGTGGTGTTTTATTCCTGGAATGAGAAGAGGATTCCTGGGGAGAGATCTCAGCTGGTGAAGCGGTATTTTTGAGGTGTTGCATGGTTCAAACTCTTGTTCTACTAATTGCATACAAGCAAAAACACTCAACAGCTTGCATGACTAAAAGAGCATGTTTGTGTGAAGAGAAGGTGCCGTCTGGGCGTTGGTTTGTGGCGACTTACAGGCCAAACTGTTACATCTTTCTTTATGCTGTGTGACCATCTGCAAACAGTTTGAAGTTTTACATAATTTGCTATTAAGCCGATCAAGAAAGTGCCAGCCTCTGAATCTTCTTTAAAATGCCTCACGCTCATCATTAGCCAGTGTTTTTTATGTGAATATTTGAGGGAAGCTATGTTTTTTTGGCATAAGCTGATGTTTACCAACATGGAGTAATCATCAACATTTCAGTGAAAGTACGTTCCTGGGGTCAATTTTACTGTTTTCAAAGCAGGTCTATGTATCAGTATTCTGACACTATGCTTCGAAAGCAAAAGACGGCTGTCCCCAAAAGGTCGCCTCAAGTTGTAGAGCAGGAGTCCATTCCTGAGGAGGAAGCAGCTGGAGCCGACAGAGATAACTGCAGTTGTAAGTGAGGGTCCCGAAGGTAAGCAAAGGTCAGCTCTTGCTGGTGTTTACAAGCATAATGGATTAAAGGTTGGGAATTTTTAAGCATGTGTAAAATTTTTCGACATACCCGACGAACACCAGCGTTGCCAAACAAACTTTCCTTGTACAAAGGCATAAGTTGTCCATAATGTAAGTATGTGAATGCGGCTTTAACCAGACTACTGTCCTTGTCCAAGTGTCCATGCATTAGAGGAGAATCTGTTTATTTATTTCCCCAACAAAAAGTGCCCAAATCCCCTGCAACTGGAAACTGGTGTTCTGGTACAGAGTGGCAGGATTATTTTGTCAGCCCGGTGACCATTTCCAAAATTAGGACCAAGTTTCCTGGAATTGGTGAAGTCAAAGACAGATTGCAGAGTGGGCATCCAAGGAAGACAGCACTTCCTCACCCTTGCTTCACTGAAGAACTGCAGGCTTTCTTCGAGGCAAAGAGGGGATTTTGGCACATGTTTTTGGCACTACCCTCTAATGTGTTGCTTATTCCAAGACTACATGATCTTTACAAGTTGTACTTCGGTGTGGAGGTGACTAATCAGGCCAATGATATAAAATATAATCCCAATTTGTATTATTAAAAGGGGAGAATAAGGAGTTTTGGCTTCAATAGTTAAGGTTTGAAGTGCAGTTTCCCAGGTGGTGAATGTCAGAAATCCATTAGGTTGAGACCTACAAAAGCACATCATGCCAAGTTGAATTTGCTCCATACTTCTGAGTTTTCACCACGCTTGGACAGCCTTATCCCCAGATAATATTTTTCCTTTTACACCAAGTGCCATAATCTTGGTAATCTGTGCATTGTGCGAAGACAGTTTATGCATGATGCTGAGAGGAGTTAAAGGAAGCGTGCACCATGCATGCAGACATAAAAGTTGTTGCAGCCTTATCATGTCTTTACTATGTTATTATTATATTATGGTTTAACAGGGTTAATGGCTAGATACATATATTATAATTGTTACAATAGTTTATTCCCCTTCAATCTAAAAAAAACAAACAAGCAAGCCCAGCCAGACCCCAGTGAGGGGGGAACAATCAGGCTCAGGCAGAAAATCTAACCTCTAAATGCTTCCCGTTTACACTCATCAATGTCCAGGTCATAGCTCACCATATAAAATGTGTTGGAGATTGCCTTGCCCAGTTGTAGGGAAAATAGATGCAGAAGTAAATTCTTATTAACCACATTTTGGTTTAGGAGGTCTTCAATTGGGTACACCTGTATAAGTCCATGCACATCAAGGTCCTGCACTAAAACAATATTTCATCATGTTCTCATTGCATGTAAACGCACTGAGTGACTCCTAAGTGTCCCGACATGCTGTGTTGAGAGCCTTCAGTCTGAACTGTAGCTGTGGTCTGAATATCTACCCAGGAAATATAATGTAGATGTGAAACGGACAAAAACGTCCCTTTAGGTCCAGGTCATTCTGCTTTGTCCTATATTAATCTCTATTTACACATCAAGCCGCTGTTATCTATAGAAACTTTTCATATAAATATATATAATATATATATTTGTATTTACATCTCTCTTCAAAAAAATCAGTAGTGCTGTGCGGTCTATCCTATCAGGGTTAAAATCAAATGAACAAACATGTGTAGAGGTCAGTACAGGTAACATAAAAATGCAAACTGTGCACCTGCAGCTGTGATAAAATAACAGTGTGTCCAACCAGCCAATCAGAGGAGTCGACCGGCGCTTACAAAAACTCCAAACCACTCATCTTCACCACGAACGTGTGGCCGTCTCAGTCTCTCTGTCTCCCTGTCAGTCTCAAGGACCAGCTCCGCTTGCGTGATCAACGGTGTTGCCATGGCGACAGGACAAGGAGCAGCAGGGTCAACAGGGTCAAAGGTGAGAAAGACAATGTGTGGGCTGAGCCTCGGACAGCCACCTAATAAAAAATTAAAATGCAGATTATTTGAGGACAGACAGGGTATGATAACACTAATAACTAATTTATAAAATGTCTATTTTCAGAGACAAAAACAAAAAGCGACAGATAAAAATTCAAGTAGGTGCATCCAGAGTTTTTATGGCCAAAACTGAAATGATACAGATCTCTTCTGAAGTAGTTCCTTCTACAGAGAAAACAAAAATTAATTCACTGTTTTAAATTAATCCAATTACATTTTTCCCTGAATCCTCCGTCTAAATAATGATTGCTTAAAATGTACTCCTTATTGATGTTTTTTTAAATTCTTCTGTCTTATGTCTGTTTTATTATATTGTTCCTGTTAATGTTATTTCTTAGTATTTTTATTTTATTTCTCTGAATTATCATTGAACTGTTTCTCTTTTGTTAGAAAAAAAAATGTTGATTTCAAATCTGATGATTGTTTTATGCAAAGAATAAAACCTTAATTTTTATTCAAATAATTCAGAGTTCTCTCACTTAATTAATCAGCAATGGTGAAGAGATGACTTCCTAAAAAACATAGAGGGGAGTTTAATCCATAGTCAGACTGAGATTTTACAAAGACTGAAAATCTCAGAGGGTCACAAATTACAAACGCCAATTCCAATGAAGTTGGGATGTTGTGTAAAAAGTAAATAAAAAGAGAGCACAATGATTTGCAAATCCTTTTCGCTGTAGATTCAATTGAATACTATACAAAAACAAGAAATTTAATTTCCAAACTGACAAACTTCATTGTTTTTGGTATATTTAACTGATTCTGAATTTGGTGCCTGCAACACACTCCAAAAAAGCTGGGACAGGGGCGTTTTAACACTAGTTTGTCAGGTTGAGTATAAAATATCTTGTCTTTGCAGTGTTTTCAACTGAATATAAGTCAAACATGATTTATCCCAACTTCACTGGAATTTGGGGTTCGTAACAATGAATACTTTTTTAATTATTAAAGGTTAAGTTCGTTTTTTTGACACCTGGACCTTATTTTTAGGATTAAATACGCTCGTAGACTCACCCAGACAATTTTGGCGGAGCTCGGAGCGGTTTTCAAGCAATTTAGATCCATCCGACGGCGTTTTTTTCTCATGCCATAGTAGCAGACGGGGCCAGAAATCGAAGCCCCTAAATCAGACATTATCTGCTGTGAAACTCACTCCTCCTCTGTTGTGTTTGCCGTGCGATGTCCACAACAACACCACCAGTTAGCCCCCATTCGTGGATGTGCAGTGGTTGCTTGTTCTCTGTCCAGCTGTTCGGCTCTTTCCCTCTGCATCCTCCTTTCAATTAGCTCCTCAACGGTATATTCTGGCTCAAAACGATACGGGCATCCATTATACTCAAAGTTGTCGTCAGACACTTCTACATTGGATAAATATTCCACCATGTTGCACAAAAATAGCCGTGTAGCCGTGTAGCCTAGCAACAACAGCGGCTCTACTCAGCTGCGCTCTTGCGGCGCATGTCTATGACGTCACCAAAAGTTACCCATCCTTGTGAAGCCCCGGATGACCGTAACAACGAAGTTGAGCTGACATGATGATAACACTGGCCATTCATTTATAAAATGTAGCTGAAATGAGCGAGTTTCGCAGCAGATAATGTCTAATTTAGGGGCTTCGATTTCTGGCCCCATCCGCTGCTATGGCATGAGAAAAAACGCCGACGGATGGATCTAAATTGCTCGAAAATGGTTCCGAGGTCCGCCAAAATTGTCTGGGTGAGTCTACAAGCGTATTTAATCCTAAAAATAAGGTCCAGGTGTCAAAAAAACAAACTTAACCTTTAAATGGTGACATTAGCTAGCACCACAATTTTAACCCTTTCAACAAAACAATAGGAAGCGAGAGCAGTCCACATTGGCATTTATATTGGCTCGTACAGAGTGTGTGCTGTTAAATGACTTAACTGTGATACCTCAAAGCTAATGCCAGCATGTATCTCAAAATGCTACTTGATAAATTAGGAATATGCGGACCACAAGTATTTCTGACTCTGATATTAGTATATCAATCGAGGAGACCCACGCCCCAAAGTAAGAGACATGAGATCCGGCCTTTGACTTCTTTAGTGGGATCATACACAAACATTCAAGCCTGACACAAAATGGCTGCCATGTGGACACAACATAATGAATCACTGAGGGGGATAATAAAGGACTACTGCCTTACCTGTGGAGGTGAGAGACGAATTGGAGGGGCTGGGCGACGAGGTGGGGGAGGAACCAAGTCTTCTGTTGCTGGACTCTGACCGCTGGATATCCCACCCATCCTGTCACCTGAAGACGGAAGCAGAAATATAATGATAAAGAAACTCAGAAAGTAAAGGACGAGTCCTGAGCTTGTTTATCTGCAAAAGCTGATAACAGTATTTACCAAAGGTGTTGATATTTGAAGTCCTTCCAGAACCAGATTAAGTGACGTAGGTTTAATGCAGTTGTCAATATTATACTGCTCACACAGCTGCAGTTATTTTTAATAATCAATTGACACTTTCTGTTTAGATATTTAAATATATATTCTTTAATGCAATAGAGCATCAATATTGTGCATAAAGATAAAATTTCACTGGTATTATCAGTTTATTATTTGCACAGCTATTTGTAAAAATAAAACTTCATTCTTCTATTTGACTTATTATTTACTTACTGTATTTTACTTCATTTCATCATTATTCAATTCAATTCATTCTTTATAAATTCATAAAACTGTACTTTTTTTCATGTCGTTTTTAATTTACATGTAGACATGTGCGACTGGATATATAATATTAACCTTGCAGTGCAGCTGGATCAGCCTGATTCAATGTCTTTAATCAGGCAGATCCATCTTGCCGAACTCCAATCTACAACGATTGTGAACCGCCAAAATTTGGACAGCCCAATCAGAGTCCTTTGGAGCAGGAAGAGGTAGAGCTACGAGTGAGTTTTTTCAGATCTGGACTACATTTCTTTATTAACACTACAAACTCCTCTATAGTAAGGATATTTCGCTCCTCTTCCGACATGTTTGGCGGGAGTTTGTTCAACGAAATGGCTCATGTTTTGTGCTTTGCCCTGCAGCAGTAGCACCCGCCCACCACAGTATCTGACTGGCCTGTAATGAATGTGATTGACAGAATGATCGCCCAGTCATCTGCCGGATTTGCTTCTGAAAGGTTCTGCCCATTCCCACACAATTATATTAAATGGTCCATCTGGTGTGTCTGGTTTTAATAATATTCCTGTGTGACGCTTTTCATTTACTTTATGTGGATTTGACTTTAAACTAAATATGTTTGGATTATGTTTACAGAAAATCAAGATATATATCAAATTTAGCTATTTAGCCAAAAATACATTGAGATGCACATGTTGGTCTATCTTGCCCTGCCCTAGCTACAACAAGCTCCATCATCTAAAATAAATTACATATCTTTTTCTTTTTTTTTTTTTACATATATATTTTTAATAAATTTGTAGAGATATACATTCATAATAATAATCAGAGACACAATAGTCAAAGTTAAACTCGAACGGAACATTTAGGGTGCTGGTGGATCTTACCAAAACACCAATAAATCAACAACAAAAAAAACAGGTAAAAGAGTAAGTACAATAAAACTAATATGAAAAACCATAATATAATAATAATAATGAAAATAGTTAATAAACTAGATACCATGTTGCAAAATATTTCTGCCTCACAGGAGGAATCTAGCCCTCCATTAATGTACAAGCAATGATCTCACAACTGAAGGAAGTTTAGCTGTCTGATGAGATCAGTTAGATGAACCCAAACAAGAACAGGCATTTGCAATTAATCAGAGAAACTCAGTTTAAAAATATCTCCGTAAATAAACAAGTCTATAAATTAAAAAGTCTGAGTCCAGATTGGTGGAAGTCGGTTCTGGCTCTGTTTTTACAGTCGTGATTTGCACGAAATCTTGCATTAGTTATGGCTGTGTTGTTTTTGTTGTTGTTTAGAACTGAAAGATTTATGGATTTTACCCCACCCACCCAGCCACACAAACACAGCCGTGCAGAAATGTAAACGTAGATACTGCTCATTTTCACACTGAACACACACCCACACACACACACACAAAGAAAGATTTTGACACGATGCTTAATTTAACGGGCACACGGCCGGACTTTACCAGATGCTTTCACGCTTTCATTTGCATATTGTATTCAAGTGTGTGCGTGCTGGCAGCGATTCAGCACTCTCATGGGAGGAACTCAGGTAAATGAGGGGATTAGGACGTGTGAGAGACAGACTGTGCTTCGGGGTAAAATGTAACACACACAGGTATCAGCTGGAGACGTTCTCATGCTCACCTGTGCCGTCACACAGCGTGTTTTATCCCCACGCGCACACACCTGCTCAGTTAGAAATCTGATTCTGTCTGCTACAATGCACATTGTCCCGCAGCACAATAGACAAAGAGCTTCTTTCATTCTTTGAGGAATGAAGCGAGTTCCTGATGTTCACACACTCACACAAATATTAGATCTCATCATGATCCGACAGCAGGAAAACACCCAAATAAAGAGGCTCACAAACACTCTGACGGCACGCAGACAAAAAACAGACAGAAGCTTCCCGGCAAATAAAGGGATGAAATATGAAGAGAGTCATGATGTTCTAGGTTTTCTGGCTGTCTGTGTGGATGATTCAGATGATCTACAGTCAGCCAAATGTTTAATATTAGGAGTCCGTCCCTTATTGAGAAATAAAGGAGCGCAGCTTCATATGTTTGTAGATGTGCCTCAGTGTGTGTGGTCTGTTTGGTGTCCAGCTGTTTCCATCAACACTGAAAACATGCTGTCACATCTGGTGTGAACCTGTTTGAGAAACAGAGCAGTTGCGTGTTATTGTGTTGTTTCAAAATGGTGAAACTCACTTTGTTGGGACATTTTAGGGCTGCTTGATTATGGAAAAACTAATAATCATGATTATTAGGCTTGAAATTGATATACACAGAATATAAGGCATAATTACCTACTGATCTTATGACATCCATGCAGGAATTTAACCCTTGCAACTCCAAACCAGATGGGCTGTGCAATATATCCCACTAGTCCATCAGGGAAAGAGCCCATAGAAGTGTTTGGGGAGGGCAGAACCTTTCAAATGCAAAACCGGCAGGTGATTGGACAATCAATCTGTCAATCACATTCATTACAGGCCAATCAGATAATGTAGCAGGCCAGTGCTACTGCTTCAGTGAACATGAGCCACTTTGCCAAACAGACTCAATGCAAACATGTCAGAAGTAGAGCAAACACATCCTTACTATAGAGGAGTTTGTAGTGTTATTTGATTTCCTTTAAATAAAAAAATGTGGTCCAGATCTAATAAAACTACTACCAAATCTGTTAGCATCCATGCTAATCTCTGTATGGGCTGTCACTTCCTGCTGTGTTCTTGCTCATAGCTCCCACCTCATCCTGCTGCAAAGGAATCTGGTTGTGTAGTCCATCTTGGAGCTTTACAAGGCAGATCTGCTGAATTACAGACATTAAGTCAGGCTGATCTGCATGACAAAGTTAACTTGATGGGGTACAATATTCGAAAACCAATTACAGCTGTAAATTGATGACAGTGCCCTAAAGGAATCTATCTCATTTGTCTTTTTGCTTCCCAAATCCTTCCACTACATCGCACTCTCAAGAGGCAGACATAATAACAAAGAAGTCAGAAATATAATCACGGTAGACGGGGGAGGAAGTGGTCAACACTGTGGCTTAACTTTCGACAAAAACCCTAAATGCAAAATGTTCAGGAGGCGGAAACACCTATACAGCACGTCCATGAATATCAAGAGTGAAATGTGTAGGACCTTGTTGCCACTGAAAATCTAAAAATATATTAAACGCAGTGAAATGCATCAACAGCTCTTTAACACGAAGAGCCCATGAAAGTGTTGGGGATGAGCAGAACATTTCAAAAGCATATTCAGCAGGTAATTGGACGATCGATCCGTCAATCGCGTTCAATCAGAAAATGTAGTACTCCGGGGTGTAAAGGACAGAATGTGAGTCACTTTGTGAAAAAAAAAAGTCAGCAAAACATGTCGGAAGGAAAACATCCTTTCTGTGGGCAAGTTTCTGTATGAACAAAGGATCCTGATTGGGCCACTCACAATCATAGATGGAGCTTAACAAGATGGATCTACCTGATTACAGACAATAAATCAGGTTGTGGTACATCTACACAACAAGGTTGGAACTGAAAGTCAGTTTTAAGATGAGATTGAAAACAGGTGAGCTGGGGGCCTTTCTGACATCAAGAGGTAGGTAGGTCCAGAATTTAGAGACCACAATCGAAAAGGCTCAGTGACCTTTTTTTTATGAACCAGTTCAGAATATATCCAATCACAGCTACTTTGGTTGGTGGTGGTTGGAAGTTGAGGAGCGATCCAATCAGAGCTCCTCTCTTTATGAATTGATATATTCATGTAGAGCAGGTTCACTGTTTGTTGTTAGTTCTGGTATTGTAACTGAGATGCTCTGCCAGGTAGCCTAAATAAAGGTGACTGCATTTCACACAAAAGTTCAATTTGTTTCTGTTCATTTATACATTCAGAGTTTACTAGCATTCAGTAAAGGGTTATTAGATGTTTAATCTTATCCAAGTGTAAAACATGATTTCAGAAATTCAAGGAAGCATAAAACATGCCTGACACTTTACACTTCATGACTATAAAAACATATTTTGTGAAATGTCATCAACTGAAACTAGACTAGAATTAAAACATCTTCAGTGACTAAATAATAACTAAAACTAAAAGATCTTTTCGGCAAAAGACTTAAACTAAAACTAAATTACAAAGTGCTACCAAAATTAACACTGGAGCCAGGTAACAAGTGGATTCAGAAGGTGTCAAGAGGCACAGTGACTAAAAACAGCTCCATAACACACTGAGAAGACGCAGTCAGGCTCCCTTTAACGTCAGACAGGCTTTCAGCTTGACCAGACAGGCCCGGCGTCTATGGGGAAGGGGAGCCTCGGTGCAGTGAGGATGAGGTGGCCCATCTGACAGGAGTGGAGGAAGTGAGGCTTTTGTTGATTGTTTGGCTTTTGTAAATAAGCAGAGTTGTGTTTTTTGGGAATGTGTCAAAATTAAGACAAAAAACACAGCAGACAGGGTTAGATGGCGGGCCACACACAACGCCGCCATCTTGAACCGCCAATGACTTATTGTGGAAAATGTGGAAACTGCTCACTCACTCACTCTGACCGTAACGTCATGTGCGTACCCTTCATTCAAGTGTTCAACTTTCAACGGCCTTGTATGGTGTGTGAATATTCATGTGTGTGTTTTTGTCCCACAACATTCAGTCTCCTCCTCCAACATGTCCTTTGGCATGCTTGTCTCTTAGCAACAACCCAGAACATGACACATATGGCAGGTTGGCAAGACATACAAGAGCACACACACACACACACACACACACACACACACACACACAGGGATGAGTGATGAACAATGTCAGTGGTCGTACTCATGGGGTATTTTAACCTTTACTGCAATGACTAATGATTGTGTGCGGGGCCCCTGTGTGTGTTTGTGTGTGTCTCTGCCTGTTTGTGTCTATGTGTGATAATGAGAATACAGGACTGACATTTGAAGGATCCCATCAGTGAGCTGTGGTGAAAGATTGGCCGTGTCCAGTTTCAGTCTTTTTCATTGATGCTCAGCATATAAACAGCTTCAGCCTCCATTCATGCAGAGTCTGCATCCCCCGGAGGATTACGCAGAGACAAATCTGAGCTAATAAATGTGTCCTCTTCACCACCGGGCTGTAATTCTGAGACTACTCCAAAATAATAAGATAAAGAAGGAATTGGATTCAGGGGAAGTGTTTGCCCCGGGGTGACAGGAAGGGTCCCAAACAGGTGGAGCGAGGACATAAATCAGAGCTGTGGTGACCCAGAGGACACAGAATCGCTGCCAAGAGCTTAATGTAGCTCTCTCTCTGTAACACACACTTCACACAGTTAACAAAGGTTTGTTGAGGATTTTTAAACCAAAAGTACCAGACTTTTACATTTCTAAATATGTCAAACCCATTCAGACAGATTTTGTGGAGGTGAAGATCTAAGGAATTAGTGATGTTATATAATCTTAGCAAACTACAGCGTGGTTGTGGTTTTATTTTACCTTTCTGCCTCTCGAGACTATTTATGGTGTATCTTTGGTTGATTTTATGTGCACACCTTACCTCTCCCATGTTGCTCTTAGTTCCTTATACTTAAACAAGAAAAAGAAAGACTAAATTGCAGATTAAGCAAGGTTACTTTTCCTTGTACATAATGTCTGCCTTTCAGAACTGAATAAATAAAGAATTAAAAAAAAGAAATGTAACATTTCTTTCAATATATATCATCTGTAATTCGTCACAATGAAAAAAAGAAAAGCTGGATGAACTGTGTAAGAAATTTCAAATAAAAGTGTAAACAAATGAACAAATCCCATATTAATATAGCAGATAATCACGATAACAATAAGGATTTTTCAACCAAAAGTACCAGATTTTTACATTTCTAAATATGTCAGACCCATTCAGTCAGATTTTGTGGAGGTGAAGATCTAAGGAATTAGTGATGTTATATAATCTTAGTAAACTAAAGCATGGTTGGTTTTATTTTACCTTTCTGCACCTCGAGACTATTTATAGTGTATCTCTGGTTGATTTCATGTGCACACCTTACCTCTCCCATGTTGCAATTAGTTCCTTATACTTTAATAAGAAAAAGAAAGACTAAATTGCAGATTAAACTAGGTTACTTTTCCTTGTATATAATGTCTGCCTTTCAGAACTGAAAATACAGAATAAAAAAAAAAAAAAACTCAAATAAAAGTGTAAACAAATGAACAAATCCCATCATAATAAAGCAGATAATCATGGTGACAATGAAAAAAATTACTGTGTAAACAATAAACCATTACTGGTGACAAGAACATGATGTAAATCTACAGAGATAAACAAGAAGATGAGGTGTAGACTGCTGATTTAAGTCTCCAGTCTGAAGGAAGTCTCTGTTTTCAGCATTCATTTATGAAGCAGTTAATGGCTGTGCTTTCTTCTTCTGTAAAACCCCATGATGAAGAGATGATCAGTGTTATTCACTTCTCCTGTCAGTGTTCATGATGTTAGGCCTGATGGGTGAATATTTACATTTTCAGTACGGATGTTTAGTCCCACATTTTCAAAAATCAAGTATAAGGTGAAAACCACTGACTTACAGCTGCTTAAAACTTTTGCACAATAATGTTTTAAAACCTTAATTGGTTCTACATCAAGTTATTAATAAAGCAAACTTTCTATCAATTTAAAATTCCATTGAACTCTAATGGCAATTTTGGAAAGCAGCGGCATCAAATGTATCGGCAATTTCTTTATAAATTATGCACATTTTTAGTGAAATATTCATGTATAAAACATAACTGAGACCAAACTAAATGATTTTCCCATTGATTTTGGGATGTTTTTCCTGCAGTATTACAAAGGAAACAGTAATGCTTTTATCCAGTGTTTTTCACTGATTCGAGCATCTTTGACTGATCTAAAACATTCCTAAAAATTATTTCCAGAGGAGACAAACCCCAGCATTACTGATTTGTATTCTGCAGTCTGCCATCTGAAACAAAAGCCAACTGACAACACAGCATCTCTTTAATAATCTCAGACAATATGTGTGTCTATAAACAGCGAGTGTGTCACAGAAGCATGTTAGCTATGCTTTGATCAGACATCTGTGAGTGAGCCTGGGTCGAATCAATGCATTTTAATGTGGGAAGTGAGGAAGAGGAGCCACGGCGCTGTCTTGTCTTTTAAGATAACCTCAGATAGTTCAAACTGTGAGTGTGTTCGGGCCGAACACTACTGAGAAACATGACAATGTGATATCATTTCCTCCTGATGAACATACTACAATCTTTTTAAACCCATGGAGCAGATAAACCCTTTACTTTTGTGTACAAACCTCATTCAAATGAAGCTGGGACACTGTGTAAAACGTTGATAAAAATAGAATACAATGATTAGTAAATCCTGTTTTGTCTATACTCAGTTGAATACACCACAAAGACAGAATATTTAATGTTCAAACTGATAATGTTTTTGAGAATATTCAACTATTTTTAAGTTCCAAAAAAGCTGGGACAGGAGCGACAAAAGACTGAGAAAGTTGAGGAATGCTCTCAACACACCTGCTCTAAACACTCCACAGGTGATCAGGTTAATTGGAAACAGGTGAGAGTCATGACTGGTGAATAACAACATGAGCAAATAGTCCAACAGTTAAAGAACAATATTCATGAATGTAAAATTGCAAGGAGTTAGGTCTTCTAGAGTCTATAACATCAAAAGATTCAGATAACCAGGAGAAATCTCTCCTCACAAGCAAAAGGCTGAAAACCAACACTGAATGCCTGTGACCTTTGATCCGTCCAGCAGCACTGCATTATAAAGCAGCATCATTCTGTAAAGGGATATGCTGCTCCTGTTACAACAGCGTGGCTTCAGAGTGAAAGAGTGCAGGTACTAGACTTACCTGCTGCAGTCCAGACCTGTCTCCAACTGAAGATGTGCGACACATTATGAATGCAAAATACGATAATGGAGACCCTGGACTGTTGAGATACTGAAGTCATATATCAAGCAAGAAAGTGAAAGAATTCCACCTCCAAAGCTTCAACAGCTAGTGTCAGTTCATAAATGGTTACTGAGTGTTGTGTAACAGTGGTCAACAGGACAATGTCCCAGCTTTGTTGGAATGCACTTCAGGCATCAAATTCAAAATAAGCGAATATTTGCAAATAAAATAATAAAGTTTATCAGTTTGAACATTAAATATCTTTTTGTGGTGTATTCAATTGTATATAGGTTGAGAAGGATTTGCTAATCACTGTGTTCTGCAAAATCCCAACTTCATTGGAATTTGTTTTTCATGTATAAACAAACTTTGTGTTTAATAACTTCGTGGGTGGTGATGTTGGTGTACGAGAGGATATTGATCTTGAAAGGGGGAGGCCACAACAGAAAGTAATTAAGGACCATAGCTTTAAGTTGATGAGCACAAATGCAGCAGCAGTAAAAAAAATTTTGTCAAATGTGCTTAAAAGTAACTTGAAATGTCAAGTTTAACATTTATTTGTGATCAGAAAATAACACTGTGGCATTCAGATTTATAACCAACATTTATTTTCGATAACGCCGGCCTGATTTTCCACCTTTCTGGGCGATCGTTTTGCTTCGCGTCTATAACTCCATTTTGATAAGTACTTGCAGAGGCTATAATCCACAGCGACCCCTCACCACACTGCTCCTGTGTGTGTTTCTGTGTGTGCAGTCTCCTCCCAGGGGAACTGAGGCTGAAGTAATGAAATGCTCATTACTGATTCAGCTGGAAATGCGAGGGATACATTTACACGCCTCCACACTCACACACACACCAGCTATCCAGACACTTTTCAAGGTCATCTCGCATCATCTGTGTGTGTTTGTGTGTGTTGGTGTGTGTGTGTGTGTGTGTGTGAATAAGAAAGAGGAAGAGTGAATGTCTGTTGTAAACATACAAATTGAAGGGCGAAAAGATCGGCCATAATTGGGGTCTAAATTGACAGTTCTGTACAAAACACCACAGGCGTCTGATATCAGAAACCATCATTAAGGCTCTGCAGTGCACACACACACAAACACAGATTTATACTTATTTACTTTTACTGTCAGTCCCCTTTTCAACTCCTGCACATCAGATCATACCTCCTCTCTCCTTTCATCCTTCGACTTCTCCTTTCATCAGCCATGTTTACTTCATCACACCTGAACAAAAAACAAATACACACCAGGAATGAACAGCTGATCATTCTACCATCACAACTGCCATGTAGGCATGTGATAGTCTCCACGCAGGATGTCACATTGCCCAAAGTTTGCCATGCAGCCTCTTTTCTTCATGTTCAAGACCCTTAGAGGGTTTGTTCAGTACTTTAAAGCTGGGTTGTATCAGGCTGTCCCTTGAAGCAGAACGAGCTGAGACCACCGGAAAGGTACTCTGATGTTAACAGGTACAGTTATTTCACCTAATTGTGTGAGATTTACAAAAAAATGAGCCACTGAAATGTATGATTTCGGCGGAATGCACTTTATTTTTCCTTCAGGAGGTCTCTGTGTTTGGCACTATTTTACGATGCATCATATGGCTATGTGTCCTTACGCCTTCCACCATTGTGATAAAAAGTGGGGGGAGGATTTTGATTTAAATTGCTGAAATAAGCAGGGACGTCCCTGAAAAAGATGGATGACAGCATATGTTGCTCCTAAACCTGTATGTACCTTTCAGCATGAATGGTGCCTTCACTGATGTGCAAGCTACCCATGCCATGGGCACTAACAGTCTGGATGGTCCTTTTCCTCTTTAGCCTGGAGGACACCACGTCCATGATGTCCAAAAACAGTCTGAAATGTGGACTAAGACCACAGCAGACTTTTCCACTTTGCCTCAGTCCATCTCAGATGAGCTCGGCCCAGAGAAGCCGGCGGTGTTTCTGGGTGTTGTTGATATATAGCTTTGTCTTTGCACAGTAGAGTTTGACCTTGACCTTGTAGATATAGAGGTGAACTGCGTTAACTGACGATGGTTTTCTTAAGAGTTCCTGAGCCCACGTGCTGATATCCTTTACAGAATGATGGATTGAAGGTCATGGGCATTCAATGTTGTTTTTTGTCCTTGCTGTTAGATTTCTCCAGATTCTCTGAAACTTTCGATGATATTATGAACTACAGATGATGAAATCCCTACTTTTTTTTAACTGTACATTAAGAAATGTTGCTCTTAAACTTTTAGACTACTTGTTCAAGCAGTTGTTCACAAAGTGGGGAATGACTGAGCCTATCGTGGATTCTCCTTTTATACCCAATCATGGCACTCTCCTTTTCCCATTAATCTGTTGAAATGTTTCAAACAGGTGCTTTTTGTGCATTCACCAATTTTCCCAGCTTTTTGTTGCCCCTGTCCCAGCTTTTTTGGAACGTGTTGCAGGCAACAAATTCAAAATGAGTGAATATTTGCAAGATAACAATGAAGTTTATCAGTTTGAACATTAAATATCAATGTCATTTTAACATTTTTAATGTTTTAATTTTTATCACAGTTTTATCATAGTATTGTTGCTGTTGTTATCTGCACTCCTGTCTGTTGTTATGTTTATTATCATGACCTAAAGTTCCCCCAATGAAGATTAATAAAGTATCTATCTATCTATCTTGTTGTTGTGTATTGACTTAAGTATATATTTAAAAGGATTTGCAAATCATTGTATTCTGTTTTTATTTAACTGTTTTATTCTGTTTGAACTAAATGTCCCAACTTCATAGGAAAAAAAATGAGCATGAATAGATTTTGTAACAAAGGCACTTTTCTTTCTTTGTTGTTAGTTAAGGACGATGTGTGATGATCACCTTCTCCACAGGTCCTTGTGTATCTGCATGATTACATAGCCTTAAAGCAATCTCCATCTTTAATGGCTGCCTCTTGTTTTCAAATGGCTCTAATAACAGTTAAAGGTTTGTCTTGCAGTGAAACATCCCTCCAAGGTCACTCTGGAAAGGTTAAGCATCGCCTGCAGTCGAATAATAAAACCTTTGGAGGAAACACATACAGAAGAAAAAAAAACAACGAGCTGGAGACGGCGGCGAGGGAGCGACTGATTGGAGGAGGATGAAAGGATGAACCCAGCAGAGTGATTGGTTGAAGGTTTGACATCCACGCAGGCCGGTGGGGGGTGTTGTGTGTGTGTTTGCTGTGTGTGTGTCTCATTTGAATACAAGAGGAATTAAGCTAGAGGTGCAGAGAGGGAGGAAGAGAAACAAAGCAAGGGCAACAGGCTTCTCTGAAAGGTCAAGCATTGGATCAACAGAGAGAGGGATGGGCTGATAAACAGATGACGTCCAATCAGGTTTGCATGGACAAACTTGACAAGGTGTGGAGAGGAGAGTGGCAGAGATACAGGCAGGCAGATAACGGCCAAACAGACGGGATGATAGACGGGCAGGCTGGGAAACATCAGGACATGACAGCCGATACAGGAAACGTTTGATAAGGGTTAAGTGATTCAAGATCGCTTGAGTGCAGGAACGGAACCATGGACATAATGATACGGGAGATACTTATAGTGTATTTGTTTTCTGCAAAGTCAAGAGGAAAAAAAGCACACATAAAAGACATGGAAAAGCAAACTTTGACACCCATAAAATTACTTAAATGTGGAAACTATACAACTGGCTTATGAGAACCTATATACCTCCCGAAAACTATAACTCCTTTATTAGTTATTGTTTCCGCGCGTTTTTTTTGCACCAAATTGTCACTGCGCCAAGCTGAATCTGTCGACACCTCGCCCTGGTGCGCCGTCACACCCATCTCGGCGCAGCCGGTCTACCAAATTGCCAAATTGGCTGCGCACGGCGGTGCGCCGGACGAAATTACCACTGCGCGGGGTGCGCCAGGCTGCGCCACCCTGAGTTGCGCCAGGAAATTAGAGCCCTCAATGTATTTTTATGTTTTTTTAATGTTATTTGTGGATGCTGTTGTTGTTGTAGGGGTTTTTTCTTTATATGTAGATATGCATCATACATTTACCCACACGGAAGTAGAAAAGTATTTTGCTGTTGTAATTGGTAGCATCATTTTTCAACTGTTATTGTTTTGTTATTTATCATCGACGATTTCTGAGAATTCATAGGTGTTTGGGAGAAAGAAGGGAAGGTTGTGTTGTTCAAGGGAAACCCACAATGCCACCAATTTATGCTGGAAAAAAAGAAGTAATGTGTTGGAAAGTTAAAAATCAAAAAAGAAATGTGTTAAAAGTATGTGGAAAACTGCCCCTGTTCACTAATGAAAATATTCCCAGGCCCAGTTTGACCATTTATGAGACAGATTTGGCTCAGTTTGACAGAAAGGTCTACAAAATGTAGAGCTAATATTTACACTTCTCATTGAAGAATTTTCTCCACTGCAGTACTGAACAGTGGGGTTGCATCTTTTTCTCATATCGTACAGGTCTAGCTAAAAGATCAATTGACATGTCTTAACAATGTTAATGTCCAAAACAGGAAATCATTGTAATTATATTCCACAATGTGCAGGATTTAATGTAAAGTTAAATACTGAATCCCTCTGAAGGTTATGAGAACACAAAAGTGAGAGTGAAGAAGCTTTGAACGAGAGACAGAGAGAGCAAACGAATGTGTAATTCTTTAATGAGCCGAATCTCCAACCCTGAGGATCTATCATTATAAAACTGCTGCTTATTAACCACCGCCACATGCTGAACACACACCCACACACACACACACAGCATGTGAACTCTCATTTCCCTTTTTCTGAGCTCTGACTGTTACCCCCTACCCCGTCTCCTCTCCCTCCTTGATTACTTTTAGTGTGCATGCTTTGTTCGAGTGAACACCAGCTCAAGTCATTTTCAACACAAATTTGTGCAGCATAAACATAATAAACCCGAGAAAAACAGAACAAAAAAGAGCAGGCAGAAATAGAGTAAACATGAAGTTTCACTGAATGTAGGAGCTTGTATTTAGGTGCTTAGAATTTGCTTTGTTGTGGGTGTAGGTGGCTCAGTCTGGTAGGTTGATCCCAACTTCAGCTGCACAGGACGATGTGTCCTTGGGCAAGACTAGGGCTAGGCAATATGGTCTAACAATAAAACCCCCAGATTTTTTTTCCATAAAACTAGATTTATGATTTTAAAGGATTTTTTTTCCCTCTAAAAAAGAAAAAAAAATAACACAAAAATGACATAAATCAAGTTTTGCCTTTATGTTATAAACTATATTCCCAAACCAAACCAAAGTTCCCTCTTGAAGTTAAAGTGCGTGTCATAAAAGGTTGATTATGTAGTTCAAACGTAGGAGGGTTTGTCTACATTTGTCTACATACAACACTGAAGGATGAAGTTTTCGCTGGATAATAACATGGAAACATCTGATCAATATTTAATGTCATTTAAGAAACAAATAAAGGCCTAAACAAGTGCTTGTGAAAAACCTGACATGGTCTACCATCATGAAAACTGTAAATTTTCAGCACTTTTATTTTAAAACACTGCAACAACTTGTGATTTTTAATTTTTAAATCTCCTGGAGAAAATAATTTGTATTAATCGATTTAATCGATATATTGCCCAGCACTAGGCAAAACACTTGTGACCTGTGGCATGTAAGCTCTTTGAGCCTATCATTCACTTTTCATAAATCTGGAAGGCAGTAATCATAATCGAAATAAAAGCTTGATTAATTGCTCAGCTCTACAGTGTGGAAGCACTTTGGGCTCCACTGGGTGTCAATTATGTGCAACGCAGCTGGCCCACTCCTCATTCACTACATATCAAAGTGGCCATTTGTCAGCCTTCTGCCCCTCTCCACTAGAAGAGTGGATAAAGACCATCCTGGACAAGACTGAAAGATTCATATGTAAGGGCATGTGGCCCACCAGTGTGGCCTCAGGGGTAGTAATTAGTAAAATGATCTAATGGAAATGCCTCGTGTCTGTGTGGCAGCCGGGCCAGCGGGAGTAGGGGCGGTTGAATATCTTCAGTTATTAGGGTGTATGCTCTAAAACTGATCTAGTTTGATTTTTGCAAACAGTGACAGCCCCAGTCAAAACAGATTACAGATCAGCTGAGATTAATTCCACGGCTGTGATACTGAGATCTGTAATGTTAAGACAATAAAGAAAGTACATCATGTATATACAGCAAGATGTGTTTTATGGTGAACAGCTGGCATATCTTTAAAAAAATAATTAAAAAAAACTATCAACAATCTTAAGGCAGCATTCGTCTGAAAGTACTCATTATCACAAATCCCTCAGAAGCTGCGTTAAGAATAAATCTTAGGAGACACGCTTGCTTTGTTCAAGCAGAAATAACAGCTTTAATCAGGACGTGTTACTGAAGAAAACTGACTGCAGCTTCAACATGTTCTACACTCTCATCTCCTCCAGAACATGCATGTACAGAGGAAGCAGTTTCATTTTATAGCACGGATCAATCCACTCTAACGGCTCGCTCGGGGAACTTTTATAGTCACGGGTGCAGATTAGGAGCCCTGCCAGACTTTTTTATTGTTCTCTCTGGCTCCCTTTAGACAAGACGCTTATGAATGCAGATCAAACCGTCCTCAGGCAGAGAGAGAGAGGGGGAACATGGTGGAGAACACTGGCCTTTCCCTTTAAGATGAAATGTCTTCTAAAGGCTCTGTGAACGTGGCCCCGGGGGGGAAGAGGAGGGAGAGGCCGAAGAGGAGCAGGGAGGCGATGATGAGGGGGGAGATACACAGAGGCAGGACAATAAATAGAACACACTACGGTAATATCCCGTTGTGTTTCCATTATTTTGCGCGGGGTTATGATAAGAACAAAACTCTCGCAGCACTTTAATTGCAAACAAAGAATGCTCTGAGGTACTGTAACACAAAGGAGGAAACAAATTACACAAAACACAATCCGGCAGAGCATTATGTGACGGCACAAAATCAAGCACACCTCCTCTTTTTCTCACCCTCTCCCTCCCTATTACTCTTCCTCTTTCTTCATTGTCATCAAATAAGGACCCATGGGAGGATGGACCACCTGGTAACCATGGTTACAGGGATTGAGTGCCCCGCGTGAGTACACATTCTCACACACCAAAAAAAGGAGAGACTACCAGTATTTAAGTTCTGCAACAAAGAGGATAACGGGCTTTGCATTTCAGTTTTATTTAAATAAAATCTGAAACATCAAATAATTATCAGAAAATACCAAATGGATTGACTCTCTTCACTTTATGAGCTGCTAAAACTCAGATCTCTAATTTCAGGTAAAAAAAATCTAAAGCACTTATTTTAATTCATATTCACTTAACACGTCCAAATAAATATCTTACTACAAGGAATCAAAGGCAAAAAATAAGGTACTGAACTGCTTGTAATGATAAGAAAATATCTGCCAATGAAACAAGCAAAGTTTTCCTGAGTGACGACTAGGGCTGAACCATCTATCGCTTTCTGATCGAAATCGTGATTTCAGACAATGTGATCATGTGATCGCCGAAGCTGCAATTTTTTGCAGCACTCCTGACTGACCCAGGGTCTGCTGTGTCAACTATTTGCTTTAGGAAATGTTGCATCATGTCAGCGCTCATGTCCAAAACCATCAAAAGTTGACATGCTGGTTTGGCATGGCTGGCTTTTTTCCTTTTATTGGAATTGTTGAATTTTGTTTTTCGTATTATTACTGATTTAACATTGGAGTTTTTTTTGCAATTTATTTAATTTTTATAACTTAACATAATTTAGGATTTTTTGCACTACATTTTTCTTTCAGTTAAGACAGTCAAAGATGCTCCTTTAGTTCTTTAGTTGTAATAACTGCCGTTGGTCGAGGACTTTAAAGAGTCTACATGCATGTTTCTTGTTAAAAAACACATTTGGAGGCAGTTCTTACCTTTAGTTTTCATCCTTGCCTTAGAGGAATAGCTTTTAATGTTTGATGGTATGATGTAATTTTCTGTCAAGTTTGTAAATGTTTCTGTAAACATAGTGAATATTGCACTGAAGCTTGATTAGAAGAAAATCGTGAATCAAATTGAAATCGAAATAATCATCAGAAAAATCGCTGTTAGATTTTTTCCAAAAATTGTTCAGCGCTAGTGAGGGTCTGAAATTCAGCTTTAATAACTACTCTGGATAGAACATTTCATTTTAACACTCCCTTCAAGGTAAATTTGTCTCGTCTCATTGGCAGATAATTTTACTTATGACAAGCAGCTCAGGCCTTATTTTAGTTCTGATATCTGCAAATAAGATGTTAATCCAGACATGTCAGGGAATTGTGCCAGAGAATAAGTCTACTGAGATATTTTGGACCAGAAATTTGACAAATACTCTCACCTTGATCTGTGTTTTTGCAGTGCATCTACGCCTTTTGCCCTCAGAACCGTCTTAATTCTTTGTCACATTTATTCAACAAGGTGTTGGAAACATCGCTCACAGATTTTGGTCCATACTGACATGATTGCATCACAAAGTTGCGGCAGATTTGTCAGCTGCTCATCCATTAAGCAAATCTTCTGTTCCCCCACATTGCCAAAGATGCTCTACTGGACTGAGATCTGGTGAGTGAACTCATCATGTTTTAGAAACCAGCGATGATCTGAGCTTTGAGACATGGAGCAGCTGAAAGTCTACCTCAGAAGACGGTACACTGTGGTCATAAAGGGTCGGACATGTGCAGCAACAACACTCACCTAGGCTGCAAACGGACAAAAATCCCTCTTTAAAGCACCAGTAGCTCCTTCAAACGCCCTGTTCTCCCGCCCCCCTGAATAGATCTACCAGTGTGACATCATAGCATTGTTTCAGCGTCAGTTCAAGCTCACTGACAGCAAATACAGTAGAATGAATGCAGAGTTGTCGACAATATGGCCCTGGGCAGAACTAAAAACAACAAATATTACAAGGTTGACCTGTCAACCAATTAGAGCGGACTGGGCCCACGTGGGGGAGGGAGACCTAAAGGGGCAGGAGCTCTAACAAAGCATATCATTCAGACTGAGAATAACCAAAATTTAGGTCATCTCAGTAAATTAACCTCAGGTTCCCCTTTTGTTTCTAGATCTTTAATTCCTGGTATTTTATTAAATGAAAAACTCTTTTGTCTCTCAGGCCATCAGACTGTACAACTCCTCACTCGAGGGGAGGGGGAGTAACAGGAAGACAGAGGATGGGAAGGAGTAGCCTATAGTCATATTTATTTAATTTTTTTTTTTTATATTTGTAAATTGTTTTTTACTTTTCTGATACCTTTATGCTTTTTTTAATCCTGTGTGCTTGCAATGCTGCTGGAATCCTGACATCCCGAGGGACTTTTTCTGAGGGATTAATAAAGTTCTATCTAATCCAATCTAGTTTAATCTAATAAATTAAAAAACAATGGGCTTTCATTCAGGACTGGACAACTATTACAGTGTAAACATAGCTCCAAATAATTTTAATTGAGTAAAAAAGTTTGGGTCCCATGGAGAGAGAAAACTTCTCATTTGGGTCCCAAGCCAAAAAAGTTAGGGACTGGCTGTTCTCAAGGCATTAATTTTGCTTATTCATTTTTTTTTTTATTTAGTTTCGACTCCAAACCCTGAGTGAAGAACAAAAGGACCTGTACTTTTCAAGCATCATCTGTTGGTGGTTGCAGGTCAATCATGGATATCTGCAGGTCAAGGAAGCATCTCACTTTCACATTCACCACCAACCTCAACCCTAAAAAAAAAACAGCATTCATGGCAACACATAAGTCTCATTTGTTCCACAGAGGAGAGAAGAGCTGTGATTACATTTACATTATTGACACGGCAGGACCTGGACATGTCTGCGGGGAGACGCTGCGGTCCGAGAAGCTGCGGTTAAAGGAGGGATTGTGCTGGTTTGAGGAAGGAAAATCAATCACTTTAATCTCCCCGTATTCAGCGGGTGGGATGAGAAATGTCTAAACGAAGAGAGATGAGAGGGGAAAACTCCCCCTGAAATATAATAACCCTGTAACGGATTGGGTCTAATCGCATCTGTGACATGCATTTGTGTCATTATTACTCCATCATTTCAAACAGATAGCTAATTTTAATTAATAATTGATTAAATAGAGAAGAAGAATGCACGTTTTTTCATTAATTTTCACTGTGCTGTTAGTACTCATCACTTTGAACAGATTTCAGTTTTAGTGTGATATTCTAGTCCTGCAACATGATACATACATTTTTCATATATTTCTCTACATTTAACTTCATATCTAGAAGAAAACCCACGCTGCAAACTCTTTGAGCTTCATGTTTGCATAAAAAAATGGATTGAAAAGTTCTATACTGCACATATAAGAGCTATCATGGCAGCTTAAGCATTAATAAGCCGTCTTCTTGTAATGTCAAGACCTTCAGTCGTGTCTCTATATGCATGAATAATGTTTGCTGATTAGATATTGAAAGACGCGTAAAAAAAATGCCTTCCTATTAAATTTATAATGAAAAAGAGTTTCTGCCTACACACTATAATGTCCATACAAGGAGTGTTGGCATCATTAGAGAAGTGAACTGTGCACAAAATATAACTTTAACATTTGCATCTTATACTTGTTATTGCTTAACAGTTAACTTTTAAAAACTCTAAAACTCTACAAAGTACCAGCTGCTGATTAAAAGTATATCATTTGATACACAGAATGAAAAACTTTTGTGTTTCACGGTGTGGTGTTCAATTATGGGATGGGCTACCACAGGGTCTAAAGCAATGCTCAAACCTGATGAAACTGACAATAATGTGTAAAAGTGTAATTTTCAGTTGATATATGGATAAAACAGGAGGTATCGTACTAGAATGAAGGATGACAACTTTGTTTCGTTGGTTGTTTGTTATTGTTTTGCCTTTTTTTGCGTTGTTGGATCACTAAATTATTGTGTAGAAACGGTTTTTCTTTTGTAAAATATGGAAGCACTTATGTTTAATTAAGCGATGGAGAAGGGGTGGGACCTGATAAGTTTTACTGCCTCCCACTCCTTTTTGAAAATATTGTATATAACGACTACACTATATTTTTTCTTCTATTAATGATTTTATCTCTTTTGAATATAATCCAAATAAATAAGGTTCAATTAAGTTCAGTTCACTTCAGTAAGCAGATAATTATTTGCAATGATTTGCAAGACATATTTTAGAAGGTAACTGGCTAATAAACACACTATTAGAGAGCCATAAATATGGATGACCTTTGTATTGCTTTCTTGGGGATAAAATGGTAATAAATTTGAATGGCTTCCACCAACAGACCAAAAAACATGCTTTTTAGGTTAATAGGTCTACTGTAACAGATTTTTATAAACTTAACAGTATTTTACCATAATATCTACAGTTACCTACTGTAAAAATCTACACAGTAAATTACTGTAAATGGCAAAAGATTGTGGGAAAACAGACTGCTTTCTCTGAAATTAACAGTATTTTACCATAAAATCTAGCAGTTACCTACTGTTAAATGTCTTTACAGTTAATTACTGAAAAGGGCAACGGATCAGGAGGAAACTTAATGTTCCCCAGAAAAACTGACCACTTGTAGGCGAGATTTCTTCGAGTAAATGTTTCACATTTTCTGGTGAGTTATGCTACTGTGAAGATGTTTACAGTAACTTACTGGTTTCTTGTTGCCAGTCAGTTACCGTAAAATATACAACAACTTTTTTACAGTGTATGAGTGAACGCAAATGTTTGTCTCTCTTTGTGGCCCTGTGATTGGCTGTTGACCGGTCCAGGGTGTACCCCGCCTGTCGCCTAATGTCAGCTGGGATAGGCTCCAGCCTCCTGCGACACCAAATCCGGATATACGATGGATATGTAAGAATGATAAAAAAGACAAAAACACCCTTATTTAACATTTTCCTGAATCCACCACACCCTCTTTGAACCATGATACAAGCAAAAACTGTTTGAGGCCAAACACGTTTCATTATTCCTAATCAGTGAACGATTCCTGCCAAGTGATTCTCCCTCTCTGGACTGAGATCAAGTTTTAAATGGACTCAAATGAAATAATAATAAGCTGCGTGTGCTGCCTCAGCATGACTAAAATAACTTCTCATGGTGAGATGGCCCACATAAATAAACCACGGGCTTGGCAAAGAGATGTTAAAGTTTTAGGTTTTTTTGATTTCAGCTCATGCCTGGTGACTGCCAGGAGCCCCACCTCCACCTCCCATCATCCTCCTCTTTTTCTTCTGCTCCCCTCAGTTTTCAGTGTAACCCAAATGTCATGAGATTTAATTAAAGGACAGGAAGAATATTCACCTCCTTTTATTCTTTTTTCATATCTGCAGCCTCAGGATGAAGAAGTGGAAGGGAGTTAAATTAAGTGTGTGCATTGAATAAAACAAGGAGTGGAGATTGAGGTAACGAGTGAAGGAGCAGCGCACCACTGGATCCTTTTGAACCACTACGACGGGGAACTGGTCCATCCATAAAACATAATGGATTACGCACTTACACGCCGCAGCAACAGATGCACGCACACATTTACACCTTAATCTCATACATGGAGCACATGCTAACACAAACACCACGCCATAAACATGGCGCTCCACTCCTGTGAGATAATAAGCTGCACATTTAAACTATTCAGATTTAGAGAAATGTTTGTCGGCAGAATTTTAAAGAGATGGAGTCAGAGAGCGCGGACAGGCAGATTTACTGTTAGATCACACCACAGCTGCTTGTATTTATTCATTTCATGGTTTAATATTCATACATTAAAGCACAACTTGTGATTTAATGCACAGTAAAGACATAAAAAAGTATAAAAATCCTGTGATTGATGCTGCATCACTCGCTCAGCTCAAGTGTGCATGCTGAAAACCCCCCTTTTGTCTTTGTTGTAAATTTTCCAGCAGGGATTCATTGTACCCTCAGACGAGACATGATTCTTTGCTCCGTGGATCATAACCTGTAATTTTCTCTAGAAACAGCTCTTGTGCTGGTTTCAGGCTCAGCAGGGGGTAGCGGGGTTTCACCGATCTGACACATCAAGGTTACTGAAAGGTGTGACAGATGCACCAACAAATGTCTCACCTTCAGAGAGGTTAAATGAGGGGTGAGGCAGTGCAAGAAAACAACAATCTAGGGCAGGGGTCACAAACCTGCAGATCTTGATCTACTAGCGGATCTTTTGGACATTTCAAGTAGATCTATGGCTGATCTGGTGAATCCTGCTGCTTTGCAAGAGTAAATAACAGTGTTAATTTTGTTAACTAATTATTTTTGTCATATTTTTCCATCAACAACCTTTTATCCCCTGATGAAAACTAGACAGTAACAAAAAAAACAAGTGCACATGGACAAAAATCAAAACTTAATTAAGTGACATTTTCATCAACAAATAGAAACAGACTTAATCCAATCAGACCTAATTTGGTCATGTAGAAAGTAGGAACAAGTTAGGAATATATCCAATCACAGGTGCTTTGGTTGTGTGGAAAGGTTGGATGAGTTAAGAGGGACATCCAATCACAGCTGCCTTAGCTTGGTGGTGGTGGGATAAGTTGTGGAGCGATCCAATCAGAGCTCCTCTCTTTATGAATTGATATATTCATGTAGAGCAGGGTCACTGTTTGTTGTCAGTTCTGGTATTGTAACTGAGATGCTCTGCCAATAAAGTGAAATTTGTTTATGTTAATTTATACATTCAAACTTTACTAGCATTTAACAAAGGGTTATTAGATGCTTCATTTTATACCTTTGGACTATACAGTGCTAATGGAACCTTAATTTCCCTGAGGGAGTCTTCCCAAGGGATAAATAAAGTTTTATCTAATTTTTTTTTTTCAACTCAAGTTTTTATTTGATGCATGAAAGTGATATAATTCTGCATAATCATATCGGACAGGGCTTTCATGGAACAGTGGAAAAAAGTGTCATTAATATAATATTACATGAAGGTGTGGAAATGTTTACAGGTAGGGAAAAGTTAATAAATAAGTTCATGAATAAGTAAAATGAAAAATAGTAATAATAATAAATAACTAGCTCAAATAAATAACTGAAATAGTGTGGAGATACATATTAAATAAATAATAAATATTTGATCTATCTAATCCAATCTAATCTGATCCGTGATCTAGTCCAGTATTTTGTTCCGTATCTACGTTTCCTCCAGCCAAAGGCCTGAAGGACAAACAGTCCTCAGAGGTCGCCCACGTACGACCACACGTTGTTCACGTCTATGTTTAGCTGGAAAAACACATACGTTGATTAACTGTGAACATATGAGAGGACACCCCGTCACCCCTGTGGTCATGAAACTTTCCATGACACCCTGCAGGCGGTTTGTCACGGGTGATTCTACGGTCCTATCTGTGTCGACCCGGGCCAATTATTTTCAGGTCAAACCAATAACATCACGGCCGCTTGCTTGAATCTTTCTTTGTGTTGAATAAACAGAACTAAGATTCAGGTTTGATTGTTGGAGGTGTTTTCTCCACTGCTTTCATTATCATAAGTCTCTCATATTTCTGCATCATCACCTCGTTACCCATGACCCGAGCCGGGGTCATCCTTGTGATCACGGTGCCCCTGGTGATGTCATTGGTTGGTGGGCTCGAAGCCCCCGAGGCCAGGATGTAACAGAGTCAAAGGCCAGTGTCACATTAATTATGCCTGCGCTGTGCCCGTCGCTGTGGCTGCATAATGACGTAAAGCTCCAGTGTCACTTGTTGGTCTTTTACGACACTGAACTGGAGGTCAGTGGTTCCAAACCTGTGGCCTGTTGATTGGAAACAGGACACAGGACACTTTGTACGTGAGCAGGATTAAACAAAAAGCAATAAAACAAAATGTTTGTGCTCCAAATGATGTGTCTGTCGGGAACAGGGGGGCGACCATTTTGATTTTATTGATTCCGTTTCTGCTGATGGATTCTGGCTCTTCTTTAAAAGCAAACTCAAGACCTACCTTTTTAGTCTGGCTTTTAGCTGATTAAAATTATTATTATTTCTTCTTATCTTTTTATTTATTTTAATCCTCTCAAACCGTTTTATTTCTCCATTTCAGTTAAGATTTATTATATTGAATTGTATTCTCTGTTAACTGATTTTTTTTTTCATTATCCTACTTTAGTAGATTTTATTACACATTTGGGGTTTGGCTACCTCATTTTACTATATTATTATTATACTTTTTTTAATTTATTAATTTATTTTTCTTATAGTATTTTTATCTATTTTTTTTTATCATGATTTTATTTATCATTGTAGTCTTAGCTCCTGTGTTTCCTCATTTTTTTATTCAAGATAGTGTTTCCTCAGTCCTCTAATTCTGTTTTCTTTTGGAATCTCCTCTTCATGTCTTTGTGTGTTTAAGTAAGTGAATGTGTTTTCTACTTTTTATTTAATTTATTTTTATTTTATTTTTTATCTTAAGTACTTTGTGCTACAAGATTTTGTATGAAAAGTGCATACAAATAAAGTCTGATTGATTGATTGATTACTGGGTCTTTATTCCAACTCCACCTTTTTGATCAAGAGAAAAACATCATGAATATTTGAAGACCATTACTGTTGGCTTATTCAAGACCTCAAGACTTTTAACTATGACAGAAATATTCCATTTTATAGCGAATATCAAGGGGTGTAAATCTGCAGGTTAGTCACCATAGGGTAACATATTCAGACTACAGATACCTCAGACTGAGACTTTACAAAGACTGGAAATCTCAGAGGGTCACAAATAACAAACTCCAATTCCAATGAAGTTGGGACATTGTGTAAATAAAAACAGAAAACAATGATTTGCAAATCCTTTCTGACCTATATTCTATTGAAAACACTACAAAGACAAGATATTTAATGTTCAACCTGATAAACTTATATTGAATCTAATACCTGCAAAATGTTCACATGCTCAATAAACACCTGATTTGAATATTCTCACAGGTGAACAGGTTCATTGGAAACAGGTGAGTGTCATGATTGGGAATAAATCCCGGAAAGGCTTCGTCACTCAAAAAAACAAAATAGTCTTGGTTTTATTGCTTTGCATTTTCTGTTGTTTATTTTCTTATATATTTGTTCACTCATCTTGATTTTATTGTTTTTCGTTGCTACTTTGGCATGCATATTTTCCAAATCAATTTTCACATCCTACCTATGACTAGTATAATTCTCATTATTATTTCCATTACAGTGAAATGTCCTGTCATAAATGAACCTCTGCTGTGTGTTTATTTGCTAAGTCGTTGCACAAATCTGAGATTTTTACTATTATAACTTCTTAAGTGTTTGTCAATCACTTTTCTGGCCTTAATAATAACTACTGTGACAAATCTCTGCACAAAGGGAAAAAAAAACTTCTCTGCTTCTGCATTAGTTATAAAAAAATAAGTCCACAGTTAAGTTATGCTGTTCAGTGAAATATCACATATAAAAGCTTCCCCCTTTACAGTCTGTGAAAAGTGACTTTTTAGTCGCTGGAAGACCGTTAATACATATTTACTTACAATAAAATCATGAGCTTTACTTATTTGCAGCTGTGATCGTCAGTCAAATAGAAACCCTGATAATCAAAAAAGTGTTCATTTAAAATAATTTTACTAGTCTCTGTATTGGTTTTGTTTGTTTTCCTGTCTTATATTTTTAGTAAAATTGTATTTCTTGCAGGGCTGAAGGCTCCTGGAGTCGATGATACAGCAATATTTGTTATTACTGCGATACAAATTAAAATTCCTACCTGATAAAGGCCATCTTTTACATAAATGTTTGATAATGTTTTGGTGAGAATAACATCAGAGATGCTCTGCTATGAGTAAAAACCTGCAGGAGCTAAGATAATTAAGTGCAAGATCCAACTCCCCTTGGGTGTTGTCCTTGGAGGAAAGGTGCAGTAAAGCATTTGGAAGCCTACATGTTCAGCAGGTATCTCAGGGTCACAGGTGTTTCACCTCACCTGAGTGGGGCAGCAGAAGCTAGTCTAGCCTTCACTTCAGCCTTCAGCCAAAGATTTTAAAGAGGGGGAGCGATGATGATGATGATGATGATGATGATGATGATGATGATGGAGGACCAGGACGACCCACAGCAGGAAAGAAGCTTGTGTGCTCCCCTTTGTTTTTTAAGGTGTGAAGTGAATTCTGGCGCTACCCACATGTTTAGCTGTGTCGCTCATTCCACAAATGCACGATCCTTACATGGTGCACGTCGTTGTAAAGGTGATTAATCAGGCTTCATAATGATATAAATATAATACCAACAAAAACAAAAGTTCACATGCTGTACAATTCCAAATTCTGCCACGTTTCATTACATGATCGAAAAGGAGCAGGAAGAACAAAGACTTACGGTCACCAGCCCCTTTCTCAAAATAATAAAACAAGAAATAATTAGATGGTCTGTCCCTCAGATATTTAAAAAAAAAACAAGGATACACAAAAACTCACCATCAACCACAATAAAATACAAAGCAACAGAAAATCTTTTACCAATTCCATATTTTCTTATCATTTTGTCGTTATAAATTTTCTTGAACTGATGAATATTGGTACAGGCTTTTAAGTCGATTGTTAAAGAATTCCATAATTTGACACCACACACTGAAATACACATTTGTTTTAGAGTAGTACGTGCGAACGGATGTTTAAAATCAAATTTCCTTCTACGATCCTTATTTTCTGAAGTAAAAGCAAAAAGATGCTGTATATTTTCTGGCAATGTTCTGCCGTTTACCTTCAACATACCAAATAAAGTCTGTAACTCGACAACCTCTTGAAGTTTAATTAATCCCGACTTGAAAAAAGGTTGTTGGTGTGTTCCCTTGCCTCCACTTTATTTATAATTGCTCTTTTCTGTAAAATAAACAATGGCTTGATTTTAGTTGTGTACGTATTCCCCCAAATTTCAACACAATAACTAAAATAAGGCAAAATAAGCGAGCACATGAGTTTTTCATGTGAGGTTTTCATCTATAATTACACCCAAAAATCTAAACTGATACACTCTTTCAATAGCAGATCCATTAATAGACAATGACACATTACCATCCCGTTTCTGTTTAGAAAATACCTTAAACTTAGTTTTAAGGAGTACATTCAATTATTTTTTTGCTTTATCTTCCCCTAATGTCAGCTAAAGTAGGACAGACTGCAGAGGAAACACTCTTCACTTTCACTGTATATCAGGTTGAGGACATTTTATAAATAGCATCAAAATTGTGCGACCCTGTCTCATCAACAATCTAAATAAGAGCTAATTTCAACCACATTCACTCTGGAGGTATTGCCCCGAGGCTCCCAGGGGTCCTCATATCCCCCCATGACATCCATGTTTTATGTATGGGAGAAAGCACGATGAATAAGTCAAAAGATAAATGAATAATTAGAGTTTATTTTTTATTTCTGTTTTTCAGGTGACCTGGATGTAAGTGCATCCTTTATCCTTGGTCAGAGGAGGAAATAAAGTGCTGAGGGCGGCACAAAGAGAGAGAGAGAGAGAGAGAGAGAGAGAGAGAGAGGATCCATCCCTCAGTACTATCCCTCCCTCCGGGCATTTTCCTGCTGGCACCAGATATGTGGAGGCTGCAGCATTTTAAAAACCTCCACCATGCCAATGAACTCTGAGTGTGTGCTGTCTTTTATTTATGATGTGTGCGTACGTGAATATTTATATATACAGTATATGGTGATGTGTTATGTATGAGCGAGGACCCCTATATTTGCTCGGCTACAAGACAAGCTTTCAAGTGTGCACACATCATGCCTGTGCTCGTGTGGGTGTCTGTTTGTTAGGCTTTATTTGCATGCACGCTCGTCTATGTGTGTGTGCGTACGTGGGAGGGTGTGTGTATGACTCACCGTTCTCCTCGCCAGATGCTTCACAGCCGTCTTCGTCGTCGCAGTCGTCCCCGCTGCCTCTGTCCGTCTGAGCGCTCCCTCCCTCGTCTTCATCCACCTTTGCTCTGGTTTTGGTGGCCCAGCCGAGCTCCACTAGCAGCTCCTGGATAAATACATAAAACAGGACTTTAAAAAACTGAGATAAAGAATTAAAGAGGGATTTTAGAGTTCTGCGAAGGTGTTTTCAGGACAGGGAGCATTTTGTTTTGGAGTCATCTGTCTGCCTGTTGGCCTTTGTCCATCAGTTTATGTGAATGATCAACCAGGACAAACCTTTTAACACAACATCTCAAGAAGACTAGGGCTGAATGATTCAAGGAAAAGATCTAATTGCGAGTTTTCTGGCAGATATTTGGATTTCAATTCAATTTCAATTCTTACAACAGTAATGAAATCAATGATCAAAAACACATAAAGTATCGTTCATCATCAAATATTGATGATCAATAATCTGTTTCCATTATTTAAGGGATACTCCAACTTCTACTCCTAAACAGAGGCTTTGTGTTGTTGACCTGCTTAACAGCACATCCATAAATGCAAATAGTCTGCAAAATTGTAAAATAGTTGACACAACAGATCCTGGGACAGTCAGTTCTGTTCAGACAACTTTATTTATACCATAAGGGGCAATTCATTTATAGCTTTCCAGTGTACATTCATGCATACAGTCAGTCAACAACGTAAATAAATAATCAATCAATCTGTCAAGGAAACATATTTAAGCATGGGACAGAGGGAGATGTCCGAAGATTATAAGTAGCCTACGTTTACAAATCGTAGAGCAAGAGAGAACAAGATAAGATTTAAGACAAAAGCAAGTGGGGTAAAAAACAAGACAATGTACAAACTGTAAAAACAGTAATAAAACAAATAAACAAACAAATAAGACAGGAAATAAATAATGTCCTCTAAATAAAAGTCATTTAAAATGGTTGTGGTCAGTGTTTAGGAGCTTAATAACAGATGGAATGAAGGACTTTGAGTAGCGATTAGTTTTCCTTTGGGGCGCTGCAAAAAATTGCAGCTTTGGCAATCACATGATTGTGTTGTCTGAAATTGCAATTTTGATCCGAAAATGATAAATCTTTCAGTCCTAGATTAGACTTTGGGAGTTTTCTTCAAACTTTGCTCAAACGTCCACTCTGACTAAAGAAAGCACTTTTAGATTTCCAAGGTCTCGGTTCAAGGGTCAAAAATGTTGGGTTTCATGTTGACCCCTTGCTTGTAACTTCAATATCTCAAAAACAGTCTTCGGTCTTTTCCTCAAACTTTGTACAAACGTTCAGTGTGATTTCAAGAGTCTTCTCTATTCAGGGTGAACCCTGCATCTCGTCCAATGTCTGCTGGGATCGGCTCCAGCCCCCCACAACCCCGAAAGGGATAAGAGGCATGGATAACAGATGAATGGATGGAATTAAACAAATAACTTAAGGTGACATTCACACTGATTTTTTGTGTGGTTGTTCACATTATAATTTAAATGTGACTGCCATCAGATGGAAAGACTTCGGGTGAATCCCAATTCTACCCCTTAGCCCTTGTCTTACCCATTAACGCTTGGTTTTGCACGTTCACGTCTAGTGAAGTGGTGTCCCAGTTCTCCGTAGGGCTAAGGGGAAGGGCTAAGACCAAGGGTTACATAAACAAAGACAGACCGGGACCTCACTTGAAATGAAGGGGTATGAGAATTTCCCATAATACACCACGCCCGCTGACACGAGGCAGAGCGGAGACTGAAGGAAGCGCTTAATTTTAAGTAATTATTAAATCATCAAGTAAATATTAATCATGTCTTGAACTGTTGGTCGTATTTTACAGGGAAGGGGAAGGTAAGGGGTAAGACGAAGGGGAAGGGCTAAGGGGTAGAATTGGGATACACCCTACATCTGGATAAACCTAACACAGGGACCAGACTATTTTTGAGAATTTGGGGACCTTTTCTGGCTCAGTGTAACAAAACTCCTCGTCCATGGACATTTGAACAAGCATAGGATCTTTCTTTTTTTTTTGACTAGAGTTATTAATAATCTAGCATTTTCCACGTGAGGCTATTTTAATAAGAATCTGCTGGCAGCCTTATTGTACTGTTTTGTGTTGTGTTGTACTTTGTTTTGTTTGTTAGTTGTTATTAATTGAAAAGTGAAAATAAAATATTACCAAAAAACAATGTGACTGTCGTCAGACTTCAGTATGAACGTCTGCGGCCCTGAAGTGACCTGCATGCGCAGAAGAAGACTTAACATCACACCCAGCACGCTGCAAGTAAATATTGATACTACACATGTCAGCGACTGTATATCAGTTCTGCAGTTACGCAATCGGAGCTGACAAAACTATGACAAAGTGCTGAGGAGAAGAGGAAGACTGAGAGAAAAGAAAGCAGACATTTTAACCTTTTGTGGAGCAGTGGCTGATGCCTCTGAATCTGAGCCAGGAGTGGTGGGATTGTGAGTGAGGGGCTTCACTGACAGAGTTCATCCATAATTGTTTAGTTCATTCTTTACATTGGATCTTGCTGCATCCTGCCTCCTCTGGTACAGATTTGTGACGTCTGTCTCGGTCAGATGAAATGCGACATGACCGTTCAGAGTGAAGTCACTTTGAGAAACATCAGATATGTGTCGGATTTAGAAGCTTATATGAAAGCAGCCTGGGTCTGGCTCTGGTTTGACAAAACTGGATTTGTGCGATTCAGAGTGTGATAAAAAGATCAGATATGAATCACATATGAGCAGAAAGGTCGGATTTCTGCCACTTTTGCCTGCAGTATGAACGCAGCGTAACTGCTCTGACCTTGTTTAACCTGAAACCAGACCACATAAATTAATAAATCAAAAGGTCTTCTACTTTTTAAGTAAGTGCTATTACAATTTTGTGTCACGTTTTTCATGCTCACTTGTTCATTTTTGCATTTAGATGATGTCTTACATCTGCAGTCATCTAAATAAAAACTTAGTTCCATCATAAATAGTTTACTTCTTATAAAACGTAGATCAAGCCAGTATATATAAACTGATTTTTGTTTCTTTGTCCAACATGTATAGGAGCAACCACACATCCCTTTCTAGCTCATAATAACTTTGATATGCAATGCACAATGGTTTATTTTTCCCATATGACAGACTTTCAGATGCCTTTCTTTTCAAATGCATTGTTGGACATGATTAATACACTATGCAGTTAAAAACTGCATTTACAAAATTGTTTATGCGCTTGATAACGGTTAATCCAGTGGAGGGTGATTTTGGACACAGCCTTGAACTGTAGCTAGAACAACTTTAAGCAGTAGTTTTTAGTCATTGATTTGTTTTCGCACTTATTTCCTGCAGTTTTGGTCCTTTTTTTCCATCTTACATTTTCATCCTTCCTCTTCTCCCTCATGACAAATTCATGATAGCCTCTTGCAAGCTTGATATTTCAAAAATGCATGGAGGGATTTTTGTTGAATTTATCACAGAACTTCTCTTGGACCTGAGGGTGAAATGAATGGATTTTAGAGGCTGAAGGTCAAAGGTCTAGATTTTTTTCATTTTCAATTCATTGCCAATGTAAACTGTAGACTGTAGATTTAACTGGTTTGGTCAGGCTTTTTCTTCCTTAATAAATCACAACTCTAACTATATCCTCAAATAAAAATGTTTTAAAGGAAGAGAGGACCTTTTCATTGTGGCACTGAAGCAAATATTTTCTGGTTATGTGGCTCCTGAGTAGGGCAGGGTTTTAGACATTTGGCACACCTGAGAATCAATTAAAAGCTGAAGTTATAACACTGCTTATTCATTTTTTCAACATTATAACAGGCTTTTTCTACAATGGTAATAATTCAGGAGCAAGACTAAGAGAAAAGCACTAAAGCTTAACAGAAACTCCACTAACCTTTTCTCTAAAGGCTCCAGATGACCACTAAAGGCCATCGCACAAACACACAGACCAACAAAGTATTGAGCATTCACACACAAAGGTCGTAGGGTTAATTAAGATCATGCTGTCTCCGAATGAATCCATATTTTCTACAGTTCAGACAAGTCTCAGCGTGGAGGCTGTCATGTTACATCACTGTGTTATTGAATGAAAACCTCACATCTGTAGAAAACTGAGGGGCTAAGGAGAACACTTTTCACTTTTCAAACTTCATATTTCTTTATTTCTAAACCATATAAACTTATGAAGAGCAGCACAACTTTTTCAGCCGAGTACAACACTTGAAAATTTGTATTACAGGAGACCACACACGGAGACAGGGGCTTATAATTGGCTCAGAGTTTGATGAATGTGTGCTGTGGAGAGTCAGAGTGTGTAAAATATGACTTTCAGCTGGAGACAGATAAGGAAAAAGACCAGCCGTTTATAAAAACATATAGCATGCGGACTTTTATTTTCCCCAAAGACAACAGGTCTAAATATACATCCAAGCTGATGCCACAAGATTGTAACATCCATCTTAATGATTTATCCTACCTCGCAGCGTCGGGGTCTGTATCGCACTACATCGGCCATATGGGATTTAAATAAAAGTATAATCCAATTAACACATAAATGTTTGGTAAAAGTCGTAATTTAAACTGTTCTGTGTGCATACACAATGACTCTGTATGTAAATTACAGAACAGTTTACTTCACAGTCTGGTCGTAAAAATGAATAATGATCTCTGCAGAATCAACACTAAGTTTTTTATTTTGGTACAAGCTGTTTAATAAGTGTACAAGGGCTGGATCAACATCTTCTGCAACAGAACCATAATGAAGCCCCACTGTCAAAACACCTGGAGGCTGGAGATATATTTGCTGCATGATGGCCGCCGTACGCCCTCTTCATCGATGAAGCATAATGGTTGTGCTCATCATCAAAAATGAACAAGACACCTGTCTACACCTGAACGGTAGGATCAGTGGGCAACTGGTGGCTTAGGGGCCAATAGCTGCCCCCCAAATCCCCCAGGTCAAAATAAAATATATTAAAAATGCATTAATGGAATAAAAGGAGAAATATGCACTAAAAAAGATGAAAAAAAGCAATTTTTCCAAGATAAAAGACTTATAATGCACTGTAACTGTTTCTGTTAAACTCACATTATGCATGACTAAGGCTAGGGCTGGGCAATATATCGATTAAATCGATTCATTTGAATTATTTTCTGCAGAAGATTTCAATTCTAAACATTGAGATTTTTTGCTTGACTTACTTCAATCGTAAGTTATTGCAATATTTGAAAATATATATACTGAAAATGTACAGTTTTTATGATGGTAGGACCTGTCAGGTTTTGCACAAGCACTTTTACAGGCTTGTATTTGTTTTTTTTTAAAAATCAGATTAAATACTGAAAAGAGAGTTTTATGTTCATGTTCTGTCTAAATAGCTCAGCTTTCAGTGTTTTTGTAGACAAACCTGCATACATTCGAACTACATAATCAACATTTTATGACATGAAGTTTAACTTTAAGAGGGAAGTTCTGTTTCTTTGGGAATGTATTTTGACAACACAAAGGCAAAATTGCATTCATGTAATTTTGTCACTTGGAGTTTTTATTTTTATTTTTTAACGGGTAAAAATTGCTCAAAATCGTAAATCAAGTGTTGTGTGGAGAAAAAAAAAAATTAGGGATTTTTTTTTTAGGCCATATCGCTCAGCACTGGCTAAGGCATTTGCTAAAACAAAGATGTAAATTTAGATCAAATATAACTTAATAATTTGAAAGTGCTTAATAACTTGCCTTAAAAAAGGTTGTGTTTTATTCTGTTTAGCTCAGAAAATTAAGTATTACTATTTGGACTGTCTTCCCCTGCTCTGTTGTCCCCTTTCCACCTTAATCCACAATATCAGTAAAGGACAAAAAAAAGTCCAAAAGACAAATCAAAGTATAAAATGAGATACAAACATTAAATAAATTAGTACCAACAGAATGGTTTCACTCTATAAAGAGGTTTTAGTCTTCTAAATGGCAGGCTCAGATTAAAGTCCAACCTGTAGCCCCCGTCCATCTCGTCAAACCTCACTCCCTCTGTCCCTCAATGTCCTCCTCGATCCACTGTTCTGTCAAATAAAGGCATAAAAGCCCATAAATAAATCATTAAACTATCGATCTGTCACAGTCTGCACCTGAGCGTCTCTGTGAAAGCAGGTTAGCAGCATAAGGTGGGACATCTGCTCTCCTCTGTCCAGTAGGCGCGGGGCCGCCATGGAAACAAGGGGAACCAAGGTTATTTTATGACAGTATGTCCAAGGGGACACGGAGACAGACTCGACTCTGTGTGCAGTGATTCACCATCATGTCATCTGACTGCAAATGAGGGCCGAGGGAGGACAAAAATACATTACGACGATGTTTCCACCAGGACTGTGTTTTTCTAGTCATGTGGAAAAAGGAAAGAATTGAGAGTGGATTTGGGTCACGAGGCAGCGAAGCTCTCTGTCCAATAAAACCAACAGACCAACAACTGAGATTGTTCCAAGGCTGCAGCACAGGAGCGGTCTGTCGGGTCTAATTAAACATGGAGGAAAAAGTTACCAAGGTGGTGTGATGAGAATATTTGGTGTCAATCCATATTTCCCTGTGGCATTTCACAAAACTACAAGAGGGTATGTCAAAACTAGTTTGGACAATGTGTAATACAAAATCAGATCTTAAATTTGTTTTATTTATTCTCCCATTAAATCTCACAAAGTTGTGGTAAAATGACTGATCTGCTTCAGGGAGCCTTACTGATGGCCACTTCACAACAGAACAATGGAGATCAGACATGGGCAACTTTGGCATCCAAGAGGGCGCCATTAATTCAACCCACAGTCAAAGGGCCAAACAGTTAGATAAGTACTACATAATCTTGACTTTCGGAGTACATGCTGATTACTCAAGATCATTTTACTGACACACTTCTTTTAATTTCAACAAAAGACTTTAGAGATGAACAAAAGGGAGTTTTTTGGAAAGAATTACATCAAGTCACAGCTCTATTTTCTTGGAAAATGACTATTTTTGAAGTTTTAATGTTTTTTTTTATTGTATTCATTCAAACGCATTCTTTTTTATTCTAAATTGACTGGTAGGGCACATTTGAGAGAGTTGCATGGCTGCATCTGGCCCCCAAGACCACCAGCTCCACACCCCACAGATATTAAATGTATGGTTTAAAAAAGTTTACTAATCATACAATTATTTCCAGTTATTAATTTAATTTTTTACAGCAAGTATATTTTCAAGTAGCTATACAATCTTCTTTCATGACCAAAGGATGTCCTATCCAACCTATCTTTATCAGTTAGCATAATCATGATAATACCATTCAATCTATTTGCATTATAAGTGTTCAGTATAATTGATTATGGTTTTTAATTAAACAAAATACACTTCTGGGGTGATCACACAGGGACTTATCACAAACAAACAAAAAAAGCTTGACCAGTAAACCCCAGTGGTCACTGGATTTGCCATAAAACTGTACAATTTTCCTGACCTGACACACCAAATGGACGGTTCAGTATGTTATCTCACTTGTCTCTGTGGTTGAGAGCCCAAAGAAAGTGTTTGAGAATAGCGTATCCAGCAGGTGATTGGACAATCGTTCCATCAATCAAATTCATCACAGGCCAATCAGGTAATGTAGTGGTCGAACAGAAATGCATACAAATAATAATAAAAATAATAATATAACAGAAAACTAAAAATAATCATACAAATTCTAACACATTACAGAGATTGCGAGTCAACTAAGTAGTAGTCTCAGTGTCTCTAGCCGGGAATTCAAAGTTAAAGTAGAATCAAAAATGGCTGTCAGACATTGTTAAACCTCTGGGCTGATCCCCTGATTTCACTTTCTAAAACATACACACCAAAACACGTCTGAAGTGGAGCAAAAGTATCCTTTCTATCAAGAAGTGCTTTCAGTGTTGTTGAAATAAGTTGTACATTTTCATTTAATTAAGAAATGTGTTCCAGATCTGATAAAACTGCTACAGAGGCTGTCAGTATCTACGCTAATCTACAGTCACTTCCTGTTGTCGTCTTGCTCGCAGCTCACACTTCCTCCTGCTCAAAAGGATTCTGATAAAGCGATGCTGCCTCGGGTCAAGCACAGTTGTTATAGATTAAAGCTTGACAAGACAGATCTGCATGAATGCAGATATTAAATCAGGTGGATCCAGCTGCACTGCAATTTGAAAACCTCCGACCCTTCTCTTGAGTAAATCTTAAAATGTTATACTGAAGCAGAAGCTGTCAGATTGTAAAAAATGAAATAAAATAAACCTAATAACCCTCTTTATTTACTTCTGTTACTGTTACAGCAATATTGTGTCACTATAGGGCACTATATGAGTTCTGATTATCTCAGCATGTACATATAGATTTTAATGTAAGGATAATTTAATGGCTTCACTAATGCGGAGAAGGAGGCTGTGTGAAATATAACCCAGTGCCACAGAAGTCTAATTAACACATTACACTACACTGAGGCACAGAAGCCGGCAAGATGTCCCAAACATGACTGATGAAACAATTAGGATTCAAAGGATGCTTCTTTGTCCTGTTTTACATTTTCTTCTTCCGTTCACACTGGTGGAGGCAATGTGTAAATGGCACATGTGACAGGCGTGAATAATTATCTATACATGGTGTGCATTAATGTGTGTGCCTCAGATAAATGGCTCCCTCCATGAAGAAAGCACCAAAGAAGTGAGCACAAAAGAAGCTCGGATCAGGCCCTGGATTTACAAATGTGGTGGTGAAGCAGTGCAGAGGAATAACCAGAAATACAGCCTGGTGGTTAAGTGCCTCTGTAGTCTAAACAAAAGGTAATAGTTGAAGGACAGTGGAGGGTCAAAAGGAGTTTTTGGGGCGTTTTATTTTTGTTATGCCAGAATTGGCCAAAAACTTAACCCTTTAATGGTGCAGGTGCATGTTTTGTAATGTGATCTGGAGTCGTCCTTGAATGCTTGTTGACATTTATGCAAAATCTGAATAAAATCTTTACAGCTACTGTGGGTATGCCTGTGCTCAAAATATCGATACAGTAAAATACAGTCATGCACTCCTTGGGAATACGTGCATCATTACGGATTCTACAGAATCGATATGGCCTCAATGTTTTGACAGTTGTTGTCAATACACTTTGGGTAATGTTAGCAATGGCACAGTTCAAGTAGAAGCCAAACTACATGATGAAGCACATGCTCCAAATTTAAACTTAGGTCTACCATCTTTAACAACCTGAATTTAAGTTTCTTAAGTTGTAGAATCATTTAAAACTCATCCTTCTTTTTTTTTCTTCTTGTAATGAAAACAAAACTTGTTGGGAGTTCAGCCCTAACTGTGGGGAACATCATATACAAGAATGGCATAAAAATGTGACCCAATGATCTTGACCTTTGACCCGCAAAATTTTGTTTCTCCTTCAGTCGTTGAGGACAGTAATGAAAAATTTTAAAGATTCCTTATTTTGCCTAAACTAATGTTCATATATTCAGTTTAGTGACTGTAGTACGTTCACAATCACAAATGTCCAAAAAACACTCAAGTTTTCATATATTTCGAACCCCTGATCTTGCTACAGTCTCAGTCATGGAGCTCCTACCACTTACAGGCCCCGTCCCCAACATGGGCCCATGTATTTGGTCATTTCAGCACTTTCTGGTTCCATGTTGTCAATGACTCTGTTCTCTACCCTCGGCTTGCCTGCTCGAGCCAATTGGCTTAAACTGCAGACAAAACATAGTTGGACATCACACTGGTAGGTCTATTTGGGTGGCAGGGAGACAAGTCATTTCAAAATATATACAAAATAAAATCCAACAGGACAACGCAATTGAAAATCTATATACAAATACAAGATAAGAAAAAAAAGGATAAATATTAAGAAAAAAAATATATGGTTATTTATTGAACAGGATATAGAAATTATATAGAATATTTAATGAATACTTAGAGTGCAATTCCATTGAGAACTTTTTAAGTTATTATTATAAATGTTAAAGACTACCCTATCTCACCATGTTGACAAATTATTTTGAAATATTTCTGGATGCTCATAAGTACCCAGATCACCATCAAAACTGAATCTCTTCTTCCTTGTGCCATGTCCAACACTCTGACTTAAGTCAACTTTCGGCAAAGCATATTTTCAGGAACTTTGACCTAAGACCTCCTAAATTAAATAAGTTCATCCTTCAGTTACAGTAGACACTGATGCTATAACTAAAATCCCTTATGATGTTTAAATACACACTCACAAAAACAGACAGAAAACCTGATGACTCCGATCCTGCATCTTGCCAGTACAGAAGCATAAACATGTGTGTCTGGTTATTTACTGAAGATTCACTGCTTTCAAATCAAAAGGCAAACAGGACACGTTCTGGGTTACATAGAATTAATGGGCCAGAGAAAGTAGGTCCCATGCATAAATAACACTGTGCTGTGTGTATGTTTGTATACATGTGGGGGCTGCTGTGCTGACTGGGCATTTTCTTCATGTAAATTCAAGATGATTAATGGACTCAACACCTAAATTAGACAGAGCCGGGGAGAAGCTTTAACAACACAAGGAGCAGGACAAACCTTTATATATCACATCACAGCATTTCACACAGACCCAGGGACACCTCATATTAAGGGTGAATAATACTGGGTAAAAATGACCTGGCAATATTCATTTTAATCTGCGATAAACACCATAAAAGGGACGTTTCTAGAGAATTGGTATGACTTATGTATAACAGTGTTTAAACGAATGTTCCTTTGGTTACATGTTCACAGAAGACCCATATTTACAATAAATTCTTTAAATTTTGCTCAAAAAAGACTAAAGACAGACAAAAAAAATCAGTTTCAAGTATCTATTACTACACTACAAAGACAAAACATTAACCTTTTTGACTGAAAAAAATCAATTTTTGCAAATATTCAGTCATTTTGAATTTGATGCCTGCAACATGTTTGACAAAAACTGGGACAGGATCAACAAGAGACGGGGAAACTTGAAGAATGCTCAAGAAGCACCTGTTTGGAATATTCCACAGGTGAACATGTTAATTAGAAACAGGTGAGTGTTATGACTTGGTATAAAAGAAGCATCACAAGTAAGGATGGGGAAGTCCACTACTTTGTGAACAACTGTGTGAGCAAAGAAGCAGTTTAAGAAATTTTGTTAAGAGACAATTCCAAGAAATTTTGGGATTCATCAACTATACTGTCCATAATATTGTCAAAAGATTCAGAGAATACAGAGAAACTCTGCAGGTCAGCAGAAAAGCCAAAAACCAACACTGAATGCCCATGACCTTCGATCCCTCAGGCAGCACTGCATTATAAAGCAGCATCATTCTGTAAAGGATATCAGCACGTGGGCTCAGGAACGCTTCAGAAAACCATTGTCAGTTAACACAGTTCATCTCTACGTCTGCAAGGTCAAGGTCAAACTCTACCATGCAAAGACAAAGACAAATATCAACAACACCCAGAAACACCGCCGGCTTCTTTGGGTCGAGCTCATCTGAGATGGACTGAGGCAAAGTGGAAAAGTCTGCTGTGGTCTGAGTCCACATTTCAGACTGTTTTTGGACATCATGGACGTGGTGTCCTCCAGGCTAAAGAGGAAAAGGACCATCCAGACTGTTATCAGAGCAAAGGTCAAAGCCAGCATCTGTGATGGTATGGGGGGGCGTTAGTGCCCATGGCATGGGTAACCTGCACATCTGTGAAGACACCATTAATGCTGAAAGTCTTGGAGCAACATGCTGCCATCCATCTTTTTCAGGGACGTCCCTGCTTATTACAGAGACAATGAAGACACATTCTGCTCGAGTTACAACAGCGTGGCTTCAGAGTAAAAGAGTGCAGGGACTAGACTGACCTGCTGCAGTCCACACCTGTCTCCCACTGAAGATGTGTGGAGAATTATGAAGCTCAAAGTATGACATTAAAGACCCCAAACTGTTGAGCAAGTGAAGTCTTACATTGAGCAAGAATGTGAAAGAATTCCACCTCCAAAGCTTCAACTATCAGAGGTCTTAGTTCCCAAACGCTTACTGAGTGTTGTTATAAGGAAAGGTGTTAGAGTTAAATTCATTCATACATCCTGGTTTTATTAACATCTGATACTGTCCCAACTTGGAACTACATACCATTATTGATCCGATAATGCTTATTCATGCTACTGTGGAAATTCATTTAGTGTACAAAGCTGAATTATCATGTTTCCCATCAGTAAAAATCCTGTTAGTTTTTAGTTTAGTTATTTTTGTGACACAGAGGAGAATAAATATGAAACAGCAGATTCTTGCTGAGTGAAACTTTACTTTTCTGACGTTTTGTTTATATTCTTGTCTGTTTGGTGTTTCTTTCTCTGTGTTTAGTTGTCTGGCTCCCTTGTTGTCATCTATCATCTTCCATGGTCAGCATCCAAACTCAGCCAAAAACAGTGAATCACTATTATGAGTAATCTTGACGCATCACTTTATGGGATCATATTTTTTATGATTTTATGAATCATCCACGCAGATCATGCCATCATATCACCGTGCTGTCCGGAGCTCTGAGTATCCTGCATAAATCAAGTTTAATCGTATAATTATTTAATTTATTACTGCGTGTTATTATCTACATCCTGTTTGGTGTGCTGACATTTCAGTTTATTGGATTAAAGAGCGCTTCGCACACATGCTGATAACAGATGATTGAGAAGCACTAAAGCTCGGCCCCTGCACATTTTTATCTCACTTTGAAGCAGCACAAAAGGTTGAGCTTCGTTTTTCACTGTGAAGATCAAACCAACAACAGCATTATTATTTAAGTATGGATATGAATAATTCCATCTATTAACAGCAGGTAGAAACATTCCCGATGAATGTTAATCACCTTTAAAAAGGTGTCATCCTCAAGAGAACAAAGACATTGATGCTTTGTGGCAGAATTATGAAATCATCTGTGAGTCCTCTACTTATTTTACCTTTAACCTGATCATCATTCACACTGAAGTTCTCAGAATGAAGACAGCTGCTAAAACATCAATAAGCCTGATGTTAGCATCAAATCAACATATTGTAGCTGACTTTTCCAATGTTGAGAAATCATCAAAATTTTGGTAAAAGTACGTTCCCAGGGTCAACGTTGGATCAATACATGCCAACATCAATGTAGCACTTAACTAAAGCACATAAAGATTATTGAGCTGTTTTGTCTGACTTTTCCTCTTCCTGACCCAGGACAGCAAACGACAGATTATCTTATTTCTTATAAGATTATCCTACAAGATTATCCTGTGGTCTGAGGTGCGTTAAGAGTGAATTTGTCCAGATAATCAGCTCCAAAATGGCAAATATTAAACTTTTTCAATATTAACATGCTTCGGGCATTTAGCAGAGTATTCAACTTAGCTTAATTTAAGTTGTATTTTGGAAAGAAAATCAAGTTAATTTGTAAACTACTCGTTTTGATTATCAGCACTTGTATAGTTTTGTTTTATACTCTACCTTTTAGTTTACGTAGTTCTGTATTTTAGTTTTTCTAGTTTCATTTCACATTTTCTGAGCCTCATGTCTGTACCTTTATCCTAATTTTCTTCAAGTTAATTAATAACTTTTATTTCAAGACAAACATCTTGTTTATTTATGTCCCCCCCCTTCACCCTAGCAGAGCCAGGCTGTAACAGTACTGCGCTGTAGTTCATACCTGCGTTAGCTGCTCCAGCCTCTGTTTCGCCCCCTTCAGGACAGGATCTGTGTTGCGGACGGTCATCTCCGGGTTTTCCCTCTGGGCCTTTAAACTGCTGCCAACCACTCGACCTGCATAACTACAGAGAAAGAGAGAACACGAGAATGACGTTCTTAGAGTGTCAGGAGTGTGTTACTCTCATGTCCTAGTTCACTACAGACTTTACACTGATGTGTTAACGTTGGTGTGTGATTCCCTTAATGTGCAGGGTCATGAGCAACACACACACTCACTGTAAATTATATGGTTAAACACAGAGAAACAGACTTTTCCTCATGTAAATTTAACTTTGTGACATGAGTTTGTTTTGTTATTTTGATCTTTGTGCCACTGTTTAGGTCATTAAAAGATTTTATCAAGAATTTGTTGTTTTATTTGCTTGCATTTAGTGAATGTTATGGTTGATTTTTCTGGTAGAACAAAGCTGCTGCTGATGAGAGTGCTCAAAGTCCACAGTATGATAAAAACCATGATGCAACTCTCCATTAACACTTTGAAACATACACTGAATTTAGAATAGACTTCTCTGCTTGCTTTAACCTCATACAGCAACCAAGTTTTCAATGGATTTGATGTAATGCTGGGAAATGAGTCCTATTTTTAATTAATAGTTTTGGCTTCCCAATTCCTAAGACAACTGCTATTTAGGTTGATGCCTCCTCTTAAGCCCCAAACTCACTTCACCTCACTTAAGTTTAGGCAGACAGCTGATGGAAAACACTGGACACCTAACTGTACCCATTCTTTCAATTTTCATTTGGTTTGGTTTTCTTTCACTCTGCTCCTTGTCAGGCAAACCAAAGCCAACCAAATGTTGCGTAATCTAGCCACTCATCACTGGCTGGGGCTGTAGTTATGGTCTTCCTTTCTGCTATTGCTGCACTATGACTTGGAAAAACACAAGTACTGAGAAATAATATGAGTTTGCCGGGGCTTTCAAAGCCTCCCGAATCAAACAAACTTTCTAAAAAGAGAACCAGAGTTCTTTGTAACAGACCAAACATGATAGGTGTGCAAGAGACCTAAATCCGGACCGTGTCGACCTAAATCTGACATGGATGAAGGACTTTAATGAGCACACTTGATACAAATGGCACAGCCTGTGATTCTTTTCCAGTGATTTATTCTAAATGGTGCTGATTTTTGATTCAAGGGTGACACATTTTAGTCCATTTCAACATGTTTACACTGGTCCCAGATATCCTCGTGACATGTTTTTGAAGTTTTTGCCCTAAAATTCTCTCAAATACGAGCTATATCGATATTGATGCTTATAAACCCTTCTATTTCAGCCCTGCCCAGAGTGGACTGATTTAGCATAAATCCTCATGAGCTCCTCCCTGTATTTGGATAAAACTTTGTGACCTGTAAAAATACCTCTACACCTTCTGTTTGCTCCACCTTTTGGAAAATTTCTGCTTCATCAGTCTAGGTCAGGGGTGGGCAACTTTGATCACCAAGAGGGCTGCATAAATTGCTTTTTTAAGTGCCTCAGGGCTGCACTGTTATATATACACATATATATATATAGATATAGATATAGATATAGATAGGTAGATAGATAGAAACTCTAAATGAAGAAAAAATACATAGATAAAACTTCAAAAACCAACATTTGTATATCTGAACTCAAACACCATAAAAAATCTCGATTTAATGAGCATGACATATAGCTGAAGCCAATTTAAGATTCTTTTTAATGCAATAAAAGCATGAATGTTTACAAGTTTTAACACACAAATATATTACCTTTACCACTGTTTCCAAATGTTGTATTTACTCACACTACTTAATTATGTTTCAATGCCTCATAAATGATGTTTAGAGATACAATCATAGCATTTCTTTCAATATTTTATCACCTATCTAATTTGTGCATTATGTAGTACTAGTTACTCATGATGAATTACATTCAGCAGTTTGGTTTCTTTATATGTCCACACTGATTTTCTTTTTTGGGGGGGAATGATTGGTGGGCTGCATGAAGGTGAAGGGCCACATGAGGCCCCCGGGCAGCCAGTTGCCCACCCCTGGTCTAGGTAAAAAAAATTCTCCCTAACAATGTCATTGAATGACATGACACCTCCTCTTAATCGAGACACTCCAAAAGTGTTTGGTCAGCCCACTGCAGGGTCTTGTTCAAGTATCATAGGCATGACTGGGCTGCCACAGTAAAGATTAGAGCACAGAACTGGAATGCTTCCTCCACTTACTTAGAGGGGCATACTAAAACAGCCTGTCCTAAGCAGGGACACAGAAGACAGAGGAGTTTACTGGTATGTCAGCACTAAATATCCGAGTGCATTTTTAGACAACTAACTTAAAAAAAAACATTTCTAGGGACTTCTAGAGACAGTGTAAACTTACTGAAACAGATTAATGACGTGACCCTTAACATCATGACAGGGTGATCTTTCACTAATCTCTCTCATTAAACAAAGGAAAGTGGGCAAATTGGATAAAAGCGGGAAAAATATGTCAATATGGTTCAACTCTTTAATTTTAAATGTGCACTCATTATTAAAAAACTGTTACTGAAAACCAGTATACATCAAGAAAAAATGGCGCTGTCTTCAGTGCTGTCTTGTGCATTTTGGTTTTTAATAAAACTTCCTTTTACTTTAAACAGAACAATGTTTATTTATGGCATCAGTTTCATTTAAGGACTTTAAAGTACTTACCACTTCATAGTCAACATTAAGTATACATTACAAGATAATTGGCCCCAGTTTCAGCTCAGGTCCCTGCTTCCAACCAAAGTCAGCATATCTTTTAGTCCTTCACTATCTTGACTGGTTATCCTGTGGTGAACCAAGGACAGGTGAACACATACTCTGTGTTTTGTCACATGGAACTGGACAGATCCAATGAGGGAGCAAGTTTGCTGAAGCAGGAAGCAAATGTAGCCTGTTGGGGCCAACGTTGGGCCTACAATGATATTCTGTTCTCAGGTGAAAGGTGAAAAGGAGGGACTAGCATATAAATGTTATTTAAGTGTTGGGAAAGCCACATCACTGCCACGTTGGCAATAATATAAATGTTATCAAAGATGACTTTGCTGGAAGAGACTTTGATCACCTACTCAGTAAAGCAATAACGTGACTGAAGGACTTATAAAGTAGATCTGGGAGTTTAGTCAGGAGCCCATCTAGCGAGAGCAGCTTGAAGTTGTATTCTTCACTGCATTGTCAAAAAACCCGTAAGAAGGCTGTAAGTTGGTTCTGTCTTTGTGTCATTTTGGCAACATTTATGCAGCCTGAAAATCTACAACAAGCCATGGCAAAGAGAGTAAAGACAGACCTTAGAAATGTTTTCATTTTTGGCAAACATGACCTTTGATCAGGAGAGGAGCTGGACAGAAACCATAACCACCAAGTATGTCAAAGTAAGCTAATCGTTAGCCACATTTAGCCTCAATTTCTCCCAATGTTGTCTGATATTTCTATTCACCAAAGTCGGTTTGATCTAGCCAGATAACAAGTTCCTCCTCTACCTTCTCTGAGTAGCTATATTTTTACATATAAACATGAGGACATCAAACTGAACTCAGCTGAATAACTAATCAGTATCCTGGCCTGCATATAGCACGTATGAAAGCCATCTCTGTGTTTGATCCTGATCATCTTGCATAATAATGTCTCTTCCTTCAGAGAGCTGTGAGAAAGTATCATCACTTTGTCGGTGCGGGGGGATGCAGTGGGTGGATCAAAAGGAAGATGAGGAGAGAGAAAAACACAAGAGAAGTAACCGAAGATCATGACTCATTATTTTCCCAAGTCTTCAACTTCCAAACCAGCTTTTCTTCACTAATACAATCAGCCACCAAGTCAGTAACCGCCGCATACACACCCTCGAGTACACAAACACACTCGGGTTATGGCAACAGGATTGTGGGAACCAAGAGGAAGGAGCATGATGGATGTCAGCTGATTCTTATAAATATGATTCGACTGATGCCAGGAGGTGGTGTGTCACTGAAGAGCCCCGCACTCTGGAGCTGTGCTGGTTTGGAATCAGATCTGAACGAGGACGTCAGACTGTTAAATGCAGTCTGTAATTAAGTGTCCCGATTTTCTGCTTTATTCTCACACAGATTGTGATTTCATGCATTCATATTTCCCAATGAAGAATCTTAAACTGGTAATCTTAGCCTTCATTCAAGCCAAATTATCCATGTCCTGGAGCCTGAATCTCAACTCGGCTTATTTTTGGTTGTATTGATCCTGGTAGGGACGGTTTTATAAAACAAAAAAGGCAAAAATCAGGCAACTGTCTGGGGCCTCATGCTCCAAGAAGCCTCAAGTTAGTAAAGGTAAGCACCAAATATGAGGCGTGAATGATTGAAACATGCATCTTAAATTTACCGCATACGGACTACATTCTTAGTACCTCCTGCCTGCCTAACCTTCATGGGGTCTCGAGCATTCAGCGGTGCTGCCCCCCATCTTTGGGACACGTTCCCACAGGCCACCTTCGCCATTGACTCTTTACATTCTGTCACATCCAGCATGTGAGAGGGAAAGCAACAACAGACTGCTCTGTTAGTCCAGAGCACTTTTAAGGATGAGTAGATGACGTGAGCGCACACATAGACATGTAGTTGAAGCAGACAGTGTGTTTCCTAATGATCATTGTCTAATCCTTTACACCAGTGGTTCTCAACTTTTTTGGGAGCCTGGCCCCCCGCATACTTTTGATCCACCCTCAGGACCCCCCTGAGGGTAGATCCACCCCTGGAGGGGGCTCCAGGATCTTCAACTTCTTTTTCTTATTCTCTGTGTAACTGTGCTTGTCATCTTCTTCTTCTTTGTTTGTAACTCTTAATTTAAAGTGCTAGCCTGAACTTTGCAAGTTAACAAGCTTTCCTTCTTGCAGATGATTCACAGTAAAATCATTTTTAAGAAATGAATGGTGTTTGTCCAACAGTAGGGGGCTTATATTTTGGAAAGGATGCAGATCGTGTAAACTTAAATAAATAAATTACAATTCAGTCCTGTTACCCTCTGTAGTTTAGGTAGACAAAGGTTTTGGTCACATTTATCCAAAATAATCCTATTTTTATAAATGTCACAGGATCTTTTTTTAAAATTGTATTTTATTTTTATGGACCCCTTGCAATTACACCACCGACCACTAGTCTGCGGACCCCTGGCTGAGAAACAGTGTCAGTGCTGCAGGGCGCCAGGGACAAGCAAGCGGGTGATTCAGGAAAGTAATCACAAAATAAACACAAAATTAAATTTACCGTTACCTGAGTAATCTGTGATGATCAGCTGTCAATCACTCAGTCACTTATGACCGCACAGAGAGGAGAGAAGAGGAGCAAACTCAAGAGGAAACAGATAAGCTGATGTCAGATTAGGGGAGACAGGAACAAGGTGAACCAATGAGGTAAGATAAGCAGCCTGCTGTTGTTGTAAAGCAACTTTATGAGCTTGTTTGTATTTATTTGACAGTGTATGGTCTGTTTTTCAGGCTTTAACCCACAAAACACGATTTCAGTCACCTTTATTAAATGACAAACATATTAAAACTGACTTAATCAGGACAGTATAGCAGTTGTTTAATTACCTCCATCATATGGTAATAAGGTTGATTTTTGGATCTGGTGAAAATCATTATCTGCACAGTGACACAAATACTTGAAAAAGCAAATTAAGGACATAGAACAGAAAAAATGTAGCAGATATATCCGGGTAAATCAAACAGAACTGTCCAACAAACATGCAGAAAAGCATTCATTGTATAGAACATTTATGGCGTAAAAATGATAATATTAGTGATAATAATGATAATAGTAATGATGATGATGATGATATCTGCAAAACAGATGAAAACAGCCTGGATGTAGTGAGCTACTTTTAAACTTTTGAGCAGCTTTCTACTTTCACAAGGATGTAGTTTGAGTGTAGCGAAACTGATTTATTGTTTTTATGAGTGACTTAGCTCGCTATATTTTACAAGCAGATTGCCCATCACTGGGCCCACGCAAAAAAATACACTAAGATGTGAATATTAGGACGAGTGGGTGGAACTGGCCAGGAGCATGGTTTCCCTCCCTGCTAACCAGTTTCACTCACTTGGCCTAACACTGCAAACTTATTTGTGAAATTTGGACAACACTTCTTTTCACTCTCTCTTGCTCTATTTGTGTTTAAAATAAGACAGAAGATTGTGAAGTTTCTGTCCTTCAAGAGCCTCTTAAGTGCCTCAAAATGTCTCTGTAACAAGAACATTTCAATCAATCAATCATCAATCAATCAATCTATATTTGTACAGCGCCAAATCACAAGTTTTATCTGAAGACATTTTACAACAGAGCAGGCTGAAGACAAACTCTTCATTTTATGGATACACATACTGTATATGCATATGTATATATATAAAAAACACATATACATATATATTTACATATATGTCTTGCAGAGACAAGTGGACTAAAGTAAGAACTAAAGCTAGTGACAGATCCATGGGCCAATCACAGACTTGACCTCATCATATTTGTCTCTGTTGGATATAAATTTATTAAAGGTCAGTCCCTTGAGATACAGCATCTCGTTTTCAGGAGAGTCCTCATGTCTGTATGACTGTAATGATAGTTTTTTATCGAAGTATAATCAATAATAATCATGAAAAGAGTAATAATCTAATATTCACATTAACATCTATAATGATTTTAAGGTAGAGATGACTGACGTTGAATAATACAGCAGCATCAAAATGAGAATTTATAAGTGATGTATTTTCTGCATTTCAATCAGTTGTATCCCTACAAACAACTCACTTTTACAGACTTGCTTTTACGTGATGCCGTCTTTTATCTTTTATCTTTAATTTTTTATTTTTTATCTCTTTTATTTCTTATTTTCTTTTTACTGTCTTTTAGCTTTTCTCTATCAGTATTGCTCTTATCATTTTACCTCCTACCTCTTTTAAGTCCTTTTAATTTACATTTTCTATGCAATGCTTCATATTACTGCCATGACTTACTTTTAATTCAGATTTTATCTAATTATGCTTCACTTTTGTTCCACTTTTAATCCTTTTATAGATAACCTTTTTAGTCTTTTTATTGTTTTATCTCCTGCTTATGTCTGTTGTTTTATTCTATCACTGCTATCATTATTACTATTTTATTGTCATTACTAATATCGTCTTTTTCACATCCTTCTTACTCTTTCTTACTGTTTTTATTTCGTCCTCATGGTCTCATTTTATGTTGTATGGTTCTTGTATTGTTTGGGCTTTACGACATAACGTGTTTTTCTGTAACAGTGCCTTGATTTAAACTGGGCCTTTTGTTTTGTTTTTTGTTTTAATTCCTTTTGTGCTCTTGTGATTGCCATCTGTATGTTCTTGTCTGACTGTCAAAGCACTTTGTAAACCACTGTTTTTAAAAAGTGCTATACAAATAAAGTTATTATTATTATTATTATTATTATTGTTGTTACAAACACAAAGAAGGGCCTCATACTGGTCTTTGCCTGGAGCCTTAATTACCAAAACCACCCTTGAATCCTGGCATTGGCAATCAATGATGATCAGCGGCCTCATGACCGCTTCTTTGTATGATCTCTCTCTAAGAGAAATGTCTCTAAATCATGCTTTAAGGGAGTTCATTTGATATGCAGCGATTGCAGACAACACAAACAGATCAAAAGCTGCTTGCTGAAAGTAGAGGCGATGTGACTGCAGAATCTTCTGGGAAAATTAGATCATTAAGGAGAAAAATAATATGATGCAGTGCGACGACTATTTAATCAATAGAAAGCACAAAACATCACATTGCTGACACTGTGTACTCACTCAGTAGCCCGCAGAGAGAAAAATAATTACTCTTTATGTTTTATGATGAGATGCATTATGTTGTATCTGCTGCCAATGCACAGAGAGGATTACTGACGAAGAACTGCACTGTCAACAATTAGACATAATGGCCACAGGAGAAGAGATGAGGGTCAGAGGGAGCGTGGCACCATGTAGATTAATTTGCCTGAGCCACTTTTCAGTTACTGCTCATAGTTTTAAAACTGGATTTATGTTCAAAGGGGTTTTCCTGCATGCAGCTGTAAATATCTGCTGTCTGGGTTTTTCTATTCAGGGCCAGATTAATAGATTTTTTAATAAACCAATGTGGCCATACAATTTCTATAAATACATTGCTATTAACCTTTTAATACAAGCCATGGAAGGTACTCAATTTCCTTGAAAGTACATTTCTGGAGCTGGCACACAGTGGGTCAGGGGGCAATGGGCAGTCTTTAAAAGTTGACTAGATTTGCTAAAACAGGGCCTACTGCGCTTCGCTATTTACATTCACTAGCTGCTTGGTAAGGAATTCCCATTCACAAGCCTTTATTAACATTACATTTAGCTTTACTGTTTGTTTTTGGGCACAAAATGATGAATGTTCACGTCATAAATCCTAAAGAAAGCTATTTCATTTTAGCAGTTTAATTTTTATTTTAATTAGATTGCATTAAGTTTGTCTGTCTTCCTCAGTCTGTTCTACCATTTCTATAAATTTGGCCCTCGGAAAATGAGAATAACATCACAATCTATGTTTTCACTGAGTAATCTAGTTTGGTCTGATACCGTTTGAAGCAGTGAGCCTTGATTTTGCTTGCATTACCACTGCCAGCAGATCCTTCACTTGAGGGAGGGGATTTTAGCCAGAAAAACGGGGCTCGCACCAGCTACGCAAATGTGCGGCATCACAGCAGTGCAACACGGTGCAGCATTCTGAAGCAAGGCACCAGTGTTAATTATGACAGCACTTTTTAATTTAGTTTTAGTTACGGTCTTTTGCCTAAAATATCTTTAAGTTTTGGTCATAATTTAGTCATCTAAATTGTTCTAATTTTAGTCTCGTTTTAGTTGATGAAATTTCACAACATTTTAGTCAACATTACAACACCAGAACCGACAAACCTGCTCTACATTAATATATCAGTTCATAAAGAGAGTAGCTCTGATTGGATCGCTCCACAACTTATCCCACCACCACCAAGTTAATGCAGATGTGATGGATGTCCCTCTTAACTCATCCAACCTTTCCGCACAACCAAAGTAGCTGTGATTGGATATATTCCTAACTTGTCCCTACTTTCTACATGACCAAATTAGGTCTGATTGGATTAAGTCTCTGTCAAACATTTTTGTCTAGTTTTTATTTGCTTCCTGTTGTTGAGTTCAAGAGGGTTATAGATGTTTGGGTTGCACCCTTTGCTGCTCCAGGCACACTCATGAACAGCAGGACTGTTTATTTTTAATTCCAAAGTATATTTACAGATAGAGTATGGATTTTTAACCCCTTGCTCGAATGGACATTCGAATATAGAGTCTAAGGTGACAGCACCATTGCCTATCCCTTAGCTACAACCAAAGCCAAGCTCTCTTCACATGGATGCTTACCCTCTGAGATAAAGGAAAAGTAATTTTTAGTTTTCTCCTCACTCGAATCCTCATTATGTGGGTGTGATCTATGCTCATGGCCCTGCCTCCACCTTTAGACTGAGTTCACTGTTAAGCACCCAAATGTATCACTGGAGATAATTGCAGCATCCTCTAAAGCATTTTTCATGATTAGTTCGGTTGTTGTCTTGTAATCAAGAAGAAGTAAGCTTAATAGGTGATAGTTGGTCATGTTAAATTGCTGTCTTCTTTGTTTAGGTGTTAATGCTTGTAATTTCAGAAAAGACAGCTGTAATAAAAGTGTATTTGTATTGTTAGTCTTCTCCATTCTCGTGTTTGTTCTCATCTTAATTAGTTGAATCACCTTGTTGTAACAATAAACAGGAAAGAGCATGAGTATCTTCCTGGCAGTCTGTTCAAACAAATGTCAAATCAATGCATCTGTCACTCTCAGCCCTGTTGTTAATAACTGAGGAACACCTTTACAGCTCTAATGAAGACAAAGAAAACTTGCCGGAATATCTGCGAGGTGTTGACTCTCTGGTGGTGTGTGAGGCAGACTGATTGGATGTGGTGTGGTGGCGAAGCTGATCCTTCAAATCTTTGCTGGAGTCTGAGGAATCTTGGGATTTCCCCCCGGGGCAAACTGTGGGTTTTTTATTGAGCTTTTTTCATCTCCCCTCCTCATCCTTATCCCACCCTGTGATTTTTCATCCTCTTCCGGCTCGTGTTCTGCTCTTTCTTTTGCCTCAGATTTTATTAATCAGCTAAGAGCTAGTTCCTCAGTCTGTCTTACATTTATGTATCCCAACATCCTGTTCATAGATGAATTCTTGGTCTAATCCTTCTGCACCTGTTACTAAATGCAGAATCATATCCTCCTCTCATTACTCACAAAGATTCATCCAAACACACAGTGGAAGCTGATATTTACTGAGGCATATTTCAGCAGTTGAAGGTGCACTTTTGTATTCAATGTCAGCAGTTTCTATGGCAATCGTGTTTAAAGTGGTTCCTTTGTTAAAGCAGCAATACAAAATTTTGTGCAACGACATCTTCTAGTATATCTATCTTTAGATATTACTCAGACTTCTCAAATCTTCAGTTTTTCTTGCTGGAAATCATAGATTCAAGAATGAACATCTGCATGACAGCTGATGGCTTCAGTTTTAAAAAACCATTCTTCTTAAAGGTCCCACGATCTGTAAAATCTTTTTTTTTGTGCTTTTCATGCAAAAGGAGTGGGGCTGCAAAGGAGTGGAAAATTTCCAGAAACATCTCATGGGACATTAAGCTGGAGAATTATGGAAATATTCCATATTAGAAACTTTTCAAGAGAATTTATGGGACTTAACAAACTGTGTAAAATCTAAACATAAATTCAAACTGTTTTTTTCATCATAGGCAGACATCCATGCAAAATAATACAATTAAAGAGCATTACATTTCAACAGATTTATTCGTTTGTAAGCATAACTTTATCAAGTTTTAATGATCTTATTGAAAAATCAGGTTCACTTTATGTCCTCAGGCTAAATTGTGTGTCCTCAATAGTCCAGGATCATCTGTGCACGTGATGGACGAACGCACAGTGTCTGTAGGGGGCGTGGCCTCAATACTCCTACAGACGAGATTATGCTCAAATATATTTTTCCCAACTACATTTAAAATCCCTGTTAAGGGCGAACCTTCAATTTTGTAAGTTCTAGGTTTATTCCTGTTGATTACTATGGAAAGTTTCCAACTGGGAAAATTTCCTGAATTTTGCAACCCTTGTAAGAAGGGATTTTGGAAGCAGATGATCACGACACAGTTTACTAAACTCTCAGTTCACAGAGAAATACTCTATACCTCTTCATAGACAATGCCCCTTAATCCACTCCATTTTTTTCAATTCCTAGGGTTTATTATGTTATAGCTTTACAGTCTTCTCTTACATAAATATTTACTGCTACTCATAGGCAGATGCCATGACTGTTTTGAAAGTCCCATCAGACATCGTTTGGGCAGCCAACATGCCCAGAGCTCATTAAAATAGCCTCCCTGCCCCCTCAGCTCTGAGTGTTTCCAAAGGGGAGGGAAAAAGAGCTGCATCTGATCCTTCACAGGGATTAAAGTTTTGATTTTTTATTCAACTTTAATAAAATCCTTTCTTACAGACACCCAAGACATGATGTGAACAGTCAAACACAAAAGGACATGGGCCCAAATGTCTTAAAATGTCATTGTTCGCGCAGGGCTTCACTAAACCTTACGCAATAAATTTCACACCCGAAAAGCTTTAAAAGTTTCCATATTAAAAGAGGGACAATTTCTGGACAGTAAAAATATATATTCTGCATAAATTCTTTTGATAAATCTACAACAAGAGGATGTAGTTAATTGAGCTAAAATAAAATATAACGATGGACTGGAGCTGACAAAGAAGGAGACTTATTGATGAGCAAAGCCCTCTGCTACTATTGACCTCAATTCCAGAGAAATTGACAGAATGAACGACTTGGAAATGGGGGGAGATTTTATTAAGGTCACTGTAACTAAATGCATAGTGATCACATGAGTCAATCTTAAAGTCCAGGAAAGATGCAACTGCTGGATCAGTTATTAATGGGCCCCTGTTGGGTGTGACCGGAGGGAGAAAGGTGGATCAATGCTGTTTCCCCTGTCAGCTGTGACATGTACAGCCTGGAGGAGTCTAAAGCAAACAATGGCTGTGAAGGTGACCCAGAGTTTGCTTTAGCAACAGTCTGTCAGCAACCCCTGAACACCTGATGAAAGGAGAGAGGATGTTGTTCTAACTTCTCTTGCAGCCATGAGGTTTGATTAAATAGGAGCAAAATGCAAAGGCATGAGACACAGAACTATGAGTTTTTTTACTGTTTGGCATCATATTTTTACATAAGATAACCTTAAACATCATTAAATTATTACATCATTATAAATCTAGTCTCTGTTAAACCTAACTTATTTCAATTGAAAGACCTATAAAATAAAGTGTATTTTTATTTTCTCATGCATATCAGATCTTAGAGTTTAGCTGTTTGGCAGTTTTCAACGTCTTATCTATTTAAGAGTTGATTTAGTGCTTTTACATGCCTATATTAAATAGACAGTGGATAACCCTGAATACTGAGAGAAGGTGAAGACATACATAAAAGGGCACAGACTGGATCCCATCCCATAGGGACCAGGTTTAGGGTATCAGCCTCGGTTTCACTTAACAAAGTGAAGACCTAACTGCTAGGCTATCTTTGCAATTTCTTATTATCCTACTTTTAAAAACTACACGTGTGCATGTAAAAAAATATATATATATACACTCATCAAAAAGAGTTTGGAAACACTATTTCAGTCGATCATTTCACCCTTTTTATAACATAAATTAGTACTGTATTTTATATTGTTGGAAAGCCTAATTACTCACCTTTACAACTAGGTACAACTTGCAATGATTGTGAATCGTGGAGAGAGCAACTCACCTAAATGTGTGAGTACTGCCCCAAAAAATGTGCCAAAATCCCCTGCAACTGGTAGCTGGTCTCCCTGGGTCCCAGGAGACAACCCCCCTAGAAGACCAGACACTCAGCCTTGCTTTATTGAGAAACCATAGGGGAAGAGGGGATTTCGGCACATTCTGTACAAGTTTTCCTTACAAGTTGTACCTCATGGTTAAGGTGACTAATCAGGCTTTCCAACGATATAAAATACAATACCAATTGATGTTATTTAACAGGAGAAATAACCAACCTAAATAGCAATTCCAAGCTTTTTAAAATTGTTTCAGTCCTCATGGCATTGGTCTGCACCTTTAATAATGAAAGGTATATACAGGTATTGGAGCAGCATATGCTGCCATCAAAGCAACATCTTCCCTGCGTATTTCAGCAAGACAATGCCAAGACACATTCTGCACACGTTAACTCTAATAATTATGCTCAGAGTTAATAAAACAGGCTGTCCAGTGTGTTTTATACATGCACTAGAGAACAGAGCCAAGATTCCTGCAGTAAAATGAGGAAATAAATTGCTTAAAGCCAACAGGGTTTTTATATATAGTAAACCAGACTCTCAGAAACATAAAAAATCCTGGTCCTGAGTTTTAACCAGAGATTATAATAATTAATTGGGTTTTACTTTTACGTTTATGAAGTGACTACTTCTTTGAATCACTGCACATAATCCTCATTTATGCACCCTGCACCTAACCTTGCAGAGCAGATGGACCTGCCTGATTCATTGTCTGGAATCACACAGATCCATCTTGCCAAGCTCCAACCTCCAATGACTTCATCAGCCAATCAGGGAAGAGAGGTTGAAACTGAAGACGTGACGACAGCAGGAAGTGACTGCATGTTTGAAAACAATGGCGGCTTCGGAAGCGGTCTCCATGGATACAGCAATATCTGCAGTTTTATCAGAAATGGACTCAATTTCTTCTTTAAAGAGGAGCAAAGAACGTCACCTAAAGCTCTTCTTCTGGGAAATCATGTTTTTCTCCCGACCGGGGATCACTGCTGGGAAACTGAGTGACGTGGAAATCCTCCGTGGATGATGTCGGTTAGTCAATGGTAGTCGTGGTTACCCTGATACCTGGCGAAATCTGCTCTCCTCAGAAGTTTACCGGGAGAACTTTGGGATTGTCTTTGACGAGGTTCATGTCACATATAAGTGGTAAATGACACATCTGTGTGGTATAATTTAATGTAAGATGATAGTCTAAGGACTGAAACGTAGTTTAAGCTAATGGCTAACAACAGGATGTAGCTGCTACATAATACTGTGGCTTGATATGGTTGGTCTGTGATGAGTGTGACTGGCAGAACGATCGTCCAATAACCAGCTGCAGTTGTTTTTGAAGGTTCCGCCTCTGAAGCAATAGCCTGTACCTACCACTGTATCAAACATCTCGAGGTCAGTAATCAATAAAATACCACAGCGTTCAATTATGGAACAAGTATTTCATTTACTGACAGTCTCTGTCCCTGTCCAGATATCGACTGAGGCTAAAAAATGTTTTGATGTCAAAGCCTTTTTGTTCATAATGATCTGTGTGATGATCAAATTTAAATTTTGCTTAATAAAATACGGTTTATGTATCACTTTCTTTTGTTATATTCTGTTTATGTGTTGGCGTGGTCTCTCATTTTGGTAAAATGTATGTTATTTGATTTTTGTTTGCTTGCTTTTCTTGGACTATTAGGATTTAATGTATTTTTTTCTACTAATTTTATCAGTATTTACTCTTAGGTGAGGTTTGTAAATAAGCCCACATTGGGTTTCTACCTCACCTTCACATGTAAGTTTATCTTATTCACTATTTTCTTTGGCTTGTCTTTTAACTGTATGCAAATAAATAAATAAAAAAAACAAAAACATTTTCTCTGGACTCTTCTCCAGATGGACTATTGAAATATTTCCTTGACCGATATATGGAACTGTCCATCTGGAGTGTCAGGTTATCCTGCGCCTAGAACATGCATCCTCAAAACAACAAAATATAGACGAACACGCCCCAAATCGCTGTGTGCCACAAGGTTTACACAATACACTCCACAATATTGAAAAGGGCCCCATGACCTTAACCTCTGACATCAGAGATCTAGTTGGATCTCCGGTGAGTTATCGTGGACATTTGTGTAAATGTGAAGGAAATCAAACGAGTATTCGCAAGATACTGAGGCACAAGAAAGGCCTGCCCAATATCAGATGAGTATATGAGCCAAAAGCATACAGCCTCTGGCCCTGACTATCTGTGATGTGTCCTTTTCTTTCTATATTGAAGCAGAGATAATGCTGTTATGTATCAACAACATCAGAGCACCTGAAACATTCTTCATCTCCAATATCTGCTGTCCTCCAGCTTCACTGAATGCTGTCAGAGCTGTGAACGAGCCCTCGGACAGATTACAGAGCGTCTTGATTCTGTATCCGTCTGATAGACGCGGATGATAACATTTCAGAGAGCGTGCCACAGATGACACACAGAGGCGGGACCGTGAGTGACACTTAATAAGATCTGGAGAACGGCACACATAAATCACCTGCAGAGCCGTAATGACAGAGCTGCTCTGCTGCTGCCCTCACTCACGGCGTGGTTGTTAACGGTGAAACACACACACACACACACACACACACACACACGCACACACAGGTCTATTCTTCTGCCTCATCCCTGCAGCTAATGTTTAAAAGTGTCTGAGGCTGCACACCCACGCACACAAAGAGCCCTGCAAAAATGAAATTACCTGAGATAGTGATCTGATCTGAGGGAGGCGTGTAATTAGAAGAGTCACAACCTCAATCCTAAATGGAGCTGGATTCCTGTGGAGTCGTTTACACAGCTCTATCAAACAAACACACACAAGAACGCACAAAAACACACACATATAACTGACACCTGAGGGGGGAACTAGCATCCCTGCTTCCAGTTTGAAAGTGATATGCTGTGGTTTGGAAAAACTGAAATAATAACCCTTAATCTTAGTTTCTTTAACCCTTCATGTTCTTTCTTTTTAAATCATTGTTGCTGTTTTTGCACATTTAGTGCTCATTCCTGATTTAACAGAATATTTAAGGATAAAAGAATGAACAAAAGCAGCGGGTGTGGCAGGTCAGGGTGGTGAATGCGGTAACATGCTGTTACTCTGCATGGTTATAGGATGCTGCTCTCTACTGGAGAAACTCTGCTACTACAGCTCTTCCTGCAACATGAGGACAGTTCAGTGGCCTTAAAAAATGCACACATATTTAGGCGACATTAAAAAACTAGAAAGCACTCGGAGAGTGCAGACCTCCGCCAAGCGCCACAGTTCCCCCTATTCGTCATTTGCACAACAAATATTAGTCCCACATTTATTTTGACTACATTTTTAGATACCTTGACCATGAAAACATACCATTGGAAACTGAATTCATAATGATATCAACATTAGTTCAGCAGTTATTCACGAAAATCGAATTTTCCTTAATGGCGGTTTTCTTCTGGATCTAGCTCCACAGCTTTTGAAGATACAGCAAATCCGTTGACACCTTCCAAATTCCACAATGCCTTGGCTATAAAATGGTGTTTGTTGCGTGTTTAAAGCTTCATTTGTTTTCTTCCTATGATGAAAATTCCAAAGGTCCCCTATTATTTCATATTCTGGATCATAGTATCCTGAATTATTCCTTTATCCGGATCAGTCTTTGATATACTGTAGAGCATGTTAGAAACTTGTCCTGTATTTTTTTCCCTAGTGCCCTGACCATTATTTGTGGAGTTATATGCAGAAATGTCCAAAATGGCCCTATCTCCCAATGTTAAAGAATCCTTTAAAAAATTCCTGGATCCAGACAGAGATCTGGATCGCTTCCAAAATCTAATCATTTGTTCCTTATCCCAATCCGGACATTCCCTGAAAATTTCATCAATATCCGTCCATAACTTTTTGAGTAATGGTGCTAACTAACTAACAGACAGACAGACAAACAAACCCTCCCAAAAACATAACCTCCTTTGCAGAGGTAAAAATTACAAATATTATTACAACCATACATTTTATGTCAATAACCAATTCAACTTGAAGAGATAAAAAAATATCAGCTCATATTGCAGTTCAGGGTTGACACAATATAAGAAAAAAGTAGTATGATCAATGCTGGGGAGCAAATAAACTACTTATAATATATCACTAAAATAATAGAACTATGTTGTGGAACTAGTAAAGTCAGGGATTGCAATTTCAGAAAAAGTAATAAGTATATTACAAGGAATGCACATTATTATCAGCACTTTATGGTTATTTTGTTTGTTTTTTTTACTTTGAAATTTTCATTCGATTTACTCTTTACACGATACTTGTATTCTTATTTTTGTACTGATGTTTATTATTAATACTAAATGTAGCACTGTGGGCCTTTGAGTATCGTAATTTCAATCCTCTGTATGTGTACATATATTGCAGTATTGACAATAAAGCTACCTTGAACCTTGAACCAGTTTGATATCGGTATCGGCTGATATCAGCCTTAAAAGTTAATTATTGTATCGGCTGATATTGAAATTTTTGCAGATATTTACAGCCGATATATTGGCCACACATATATCGGCTGGAATATCGGCATATAATACAAATGTACAGTATTGATGCACCTTCTAATCACTGCATTGGTATATCTAAAAATCAAGTGTTTTATTTGTGCAAGAGTTAAATGCCGTTTTTCTTGTTTTACATCTGCTCCTCACAAAAATATACTGTAACACTGAAAGAAACAAGTCTATTTTTGTTAAGTACAGAGCTTGTGCTCTTGACCAGAAATATCGGTATCAGTACCGGCAATAACGAATTAAAAAATATCGACATATCAAATAACGGCAAAAATCAAATATCACTCATCCCTATATATTGCAGCAGCTAATCGAAGTCATTCCTTTGTGTCTAAGTTACTTATTCTGTCAGTGTGCTGAAATTAGTGAGATGTACTTTCAATGGCTTGAAATATTATTTTTTATTTTGAATTAATGTCTATTAAAGGAGCAATGAACACAGTCCTCAGCAGTAAAATTAGATTCAAAACCAGTTACAGGTGAGTTTTTGGATAATAGAAGAGTAAAAAGGAAAAAGGAAAAAGGGAATTAACTGGTTACTTCTGATACAAATAAATACAAGATATAAATACTAGAGCAATACAACAATACAAAAAGTGTTATGTTTAATATTATAATTCAATATCAAACATTATTAGTTATATATCTATATTTAAAGTCTTATATTTAAGAAATAGTAAAAGTGCCTGACACCGAGTACATGATACTGGGAAAATCAATTTATCAGTCAGTCAAAAAATCTATCCATCTTTCTGTCTGTCTGTCTAACAATCCATCTTTCTATCCATCTCTATATTTATCCATCCATCTGTCAAGATTGGTATGGGATGGGGGAAGGGGGATGGGGCTTGTTAGAGCCTGATATGTAACAATGACCCGAAATGTTATAGAAAAAAATATTAATAAAACCTGAAATGTAATAACTGGTCGATAATGTAACAAGATGCTGAGCCCAAAACGTAATAAGTTTTTGCCCAAAATGTAATAACTTGTTACATTTTGGGTCAGTTGTTACATTATGCCCCATAATGTAATGAAGTTTTTACGTTTTGGGCTCAGCATCTTGTTACATTATTGACCAGTTATTACATTTTGGGTTTTATTACATTTGTTTTATTACATTTCGGGCTCAACACTTTTTTTACTTTAAAGACCAATTATCACATTTCGGGTTTTATTACAATTTTTTTATCACATTTTGGGTCATTGTTACATATTGGGATGTAACAGGGCTTGCACAGTTTTGTATTGATATCTCACTGAATGATTGCTTTACTGCTGATGGGAAAAAAACTCAATAAAAGGGGAGAAAGAAACACTCTTCTGGTGTTAAGAGATTCACAGAAATGATAAACTGCTTGTTTCGTGGTATTTGTGAGCCTCGCTCGAAAGAACTGAGCGGAAAATTTAAACCCTTCCTGTTCGTCACAGAGGTAATTAATCATCACGAGTCAAATGTGATATCTTTTGCACACACTGATAACTACATTTTCAGCCTTCTGTGAATCTTGTGAGCATTTCTCTTTAATGTAAGCACAGTTTTGATTGACTCTGTATAATCCCACTCCGTCTCCCTGTGTCTCTCGGTCTTGTGTGTAGGTGGACACGGTGGTTTGGTCAGGACTGATTAGAGGGATGATCTGCTGCCAACTGGCCAACATTAACTCTGTTAATGTCCGACCTGAGGCCTTCAGTTTGGGTTGGCAGCTGATCGCGCTGTTTACTTGTGGGTGTCTGAACTGTTCGAGCTGCTCAGGGTTTCTGTTTTGAAACTGAGCAGATAGCTGCTGAACGTTGTAAACAGATTTAATGTTGTGTCACAACGCTAATAAAATGAGGGAAAAGTAGATTGTTCCAGCTTCAGGAGTAGTCAAATTCTTCTTCATCTTATTTCTGTCTGAGTGTTTCTTCGAGTGCCGTCTTCAGATATAAAAAACACTAAGAGCTTCTATTTAAGATGCACTTTGGTATTTATGTCTTGCTGCCCATCTCCCTTTTTTCTCCCACACTCTCACCAACACAGACATTTGTAAGTGAAGTGGGTCAGAGGGTGGAGGAGATGAATGGAGGTCTGAATAGAAGGATGGAGAGATGAATGGATGGCTGGATTAATGAATGGATGGGTGGATGGATAGATGCGAGGAGAGAAGAAGATGTAAAGGGGTCAGAGAGGCACAGACTGGCCGAGGTCCAAGCAGGCCCAGAGCGACTCTTCTGTAAAACTTTATCCCGAAATACTCAGAAAATAAAACAACAGTCTGAGGAGATCGGAGCTGCAAATTCAGTCGATTAATCTGTTTTTTAATGATTTGAATGTAAAAATATTTCATGTGAATGTTGAATTTTTCAGGCGAGGAGCAGCACATGTGTGGCATTTCTGCTCCGCAAGAACTTGAGTAATTAATCCGTTATCAAGCAGTGAGCTATTTATTTCCTTTTGATCCATTATTTGGTGCCATATTGGTGTCCAGTAATGGGTATGATCGTCCCAGGGGTTCTGGCACGCACACAATCAGCTCCTCTGTGAACTGAAATGCACTTCAGAAGCCCAAATTAGCTTTTTGTTACTTATATGATTATTGTTAATTTTGAAACATCTTGTGCAGTGGTGAGAAGTTTGTGGCTCATTAATCATGCTGAAACAGAGCCCATTATGTCCTTTTAATCATTGCAGCTTTAGTAAAATTATCTGCATAGAGAAATTTCATATTTCTAACATATCAAGAAAAGCTGGTTTGGGATAAGATAAGCCAAGGTGATGCAGTCTAAATGTCATGTTGTAGTCAGTTATGTTTTATATAGTATGTTTTTTCCTTGTGTTCCTTGTTTAACCCCTTAAAGCCTGTTGGATCATATCTGATACATACTTTTGTGATGCCTCTATCTAATCAATCTGATGAACAAATTACTAAAAAAACATCTGAACACCATCAGATAAATGATAAAAATTTCCTCTAGTGAATTATCATTTGCCAGAAACACCTCATGTATCAAATTAGATACGAGAAATAAATTTGTTAAATTTTATGGAAATTCTGTTGTTTTTTTTTTATTTCAGTAGAAAGTGAAATAAACATTTCAGGTCCAAAAAATTTGTGTTTTCAGGCTTTAAAGGGTTAAACCTTGTTTCTCATGTTTCTTGTCAGTCATTTGTGTAGACCTCTGGTTCCTTTTGTTTTTTAAAGTTTCCCAGTAGGGCTGAAAGACTTATCTTTTTCGGATCAAAATTGCAATTTCAGACAACGCAATCATGTGATCGCCAAAGCCGCAATTTTTTGACTAACCTAGGATCTGTTGTGTCAACTATTTTACACATACTGTTTTGCATTTACAGAAGTGCTGGTAAGCAGGTCAACAACACAAAGCCTCTGTTTAGGAGTAGAAGTTGGAGTATCCCTTAAATAATGAAAACAGATTATTAATCATCAATATTAGATGATGAATATTGTGTTATGTGCTTTTGATCATTGACTTCCTTACTGTTGTCTATACTGTAAACATAGTGAATATTGTACTGAAGCTTGATTTGAAGAAAATCGTGAATCAAACTGAAATCACAATATCTGCCAGAAAAACCACAATTAGATCTTTTCCTGAAATCTTTCAGCCCTATTTCCCAGTTTAATTGCATTTTATTGTTTTAAAACTTTGTTTCCAAATCATTTCATTGAAAGTCCACGGTTAAGGAGTGAAACAGTTCTTAACAGATTGTAGATTTGGTAATCAATGAGAAAATCAAATGTATTTCATGATGCAGCACTTCCAGATTTATGATTTGACTGCACTCATACGCCAGTGTGGTCTGAAACTAGGGCTGGGCAATATATGAAGGTTTTGAGATACATATATATGATTTTGAATGACTTATGGGATATGACAATAATGTTTATATCTATATAATTTGTGCCGCATTAAAATAATTCAAGGCAAGCTTCCATTTCACCTACTTTTCTTGACTCTGTAGCCCGATTCATACTGCCTTTTCTAGTAATATTTTCCCCTCTGTGTGACATTTCGCCTCCACTGTGATCACCCTGGAGACATAATGGGGGGAAAAGTTGATCCCCTCTTTGCTCCGTCTCCAGAGGTAGTAACAGAGGCATGATATTGGATAGAGGGAGGCACGAGGACTCAGCGGGAGACAGGAGCGCTGCGAGTGTGCGTCTAATCAATCTGTGTATGTGTGGGCACATGGCGTGCCATGATTGACACCCCCCCACCACACACACACACACGCGCACACACACACCCACACACACACACACACACACACACACTGACAGGAAGAACATGGAGGATGCGAACAACTGTAGGCAGTAATGCCTCCAAAGAGGAGTTAGTTGGTAGAAAGAAAAATGGTTGCTTGGTTATATGGAGACGATTTTGCTTTAAGACTTCAGATGCAGATAAATGATCAGATCAGTGGTCAGAAATAAATAAGAGTTCATGATAATTGATTTTATTTTGTACTTAACACATTGAGCTGATAGCTACACTACAGAACCATTACTACCCCACCAAGGGGTTGTATTGGCCAGTGTTTGTCTGTCTGTTAGCAGGATAACTCCAAAAGTTATGAAAGGATTTGGATTAACTTTTCGGAAAATGTTGGTCATGTAACAAGGAAGAGGGGTTAACATTTTAGTGGTGATCCAAATCAGGATGTTGATCCCAGGATTTGTGAATCAATCAATCAATCAAAATTTATCTATATAGCACAGTTCATACAAATTAAAGTGCTTTACATCAAGACAAAAAAAGATTAACAAAGATATATATATATATATATATACACATATATATGCATATATATACACATACACACAAGCATATGTATACATACAGTATATGCACATCTACACATGCATACATACACATACATAAATCATGACAATCATTTTCTTACAACCACTCAGCAAATAAATACTCAGCAGAGGTCCATCTACTAAGCAGTATTCCACTGTAGTTGTAATGACAGTAGGTATGATGTCAAGAGGATTTGGAGACAAAGGTTAACAGGATCGGGAAATAGAGTCAGAAATGCCTTGGCGGAGGTTTGTGCTTGGAGCTCTTCTTATGTTTCTATTGTTTTTAATTTTCACTTAACAAATGTATATAATTAACTTTACAATTAAACCTCATATCTTAATAATGCTGATTATAGTTTTTATAAAGTAAAATCTAAGCATATATATGCAGTTTAAAATGATTTTTGAGTCAAATAATGTGCACCAGATTCTGACTAAACAATAAATTGTTTTTGTTTTATTCCAAACATCATCGCTATTCTCTGACTCTCATCAAACTCCAATGAAAATCATTTTAACTCTCATACTTTTAAAGATAAAATTTTAATTAAGCTCCAGCTCCACCAGCCTCTGCACACCAGACTGATAGTGACTAAGCACAGTGTGAGTGTTTGTTTGTTTGTGCAGGACGTCCTCGCAGGGCTACACGTCCTGTTTCATGTGGCTGACGGACCGTTAACGGAGAGACGTCCCCATAGCGGCGGCCGATTCCCCGCTGAGACAGATCGCTGGTATTTGTGGAGGAATGTGTGTGTTGAACTGCTTCTGTGAATGTCTGTGTGCGCGCCCGTTTTCCTTGTTACCAGTTCGAGCTGCCAACATAATCACCATGAGAAAGACTCTGGAAACGAACCCTCTAACCTTCACAACCCCGTCATCCCCCGACCTGGCAGCCATGAGGAGCCAGCCACACATTCTCATATGCTGTAATAGCTGCTAGTTAAATAACAGTCTCTGAATTCATGATTGTTCTGACTTACATGATTCATGCCAGGGACATCAACACAACAGTCTCTGTCTCAGACTAAAGTATTAAGCTAAGAAACTTCGCCTACCTGATTCACAGACAGCAGCTTCTTTATATTCTGTTTTTTATGTTTGCAGGATGTTCTTACCTCACTACAGTATATTCTTTTAATCTGAAAATCCTACCATGTCTCTGTTTTTATTCATTTTTATTCCCGTTTCTTATTTTTGAGTTTATGACTTTAATGCACTTACTGCCAGGATTTATCTATTTTTAACTCAATAAAGCACTTTGAATGTCTTAATAATGAATAAAACTCTTGAAAAAAGTTACCTTGCCATAAAATTCACAAAATCAGACAGTGCAGATTCGATAAAATTTAAGACCTTGCAAAAGTCAAAATAGCACTTTAAAGAAACTTTGAGACCTGAAATCCTTTATTTTTTCAATAAAAAAAAAAAATTAAGACTTTTTAAGGCATTTTAGGGATCTCTGTTAGCCACACTCACACCGCTAAACACAGAAACTGTGATTTTAATAGGCAAGCTATAAAAACATAGTCTACAGCCAAATTTTTTTCTGCTTTCATTGAGCTGCTTTATTCACCTACGTCTGACTTAACTATTGATAAAAAAATTCTAATTAATATTTAAAGATTTTAACCCTTTGAATGCAAGGTTTTTGTCACAATGCCTCCATGCTTTTAGATGAAAATCACAGAAAAAAATAAATTATTTTTAATCACTGCATCATGCAAAGTAGATTTTCTGTATTATTACACCCTGGGATGTGCCAATGATTAGTACCAACACTGGTTTTTATGCATTATTATTTTCTGTGCAGTGTCAAATACTAACACTTATACCACTAAGCACAAAAACGCACTTTTCATGAGGTAGTTATACAAATATTCTACATGAAAATTTTATTTTGCTTCGAATTAGCTGTTTTTCACCTTATCTGACTTAATTATTGATATCAAATACTAACTATTTTTAAAGATTTTAACCCCTTGGATTCCTGATTGCTGTCATGATGGCACCATGTTTTTAGATGAAAATAACAGAAAAAAATGAACTGTTTTTAATTTACTTCATGCAAACCTGTTTTTTTGTTTGTATTGCTACAGCCTGGAATACGCCGATCAGTAGCTGAAACACTGATTTTTATGCATTATTATTGTCTGTGCAGTGTCAAATTCTCACACTCATACTGCTAAGCACAAAGAAATGCGGGTACCTATAAAAAATATACACACTGTTATTATTTTTTAGGCTTGATTTTTGAACCAACATCCATCAAAATCATGCACATCAAATATTCAAGAATCATCCCAGATTTAATTCTTTGAATGCCTGTTTTTTTCACGAGGTTTATTTTAACATACTTCCTGCAAATTAACATTTTTTGCTTATGGATGATTGCATTCTGGGATATAACAATGATCAGCAGAATTAATTATTTTTTACGCATTATTATTTTCTGTGCAGTGTCAAATACTCACGCCCATTTTCATGTGGTTAAAATGACGCCACCTGGTGGAGGGCAGTAAAAATGATCAATTCTAGGACAAAAGCCCAGGCTGACACCCAGATAATGAAATGCATGTTTAATGCTTTAATGGAAGTGAGATAAAAATGCAGTTTGAATGTGTTTCAATGGGACAAAGTGTGTAAAATGTGTCAACTGTCCCTCAGGGTGCTTGGTGTTGTGTCTAAGCTACATAATAAAACAACACAAACCTTTCTACAACATCTTGGCCGCTCCAGCACGTGTGCTGCTCGACCTCCATCTCACTCTCACAGAGCATCTCTGGCAGCTCTGAGAAGAACCACTGGTATCTCTGGATGGAGCCCTCAAACTCCCTGAAAGAGAAGAAAAAACAAAGTACAACATGTTTTCATTTGTTCCAGTTTGACTCTGGACAGCCCCTGAAAGTGATCAGAGAACATGAATCATGAACTCTCATAATGACTGCAAAATAAAAAAGCTGTTCAAAGTTGTTATTAATTATGGGATGGCTTTATCTTAATATGGTAATGTGAAATAAAATAATTGGAAGGCTGTTGTTCAAATTAGTGAGGCAACAATTAATGTCTAAATGTAAAGGCCAATATATTTACCCCACCCACTGGTATTTGTCTGAAAGATCATTTAATGTCTGTTTGTTGTTCAGCACATCTACACAAGCTAAATAATGTTTAAGAATAAAGAAAAATGCTGGCTGCATTTGGGCTTTATCAGTGAAGGAAGCGACATTTAAAGACAAAGTAAGCGAGGGATGTTATAAAACAGTATTTCTATTGTGGCACATTGGATTGGAAAGATTCATCCCACAAACAAGTCTGACTAAAAAGGCTTTTGAAGCAGCGATTCCACGGAACAATAGTCCTTTTATGTGAAATTACATGCAATTAAAGGTTACAGAATCAAATTTGATGATTGAATCTGAGTCAAGTAGAAGCAGCTGACTTCAAAATCATTTCTTAATGTTTACATATTTAATACAATGAGGATATTTTGGTTTCTCAGGAACAAAAAGGGAGATAGAAGCAACAAACAAAGCAATATACCTCAGGTGACAGACATCAGCTATTTGACACAATTAAAGGAATATTTCAGGGTTTTTTGGAAGTGGGGTTGCTTGAGGCCCATGGCACCAGTAAACATGAGTGCCACTACAGCGACTGGCCAACCTTGCCCCTTTTCTGGGAAGACAGTCAGGTACAGATACCTGGTGATACATAGCTGTCATTGATGCCCGTGAAAGCCTCATAATTACCCCACTGTTCAGTTGAAATTACACAAAACACAACATTGGCTCCACTTGATGCTACAGTAAGATTCTACAGCCTCTGCTTTTGGAACTATTTTGTGATGCAGCACTTAGGCTACGTATCCTTCCACCAGCTTTCCTTTTATTGGTTGTTCATGTGAGTGCTGCAGCAGGGTCAGGTAGCAGGCATTAGAGCACAAATCGATATAAATCTGACTATCCTAAATATTATGAGGATGGAGCACTCCAGTATTCTTAAACAGGTCAAATTTCTGATCTTAGTGCACTTCATCACGTGTTGACACCGCTTATCTCTGTATGTTTTTACTTCTACCAGTCAGAGAAGCACTAGCAATGATAGAAAGCAGTCATTTTAAATAATTTAGGAAAAAACATGCAAGAAAAAAAACAACTATATATCTGTCATTTTCACTGCGAAGATGGACAGCAACTTAAAAATCTTTCTTTTGTTTTTTATTTGTATAGGGAAAGTATGAAGCAAGAGAACTACATTACAGCATTCATAGCCTGAGCTAATTTGCAATGCCCGCACCTATTGGGCCTTTAAAGACGTAAAAAAAGCAACTAACAAACTCAACAATTACAGACAGAACATCACAAAACAAAAACAGGTAAAGCAGGAAGTACTTGGTCATTAACTGAGTCCAAAAACTGTTTCAAGTTGACTTTAAACTGATTCCAGTTGAAGTGAAAATAACTGAAGGGGACTCTGATGTATGAAGTTCACCTTGATAGTTTTTTCAGGCTGCGGCTCTTCTCTCCTTTTGAACCCTTGAGGACAAACGACCTGAGGAAACACGTAGACACACAAGGCAGAAAATACATCGATTTTAACAACTGAAAAAGAAATATTCTCTCAGTCTCTTTCAAAGTACCTATAACCATTGAGGCTTACTCGATTTTAAATTCCAGTAATTGACAAAATGCCTTCTAGACCTCCTCCACATTCATAACTGACCTTCTGGCCTGACCCTCCAGACGCCGCCGTGCCGCCCGGCCCAGTGAGGGAGTCGATGTGACGTGGGATCTCTCTGTGGTCACTGATGTTGCTGGTGGGCTCACAGAGGTCGTATAACGTGGGGTGGTGGGATGTGCAGGAGCAGCTGCTTGGGGTCCACAAACTTTCTCCACCTGGAGGAGAGACAGTGTGAAAAATGTTGGGAATGAAAGAGCGATGATGTGGATGTTTATTGAAAAAAATGCAACTTGATGGCACAAAATTATTGAACTAATTCCTCAAGTTATAGGCAAGTTTGTAATGGGTATTTCTGATGCTTTACTAAAGTTGAACAGGGTTCCCACTCTTTTCTAGAAATCATTTTCCAGGACTCTAAAATTTATTTATTTCTCATTCTCAGGCATGAACATTGTCTGCTAGCTATTTTTTTAGTCTGGCTTTTATGTAGTGTCTTACTATTATAAAGTTATGGTTTATACTTATTTATTGTTTAGGAAGCCTAAATTTTATTTTGCCATTCTTTAATTGTTTCTATTGTCACCACTGTTTTTATATTTCATTCCCTAACTTGCATTATTTTAGCTACTCATAATTTATGACCAAGTGTGCATAAGTTACCAACTACATTTCTACTTCATTTCCTATGTTAGATTTTTGTTCACTTACAAGGTAGAAGAAAGATAAATACTTTTCCAGGACATTTTACTTTTTTCTTCATTTTCCATATGTTTTCCATGACTGAAAAACTGGTCAATAATTTTCCAGGTTTTCCAGGATGTGTGGGAACACCGACAGAAATTTCAGCAGGAAAATCCATGAAAAAAAACCTAAAGCAGAGGAAATAACTCAAGTATAAAGAGAAAATGCAGTTTTATACATTTTCACTCATGATGAAAAAAAATCTAACAGATTTTGATTAAATTTTCATGGAATTTTGGTCATAAGAAGTTGTGATCTGAATCTGGACGCAGATCCAGGATTCTTTAAAGAATTATTTGGGCAATTTTATGCCTTTATTGATAAAGAGAAAGACAGTTCTGCAAGTGCTCTGCAAACTCAGATGGGAATCCAAGCCAGGCCAGCAGAAACCAGGACTTTTTTCAATAATAGCTTAATAAGTTCTCAATGGATTTGGATGACATATGCAGGAAATTTTGGTCATGGCACAAGGGAGAAATGACTGGATGTTGGTGGTGATCTGAATCCGGATGTGTCAGATGGTTTAAAGTCTCGCCTCCACACGGCGTCTTTGTCTTTAAATAGATGGAGCTAATGTTCAGTTAAGATGACGTGTGCAGTATGGCAGCGTCCATTAGAGGGCATCAACAGCATTAAAGTGGTTGATGTCACATGGCTTTGTCAAATTCTTTTTTAGACTATGTCTATATGTGCAAAGCAGCTGACTTACTCCTCAACCACAACAAATCCACATTTTTGCTGATAACTCAATAAGTTCTCCACTGGATTTGGATGATAATTTCAGGGAAAGTTGGTCATGGCACACGAGAGTACTTATAAGATTTTGGTGGTGATCTTACTCTAAATGTGGATTCAGAAGTTTTTTCAATGATTTGTTTAATATGCGTGATGGTGGAGGTTTGTGCACTTCTAGTTTATCAGTGTTTTTATGTTAGTATTTATTATTATTTCAGTTGATGTATGTAAAACTAATTTTGACAACCTTGAAGCCAGCAGGGCTTTGAGATCTCTGGCTCCCCTCTGGTGGGTCCTCTGGCTAGGAACCAAAGCTTTTGAGCACATCACACCATAAATTGAAGAGACTGCTAAAATCAGTTTTCGCTCACAGGAATGCTTGTAAACAAGAGCTTCTGTCTAAAAATTCATTTTGCAATCCTCTATTAACTTTCAATGCTTCACGCAGCACACAAACACTGTCAGGGGATTAGAGGTTAGCTTTTAATTATGTGTCCAATGAATGAGGAGCTTGATCAAATATCCCATGAAGTGGTATTTTCTTATTAGCTACAATTAGCGGTGCAATTATGCTTGTGTGTGTTTGTTTACCTCTGAGGAATCTACTCCACTAAGTCCACAATGTTCCCTCAAAGCTGGACGGCTACTCTATTCCTTCCTCCAACAGTGTGTGCATGCATGCATGCGTTTGTGTGTCGTCTGTTTGTCCAGAGATTAGCCACAGAAACTTTCTCATCACTCAGAAGCAAGCTGCATTCTGGGTATCCGTTGTCCCGCCAACCACAGCCTTTGTCTGGCACTGGATCTGTATTCACACTCACATACACACTCCGGCTCACACAAACATACGCACACACTGACACAGACTGAGGGGAACCCCAGATTCCCTGAAGAAGAATGAGGCTGTTTTTAGCCCATCTAGGTACAAGGCTTTTTGTGAGGAGGATCCAACTGCCAGGCTGAAAGAAAAACCCACGGCCCTTCCTCTCTCTGTGTCCAAAATTCAAATGACTTTATTATTTGGGAATATCAGTACGGATGGTTTAGCAATCTGTCCCCCTTTATTCTATTTACAGAGGCACACTGTGGGGGGACAATCATCTGAGGGGATACTTCTGAGGAGACTTTCACTGAACTTCCTGAATCTGAGATGAATGCCCCTATTTCCCATCATCCTCTTGGCTTACCGTGGCTGTGATGCGAGGCCCGTGAAGCTGGGCGTGCAGTATGGCATCATTCACATGGTTCCTGACAGCTAACAGGGCTAGCTCCATGCTGTTGTGGTTGCTGCTGGTTGCTAAAGTGGCTGCTAACCTCTGGAGCAACACCACCAGACTCCCCCAGGGGGCACCAAGCTCTGATACACCCACCTAGGAAAGAAGGAAGAGGGAAAAGAAGATAAGGGGAGTGTAAAAAAGGAGAATCAGGATGAAGACAGGATTTCAATGCAGTTTTTAAGTCTCGTTCAAGTATTAACTATCTACATGTGCTTAAAACAAACCCCAATTCCAATGAAGTTGGGACATCGTGAAACATGTAAATAAGAACAGAAAACAATGGTTGAATACACTACAAAGACAAGATATTTAATGTCCAAACAGATCAGCTTCATTGGCTTTTGCCAAACATTCCCTCATTTTAAATTTGACGCCTATAACACATTCCAAAAAAGCTGGGACAGGGGCAACAAAAGACTGGGAAAGCTGAGGAATGCTAAAAAATAATACCTGTTTGTGACATTCAGCAGGTGAACATGTTACTTGGAAACAGGTGAAGGTCATGATGGATATAAAGTAGCATCCCCAAAAGGCTCAAACGTTCACAAGCAAGGATGGGCCGTGGTTCGGTACTTTGTTACAATGTTAATTTTGTTGACTAACTATTTTCGTCATAGTTTTCATCAATATACTTTTTCCCCTGACGAAAACTAGACAGTAACTAATAAAAACAAGTGCACATGGACACAAACTAAAACTATATTAACTAGACAAAAATGTTCGACCGAGACTAAATCCAATCAGACCTAATTTGGTCATGTAGAAAGTAGGGACAAGTTAGGAATATACCCACTCACAGCTACTTTGGTTGTGTGGAAAGGTTGGATGAGTTAAGAGGGACATCCAATCACAGCTGCCTTAGCTTGGTGGTGGTGGGATAAGTTGGGGATTGATCCAATCAGAGCTACTCTCTTTATGAATTGATATATTCATGTAGAGTAAGTTCACTGTTTGTTGTCAATTCTGGTATTGTAACTGAGATGCTCTGCCAGGTAGCCTAAATAAAGGTAAGATAAGATAAGATAAGATAAGATAAGATAAGATATCCTTTATTAGTCCCACAGGGGGAAATTCCAAAATATACAGCAGCTGCAGGATACAAGAGAAGTACTGAAAGATAAGGTAATTACAGATCAAATACAGTAATGCAAAAGTAGAAATAAAATTTTTTAAAAAGTGTAAAAAAAAGTATATACTATAAAGTCAGTGGCATATTTACAGTCCTGATGTACATGTTTGTTAAACATGTACATGTTAAAGGTGACTGCATTTCACACAAAAGTTCAATTTGTTTCTGTTCATTTATACATTCAGACTTTACTAGCATTCAGTAAAGGGTTATTAGATGTTTGATTTTATGCAAGTGTAAAACATGACTTCAGAAATTCAAGGAAACACAAAAAATGTCTTACACATTAAACTTCATATGTTAATTGACTAAATTTACAGTAGATTTCGGCTAACATTAAACTAGACTAAAATTAAAACAATTTAGATGACTAAATTATGACTAAAACTAAAAGATATTTTTGGCAAAAGACTATAACTAAAACTAAATTAAAAAGTGCTGTCAAAATTAACACTCCTTTGTAAACAACTGCTTGTGCAAATAGTCCAACAGTTTAAGAACAATGTTTCTCACCTACAGTCCGTTATATCATCAAAAGATCCCAAAAATCCAGATAAATCTCTGCACATAAGCAGAAAGGCCAAATAACAACACTGAATGCCCTTTGACAATTAGTGTCCTCAGTTCCCAAATGAGTGTTGTGTAAGGGAAAGGTGATGTAACACGGCAGTAAGCATGCCCCTGTCCCAGCTTTTTTGTAATAATTACGGGGCATCAAATTCAGAATGAGATAAAAAAAAACATTGAGAGTTATCACCTTATCACTACCATTAACTATCTTGTCTTTGTAGTGTATTCAACTGCATATGAGTCTAAAAGGAATAGCTAATCGTTGTGTTCTTTTTTATTCACACAACGTCCCAACTTCATTGGAATCAGGGTTTGTACATACATCACTAATAACAATCAATTTGAAGAGGCATAAAGATGTTTGGTGACATGATAAGATCCTCTAATGGCTGGCAGATAAATGGCCCCATCCGGTAAACAGTTGTAAAACAGTAGAGGTGCAATAATGGGTCTAGAAGAGCAACTGAGGTGAATTTAGGGCAGAATGACTGGTAGAAATCTTTTATCCTCAGTGGTCTTGGCATTTCTGTTCGTATTTCTTAACAAGACTTCAGGTCACAGGGTCCTTGAAATTAATGGAGCTCTAAACATGCTGCTGGTTTATCTCCCAGAGACAAGGGGGCGCTCCACACTTGAATGAGTAAAACTTGAACAGAAATCAGTTACGACATATTGTTACATTATTTTTGTAATTATATTGATTACCGCAGAATCGCTTCATCGTCATTATATCATTACCGTGGACCACGTAGTGTATTGTATCTTGATGTACCCCATGATTCCCATCCCTAATTTACAGCCAATATTTTGGCCTCACTCCATATATGTAACATATATTGGCTATAATACTGTCAGAATGTACAGTAAGGGCTTACCTCAACATCACTGAATGTTTACTTTTATACATCAAAACTATAACTTATTAAAGAATAAAATCTAAATCAGACCATCCTCGACTCAGAGAGAGAATTTGTTTAATGTTTGATAAAAATCTTGAGATGTTGCATCTATAAAGGAAGAACCTGAAGCCAGTGACATTAACCTTTGACCCACAAGGTCCAAAATCTAACCTGGACCTTAGAGCGTAGTTTTGTGCAAAGGAAAATGAAAGTCCCATGCAGCATTCTTAAAATAGTGCATTTTCAAAAAATGGATAAATATCAATCTTAATGACCTTGAAATTTGATCCATGACCTCAAAAATCTCATTGATCATGCTTTAATCAACATGAACATTTGTAGGAAATTTGGGGCAAACCCGTCCTCTGGATTCGTTGTTCACAAGCAAGAGGTGACAAGAGGTCTTGACATCTGACCTACGACCTCAAACATTTATTTAGCTCAACAGGAGACAGAGTGGGCACTTGTGCAAGTTTAAAGAAAATCCATCAAAGTTTTTTGAGAGATTGCACTGACAAGAAGGTCATGAAAATGAGAGCAAATGACCTTGACCTTTGACATCCGACTTCCAACACAAAATCCTTGAATCCTTGAGTCAGAGAGGCCATTAAGGCTAAGTCTAAAGAAAATCCCTCAAAGAGTTAATGAGATATCTGGTTCACAAACAAGCTATGAACATGAAGCCAATGACAATGACCTTGGACCTTTGACCTCCAAGGTCCAATAACCCTATGTTTTTGTCAGAGCTGACTTTGGTGAAAGGAGGAAGAAGACTTTTCCTGAAGTTCCTGGAAATCTTCTTCAGACACTGCATTTATAAGCAAGTGACACTTGTAACAGCCACTGACCTTGAACTCTGACCCTCTCCTTCCAAAATCTGCTCAGGTTATTCTTGGGTCAAAGATGATTATATTTGAGAAAATATATTTGAGCTTAACGGACATATCACACACACAAACAAGGGATTTACAGTATGTATGGGACCCTACAACAACCACTGAGAGTTCTTGAGCTTTTCTCTTTACAAAATGGACTGAACTTGAAGCACATCCTCGACCGTTGACCTCCAAAGTTCAGTCATTTAATCCTTCAGTCATGGTGAATGTTTGTGCTAACTAAGAGAGAAAATCCTCTCAGTATTATCGTGATATCACGTTAACAGAGATGGGCTGGAGGGATGGACAGATGGACGTGAGGACAACCCAAAAACAGGGCTCTGCCTCGGGCTCCTGCCAGCACAGAGGCAGAAAGACAAAAGTACGGATGGTGGGTTTGTGATAAAAGGAGGCTTTATCTAATGACACCACTGCCAGGACCATATTTTCCATAATCCAAGCCGCCTTCTGTCGCAGACGCTCTTCTTTCTTGTCCGTCTGCCTCTCCTCGACTCGCTGCGTGTGTTTTTCTTTCGTTCTCCAACGAAGAGCAAAAAATGTGACTCCTTCTTCCATCTCACTTCCTCTGCATCCAAGAAGCTCTCAAGAGCGATGGCAGTGCCATCTTTCTGTTTTAAACCACAAAGAAGTTTTTCTATTGTGAGAGCCGCGAAGGCTGTCCAACAAATTATGGAGCAGGCCAGTAAGAGGAGCGGGGGACGCTCTGCCAATCCTGCTGGCAGCGCTGATGTCTGTGTCAGACTAAATCTAAACATGGGACTGTGAGGTGGATGATAAACTCTGTCAGCAGCTGATAACTGACTTTTTATATTTCCCTCCCAGAAACAACGGAGACAATAAATCCTAAAGTATGTAAATACAATACACACGCTTAATATGACCGTCTGGATTTGATTATTTATCAGAATCAGAATCAGAATCAGAATCATCTTTATTGGCCAAGTATGTTGACATACAAGGAATTTGGTTTCAGCAGGTGGTATCGCTCATGGAATAACAGCAGCAAAAATAAACATAAACATACTAGAAAAATATATGAATATATATGTATATATATATACACCTAGTTTGAATAGAGAAGAATATGTACACTCATTAAAAAAAGAGAAAAATATGTGTATATGCTATATGTATGTACACTTGTGCAGAGAAATAAATATATGGACAATTGGTGCAGAGTACACATTGTAGTGCAATTGGATCAGTGGCCAGTGAGGGTGAATATATGACCATTTAGCAGTGCAATAGGTACCACATTCAGCTATTTCGAAGAGTTATGGCAGTAGGGAAGAAACTGTTTTTGAGTCTAGAGGTCCTTGTGCGCAGGGCTCTGTATCGCCTGCCAGAGGGGAGGAGGGAGAACAGGTTATAGAGGTTATAGAGGTTATTATGAGGTTATTATTATTATGATGTTATTATGAGTAATACATCTTCAAAAGATGAAAACTGAGTAAGAGAAGAGGGACCTAATGTCCTTCCTTTATTTTGCTCTGACAATTTTAACAAGATTTGGGGTCATCTTCTGTCATTTGTTGACTCTCATATCTTTCTGTCTATCTTTTTCATATCTTGGGGGGAGGGGGTTAAACTGTTTGGTTGTTAAGTATGTGTGTTTGTATAAGTAAAAAACTGGGTAATTTGTACATGGTTATGGATATGTGTGACGTTGATAACCCAATAGATAAATAAAAACATGAGTGAGAGAAGGAAAAACCCCTTTACTAAATCTGGAAGAGGGAGGGCAGGAAGTTTAATTATTACATTTGTGCGTTTGAAGTTTTGGGATGATGCCTATTTTTGTTGTCACGTTTTACTTTCTATAAAAATGTAAATTTTATCACAGCCTGCCGCTTCTAATAAAAAAAAAATTGAACTTTGGTAAGTCATCCTGGTAATCATTGATTTAAATAATAGAAAATACACTGTATATACAAACCTCAATTCTATTGAAGTTGGGACATTGTGTAAACATTAACACAATTCTATAATTTGCAAATCCTTTTCAACATACATATTTTGTTGAATACATGACAAAGTCAAGACAGTTAATTTGCAGACTCAAACATCATTGTTCTTTGATAAATAAACACTCATTCCTGCAACACGTTCCAAAAAACCTGGGGCAATGGAAACAAAACCTATTTGGATTATCCCACAGGTGAACAGGTTCATGGGTTCATTGGGAACAGGTGAGTATCATGATTGGGTATAAAAGGCTATAAGGCTCAGTCGTTCACAAGTCGTTGTGAACAACTGCACAAACAAATAGTGCAACAGTTTAAGAACAATATCAAAAGATTTAGAAATCCAGAGAAATCCCTGCACATAAGCAGCGAGGCCCAAAACCAACACTGAATGCCATGACCTTCAATCTCTCAGGCAGCACAGTAAACATGCCCCTGTCCCAGCTTCTTTGGAACATGTTGCAATGTCGCAACTTCACTGGAATTGAGGTGTATAAAAACAAGCACATACTCACCAAGCATCCCCTCATGATGTTGACACACAGTCCAGTACACGGCCGTATTAGTGTCAGCCCTCTGCAGTGTGAACAGTACTGCATCCTCACTAAGCCCCGCCCACACTCCCGGGACAGCGCCGCCTTCTCCGTCACATTAACCACCTCTCCAGCCAGCTTCAGCAGGCGGCTCAGTGCTCGGCCTGCGCCCAGGGCCTTGGTCAGGCCGCTGACCAGGAGGCGAGGGTGGGGTCCGAATGGGCTGACGTCCTGTCTGGTCATCCTCAGACAGTCGTCGTGATTGGCCGAGAGGGGGGTGTAGGATTTGGCTGACATTTGGCCAATCCCTGGGTTGAGAAGACGACGGTAGACCAATGGGAAAAGATCATTGTAGAAGCGCCGCACAGTGCTTTCCAGCGAGGAGTTCGAGTCTCCGGAGAGGTGGCGCTTGATGCCGTTGAAGAGATGAAGCACAAGGGGGCGACAGTCGGACGCCAGAGCGGAGTAGGCGCTGTCGAACAAGGTGCTGGTCAGGTTAGAGGTGAAGGACACGAGCGACTCAAAGGTCTCTGGAAAAAGATAGAAGACAAAGACAGATAAAATAAAACAGACCGTCAGCGAGTCAAACTTTTTATTTTACACACATGCACACTGTTTCTGTATTTATATCATATTTATACTGTAAAATGTTCAGTGTTCATCTGCACAGCACCCTCTGTGTTGTTGGTTTGTGTTTTTGTTCTTTTTGCGCCTTTTGTGTATTTTGGATATTTTTAATATATACCCAAGTCAATATTGCACAATTTTCTACCTATTTTCAGCCTTTAATTTATTCCTCTTGACACTTATTGTATTATTAATCTAATTATCCACTAATTACTCAAGGAATTCTGATTTTATTTAATTCTGAAAATAAAATCAGAATTCTGATTTTTTTTTTTAATTCTGAGATTTAAGTAGAAATTCAGATTTTTGTTTTTCTGAGATTAAAGTCATAATTGTTTTTGTATTCTAAAATTAAAGTCAAAATCACAATTTTTTTCTAAGATTAAAGTCAGAATTATGTTTTTTTTTAAATTGAGTTTAAAGTTGGAATTATGTTTTTATTTTATTCAGAGATTAGAGTCAAAATTCAGACTTTTTAAAATCTTATACTAAAGTCTACATTTTTTTTTAATTATGAAATTAGAGTCACAATTATGATTTTTTTTTAAATCTAAGATTAAAGTCAGAATTATGTTTTCTTATTCTGAAATTATGCTAAAATTCTGATTCTTTTATTTGGAGATTAAAGTCAGAATTATGATATTTTTTTCATTTGAGATTGAGTCAGAATTATGACTTTTTTTATTCTGAGATTAAAGACAGAATTATGATTCTTTATTCTGAGATTTATGTCAGAATTTTGATTTTTGCCTTCTCAATCTGGAAGTTGGAGCTGTCAAAGTTTCTTTTTTATTGTTATATAATAAAGTACATTTTAAGGTGTACTCTCTGTCTAAAAGCTCTATTGGGGCTCCTGACACTTAAAGGCCCCTGTTCCCCCCGGGGCCCCTGTCAACCCTTGTTAGTCGACTTGTCTACTCAGCTGTGACTGTCCAGTTCAGCGCTGTTCGGCCCTTTATTGACTCTACATTTATTCTACAATCGATTCACTGCACTGGGTTTGCCACTTGAAGCCAACAGGCCAAACTACTGATGAAAAAATGGTATGACATCACACTGGTAGGGCTGTTTGAGGGGGCAGAGGAACAAAGCCATTTCAGGCAGCTACTGGTGCTGTAAACAGGAAGGAAAAAGAAATCACGATGCATTTAAGATTTAAAAAAAGGATGTAAATGAACAGTTTGTAACTTATCTGTGACATATTCTACCACTGAGAACACTGAGTATCTGCTGAGTCAGGGTAAATATGACTCTTCATTCATTATTCCACACCTGCAGTCTCAAAGCTCTGACTTGATAACATGCTCGTCTTGTCTTCATGATGAAATGCATCAAGTGTGAAACCAAAGTCACCTTACTATCACCTGCAGAACATTTCTAGGATTTAAGGACCGATGTCTCAGCAGGAGCTTGAAAAGCCTGCATTTATCCTTGGTCAACTTGATTACTGCAACAGAGTCTTTACAAGCCTGTCATCTAAAATGTCAGCTGAACAGCTGATTCAGAACGCTGCTACCCGATCCCTCATGAAAAACTAAAAAAGTCGACCACTTCATTACAGTTCTGAGGTCTTAACACAGGTTCCGTCTCTAAGAGAATAGATTTTATAAAGCTCCTGTTTGATTAGATACTAAATGATCCGAAGGTAAAAAAAAATCAGTGATCTTCTGTTACAGTATGAACCATCCAGACTGCTCAGGTAGTCTGGTGCAGGTCAGTTCTCTGCCCCCAGAGTCCGGACCAAACATGAAGAAGTTGCGATCAGTTACAAACCCCAATTCCAATGAAGCTTCAACATTTTGTAAAACTAAAATGAAAACCGTATATAACGATTTGCAAATCTTTTTTGACCTCTATTCAGTTGAATACGCCACAAAGACAAGATATTTAATGTTCCAACTGATAAACTTTGTTTTTTGCAAATATTCACTCATTTTGAATTTGATGCCTGCAACATGTTGCAGGGATGCAAAGTTGAGAAATGCTCAAAAACACCTGTTCGGAACATTCTCCAGGTGAACACGTTAATTGGAAACAGGTCAGTGTCATGATGGAGTATACAAGGCTCAGCAAAAAGGCTCAGTCCAACACAGTTTAAGTTTTCTCAGTATGTAATTGCAACAAATTTAGGGATTTCATCATTTACAGTCCGTAATGTCAAAAGATTCAGAGAATCTGGAGAAACCTCTGCATGTGAGCAGCAAAGCAGAACACAAACATTGAATGCCCGTGACCTTCCAGTCCTTAGGCAGCACTGCATTATAAACCAACATCATTCTGTAAAGAATATCACCACATGGGCTCAGGAACACTTCAGAAAACCAATATCAGATAACACAGTTCATCTCTACTTCTACAAGGTCAAGGTCAAACTCTACCATGCAAAGACAAAGCCAAATATCAACAACACCCAGAAACACCGCCAGCTTCTCTGGGCCGAGCTCATCTGAGATGGACTGAGGAAAAGTGGAAAAGTCTGCTGTGGTCTGAGTCCACATTTCAGACTGTTTTTGGACATCACGGACGTGGTGTCCTCTGGGCTAAAGAGGAAATGGACCATCCAGACTGTTATCAGAGCAAAGGTCAAAAGACAGCATCTGTAATGGAATGGGGGGTGTTAGTGCCCATGGCATGGGTAGCTTGCACATCTGTGAAGGCACCATTCATGCTGAAAGGTACATACAGGTGACTCAGACTGTTAAACAACTGAAGTCGTATGACAAGCAAGAATGGGAAAGGCAAAGATTCAATAACTAGTGTTGACAGTTCCCAAACACTTATTGAGTGTTGTTGAAGGTGAAACATGTCCCTGTCCCAGCTTTTATGGAACACGCTGCAGGCATCAGATTCAAAATGAGTGACTATTTGCAAAAAAAACAATCAAGTTTATCAGTTTGGACATAAAATATCTTGTCTTTGTCATGTAATCAATTTAATAAAGTTGCAAATCATATTATTCTGTATTTATGCACATTTTACTCAATGTCCCAAGTTCATTGGAATTGAGGTTTGTAAACATGATAAGTGTTCAGTGATTACACGCTGTCGATATAAAAGTTGTTTCAATTTTACTGGGTGACTAACTACCGTCCCGTAATAACAGTTATGGCATTTCCATATCTGCACACTGGTCCGTTTTCTGTTTGTGTCACTAACCTTGGACTGACTTTATCCTGACGGTCGCAGCCAAAATAGCAACGACTTAATTCATGTGTGAGCTCGTTTTCACTGCCCTGTCGTCCACAGTCAGGTGATAATGAGAAGCCTGATCTTAGTGTGTGCCTTCGTGTTTCCTCCATCTGACACGCTCTAATAAAGATGACGGCACTATTAACAGAAGCTGTTCGAGCGTGTGCGTCTATGTTTGCTACTCATTAAGTAGAAAGAGTGATGTCAATCTGGAGGCATCCTGACTCACAAATAAACATGAAGACATACACAATAAGAGTGAGAGAGGAGGGGGGGGTCTATTTAAGACTTTCAGTTTGTCAGTGGGCATGTGTCTGAATGTGAGAGCTACTCTGAGGAGCTTTGTTTGGCACTGACAGATTTACAGCCACTGGAGTCTCCACTATTTAGAGGGAATCTACTCATAAAATCTGGAAAGACTTTCTCTTTATTTCTTAAATTCTTGTTCTGTTGGAGATTGGATGATCTATACTCAGAAGAAGAAGTTTGGAAATGTTATTTCAGTCGACCATTTCTCCTTTTTATTAACACTAGTTGGTATTGTATTTTACATTGTTGGAAAGCCTGATTAGTCAAATTTACAATGAGGTACAACTTGTAAGGTTCATGTGGGTAGCAGAAAGAAAATGTTCCTAAATCTCCTGCAACTGGTAGCTGGTGTTCTGGTACACAGAGTTGGTGTCGGGTCTGGTGTTATTTCCAAACTTAGGACATGGTACTGGTTAAATCAAAGCCACACCATGAAGTGGGCATCCCAGGAAGACGACGCCTCAAGAAGAGCAGTTCCTTGCCATTGCTTCACTGAGGAACTGTAGACTTTCTTCGAGGGGAAGAGGGTATTTTGGCACATTTTGTGATCTTCAGCAGGTCCGTCTTTATCAGCTGCCCTATAAACACCACGTAGGTCTCAGACATGTGTTGGGACAAGAGGAGTGAGACTTGTCTGCAGGATCAATAGAGCAGAGACTCCTTGCAGGCTTCGTCTGATAGTGACAAACAACTGGGTTGTAGGTTTTAGTCCAGCTACAGCTCTCACATGTGAACATGCCTTTGGGCAAGGCACTTAACCTCAAGTTGTTTGCATTTCATGTTTGGGTATGAAAGGGCGTGGATGTGTTAGGGGTTACTGATGGACAACCTTCATAGAAACTTCAACCATCAGTGAGTGAATGAATGTGAGAGTGAATGGGCAGATGTGCCCATTCACTCTGGTGTAAAAGCACAGACAGAGAGACCAGAAAAGTGTTATAAAAGTTCACGGCCATTTATCATTAGTTTTCATGGTTCTTGTAGAACAAGGGTGTTCTTGGCAAGAACCTGGCAATAATATACATACTGCAGCACAGGAAAGATATGATATATTACTATATATCACAATATATTACCACACCTTAAACTGAGAGACATACAGCATCTCTGTTTTTAGGATAGCCAATTAAAAAAGACTCTGTGAGGAGCGGCAAAAGTGGACCTTAGTAGTAAAGCAATATCGCCAACTAGTAGACAATTTTGTGTCACTAGTACGACTAGTAAAGCTCTGACTTTTTACTAGTAACACTTTTTCAGTCTACTAGTACTACTAGTAGGGCAGAACGATTTATCGTTTTCAAAATCAAAATCACAATTTCAGACAACACAATCATGTGATCACCAAAGCGGCAATTGTTTTAAGCGCTCCTGACTGACCCTGGATCTGTTCTATCAACTATTTTACACCTACTAGTTTACAAATTTGCAGGCAATTTGCATTTACGGAAGTGCTGGTAAGCAGGTCAACCATACAAAGCCTCTGTTTAGGAGTAGAAGTTGGAGTATCCCTTAAATAATGAAGACAGATTATTAATCATCAATTTTAGATGATGAATAACGTGTTATGAGCTTTTGATCACTGATTTCCTTACTGTTGTCAATACTGTAAACATAGTGAATATTGCACTGAAGCTTGATTTGAAGAAAATTGTGAATTGAATTGAAATCGCAATATCTTCCAGAAAAAATTGCAATTAGATCTTTTCCTGGCTTTACTAGCAGGGTCTACTCTAGTAAACTCAATGCATCTCACTAGTAGTACTAGTAGCCTGTTTTAAGTCTACTAGTAGTGCTAGTAAAGCCAAAACATTCACTAGTAGTACTAGTAGACCTAATGCAAATGAAGCAGGAGTGATTATAACCAAATCCAGCACCCTGATTAGTTGTAGTATTTTTGAAAGCTAATAGGAAGCCTGAATTTGCTTTTCCCTGTCCCCTTATTAGCATATAAGGCTTACAAGTAGTACTAGTGAACATTTTTAAGTCTACTATTAGGACTAGTAGACCCAAAACAGTCTAGTAGTACATCAATTTTTATGCCCAAACGGCTTTCCATAGCAGTATGTTGATGTATCAATGTTTGTTCACTGGGTACGTCGAAGCATCAGTATTCAGTTCAGTCAGATTCTTAGGCAGCTCCTCACAGAAGCTTTGAGTGAAGTGACACTGACAGAGCTGAGAGGATCAGGAGTTACAGCAGCAGAGAGTCTCTTTCCTCAAGTCCCGAGTGAGAACGACTCACTTTCATGTGTTTGCATACCCACGTCCCGGCGATAGCAACACAAATACAGACGGCATCAAGTAACACAGAAAAGACCACCGGGGGGTCATGTGATTAGCTCTTTACCCTCCGTGATTGGACGGCAGCTGCGGCATGGTTTGAGAGGGCACGAAGGGTCATACAGTGCCGGGAACAAACACACGCAAGCATGCAGACACATAGTGACACACGCACCAACACATGCACACACACATGTAATCCACGGGGCGTAAATAGACCCGCAACAACAACCGCGCTGGGCATGTCTCAGTTTCTCCAGAGGGTTTTAATCACCGAGCTCTGGAGAGGAGGGGTCCGCTGAGATTCAGCTCAGCTGTTCAGCACTGCTGTCATGCAAATGGTAATTAATTAAAGAGTCAGTTCATCAGAATAATAGAGATGCTTCACGGCATGCTGTTAGAATATTTGGAGGAACTTTGTTATGCTTCAAAGCAATTTATATACCCCACTCCTTTTGTTTTTGGACTTAGGATATGAGAAAGATTTTAGATTTTAGAGGTTTTAAGCATCTAAAGGAACACAAAAGGAGCTTAGGGTTACATTATGCAAGTTTTATCCTTAGTTTTATATTATTTGAATGATAGGGTGTCGAGGTTGTAAAGTAGTTTCTAAACAATCTATTAAGTCTTTACTGTAAAAATGTAGAAGTTCTTACAAGTGTGATTGGTTAAGCAAACGAAAGACTGCAATGAATTTTAAGAGTTTGATTTTGGATTTATTTTTCAAATCTCTGCTGCACTGCTACACCAGAGTGCTCTGAAACTGGTTTAAGCGAGGTACACACTACAAGATAATCGCCCTGAGTTTTGGCTCGGATCCCTGCATCCAAACAAAATCAGCAAAGGATGATTATATGGTGGTCCTTAGGACAATCTTACCTGATTATCCTGTGGTTGTGAGGTGTGTTTTAAATCATTCTGTCCTCTTGGAAGAGGATCAGGACTACCTCAACGTCAACTTATTAATATCAAAAAGGGAAATATCGGTTTACTTCAGCTGGGTTGTGTCAGCGCTGTATCGTTAAGAAGAATGAGCTAAGACAAACGGTAAGGTAGCACCAGTGGCTGCCTGAAATGGCTTTTCCCCTACACCAGCCAAGCTGGTAAAGCTGGGTTAGCTGAAGATTGTCCCATTTCCAATTAGGGAATTCCGGACCAAAGTGGGCAACCTCAGTGACTGTAGTTTGTAGAATCTGACTTTTGAGATCAACTGGAATGCTCAATATCCGATGACCCCAGAGTAGATGGTAAACCAGTCAGAACAGTCTGGGTCCTGGGCTTCAACAGAGCATCTCAAACAGAGTAAGAATCGAGGTCAGGGGATCCCAGAATGTGAAAACTGGCAGATGTATTTAACATTAACGATTGTGAACATTATAGATGTTGGAAAAATGGATTAATGTCAGAACCATGTCAGAATTCTCATCCTCTAAGATTCTGAATAGATCTAAAATCTGTTTAAAATAATATTTAGAAAGACGTTTATCTTTCTTTTTCAAGCTCATACTGTTTGTCGGCACATAATTGCAGCACAGTACATACTGGTACTAGCCAGTCGTGCTGATATAACCTGCTAGCTCTCATGTTTTTGGATATAGCAGCAAAGGAAAATCCAGCCCATCCTTTTTTCATTTAAAGCAAGAGCGTGGGTGCATTTTGGGGTCTACAATGTCCTGGGTAAGAAAGAGCCTCACATGACGAGCTCAGAATGCAGCTCTGCAAAATGAAATTTTAGTTCTCAAATTACAAGCCATCACCCGGAGTGAAAAGAAGCAGGACAGTGACTAGTAAACATACAGACTGCTGACCACTGCACGCTGCACAGACTTAGCCCCCTACAGCACTGTAGACAACCACGGCTTAAGACACACAAAACAGCTAATACAGCAATGCAAGCCCAGTTATGACATAACTTTAACCAAGCACTTTCAAAATGCTTCTACAGTTCATTTTGAGTGCTCTAAGTCAAACAGTAAAGGGCACTCACCTGCAAAACCATCTGCACCTTTGTTTGCTCTGTACTTGGCACACAGGTCAACCTGTGCATACATCCACACTTGATTTAACTTTTTTGTTGCGATGATGGGAACATTTTTTGTTGTTTTCTTGAGATTTTGGCTTATTTATTCAACTTGTTGTCTTGGTAAGATAAAGTTAATTTTTTCAGTTTTTAATTTTTTGATATATCTGGGGAAAAAAAACAGAATTTTAGAAGTTATCATGGGAAACAAAGAGTGTGCAGCAAGTGCTACCAGGACCTCTGCATTTCAACATGTTTCCTGTCTTTTTTTGATCATGTTTTGTTCCAACTTAGGGCCAAACTGCAACATTTTCATCCATAAATTTGAGTGTTTTGAAGTTTAAAAGAAGTTTGGGTCATTGTTTCCTCATTTAGGATTTTCTGAGGCTGGACCAGTAACGAACAGTGATGAAAAATTCAAGTAAATTTAACTAATTTACCACTTTTCTCCTAAGTCTTGCTGCACTTTCCGGCTCTATCAGCTCGTCTTTGTTTTTGCCTGTTTTGCATTAATTTAACCCCTGGACGAGCGAACCTCCTTACAGCATTAACAGCAGCTGAAACTGAGCCTGAGATCATTCAGATGGAGCCGCGTAGGAGAGACAGAGGGACAGAAGAAAGAGAGAAAACAGAGAGGTACATGTTTGCCATGTCGGTCTGCTGGGCTCCATCAGCTCTACCCCTCTCATAATCTCTGCACACATTCACGCACACACACACCAGCACTCTCTATCTCACACACATGCTCACACAGACGGCTGAATAGCGTTGAGAGACAAGTGGACAAGCAGAGTATTCTTCCTCCTATTCAGAGCAGGCCGTTAGAGACCGGCTGTTGCCCACGGCAACAACACTTTGCTGCGGATACGTACTGAATGTAAACATTCTCCGTCCTTCGCTCTCTCGTTGGTCACGAACAAAACCTGATTATGGCAGCGACAGGGACAGACGGACGGAGAAAGAGAGCGGAGAGTTGTAACAAAGTTTTCCGCCGCTCCCTCTGAGAGTTCGCTCTCTCAAAGACTCAATCGGACATCAGATGTTTGTTTGGCTAGCCACTGTGGCGCCTCACAAAATAAACTGGCCTCACACCACCAGCCTGACACAAACTAACTATTTCTTGATGAACACACAAAGTGAGAACGACAGAGAGGCTTCGGGCACTTGACAGAACTGTTAAAACACCAAAATCACGGCGGCTATTAACGTCACTTTGATTAACGTCCCTGAATCGTCCACTCCAGTTACTCTGGCTACCGAAGCACGGTACCCAGAAATAGGAAAATATTTTAAAATTAAATTTGGACACTCACAAATGGTTATTTTTCCAAAGTTTTAAACAAATATGAGTAAATAAATCCTTGAAAACACCTTAAGCAGCTCAAATTTTGCCTTATGTCAGGCTGATAAATTAATTTTTTGTTATTGCTGGAGTACATTCACATCACTAACGTTCAAAAAACCTTCTAGTTTTCATATATTGTTCTGTATTTGTGCATTGTGCGATGCTCTGTTAGAGCTCTGCCTCTTTAAGGCCCCCCTCCCCAAGTGGGCCCTGTCCACTCTGATTGGTTTAGAGGCCAATGCTATGGTAATTAGTCGGTTCAATCATATTGTCAACAACTCTGCATTCATTCCAACATCTACGCTCAGCAATGAGCTTTCTACTCCATGCCAATGGGCTTAAACTGATGACAAATTAATGGTGCAACATCACTCTGGTGGGTATTTTCAAGGGGGCTGGGGTTATGGGACATTTAGGGTAGGGATAACGATACTATCGGTTTGATATCAGAATTGGACGATATCAGCCTAAAAAGTTAAGTATCAGTATCGGCCGATATCAGCTGGAATATCAGCAAATTACACAAAAGTACAATATTGATGCATCTTCTCATCACTGGGTACATTTAAAAATCAAGGGTTTCATTTTTGCGAGAGTTAAATGATGTTTTTCTTGTTTTACATCTGTTCCTCGCAAAAGTATACTGTAACACTGAACCAAACAAGTCAATTTTTCTTAAGTACAGAGCTTGTGCTCTTGACCAAAATATCGGTATCGGCCATAATGAACTAAAAAATATCTGCATGTCGGATATCAGCAAAAATCCAATATTGTGCATCTCTAATTTAGGGAGCTGCTGGTGGCATTTATTTTATTGCCTCAATATTTTCTTGAATTTGTATTTACAATGCTGCCGACCTCTTGGCCACGCCACCCTTGTGAATGAGATCCTGGTCTCAATGGGACTCTTCTGTTTAAATAAAGGTTAAATAAAAAAATAAATAAATAAAATAAGGAGGGGTAGGGAGAAGTCCTGACACCACAGACTTTTTGCCTTGTTCATGAAAGTGCTCTATAACATGAAGGAGACCTGTTAAACACTTCTAAAGGCATACAAACCTCAAAGAAACATGACATGGGCTCTTTAAAATGCAGCAACAACTTGGCTAATGATGTAGCTAAGGCAAAATGTAATTTAAAGAAATACTTACACCTGTGATGTTTCGCCTTACTTTGAATGTGGCAGCTGCCTAATGAGAGGATGAAGTGACTTCTTTTCTGTGCCATATTTGGAGGTAGTTATGAAGGTGTTGCTAAAACAGGGCTGGGGGGAGACTGGAGGAGTTTTTTTGGCCTCTCTCCATTTTGAAACAATTGAAAATTACTCACAAGTCAACCAACTTTGAATTCTAATAAATGCATTTGACACTTTTTCAAAGTTGGCCTCAGTGAAAAAACAAAGACTAGATCACAGTAGGGTGTCACAAAAAAGGGATTTACTGTGTAATCCAACACTAACTGCTTTGACAAGAGCTCTCTTATTCTGATTGGCGGGTCAGTAAACCAGTCAGAAGGCCAATCAAAGGTTAATGAACCTATTTACCTGTAGAATGCTCCAAATAGGTGTTTTCTGGGCATTTCTCAACTTTGAGTCTTTTGTTCCCCCTGTCCCAGCTTTTTTGGAACGTGATGCAGACATTACATTCAACATGAGTGAAAATTTGCCAAAAAAAAAAAAATGAGGTTGATCAGTCTGGATGTTAAACATCTTGTCTTTGTAGTAAATTTAATTGAATATAGGTCCACAAGGATTGCAAATCACTGTATTCTGCTTTAATTTATGTTTTACACAATGCTCCAACTCCATTGGAACTTGTGTTGTAATATTGACAGAAAAAAGTTTAAATACACTGCCACTGAGACCCTGAAAATATCATTATTTGGTGTATTTCCTTCACAAAAATGTGTTTGAAATATTCTCAAATATGAGAAATAGAGTTTACTGAGCAATGACAGGAGAATATCAGCCTTCACATTGTGTACAGGCAGGACTATTTGTCAGACAAACTTTCTTTTATCCTTCAGCGCGATACGTTCTCTTCAATAAACTGAGTGAATAAAGTGATCATATAGCCAGTTTGTTCTCCCTGTATATCCCATAGTCTCGCCCTCACCTTGGTAGGCCTTGGTGTGTCCAGCGATCAGGTACTTCAGCTCAAAGCTGTAAGAACGAATCTTCTGCTGCGTCTCACTGCGAACAGCGGACATGTAGCTGTCCTCCATCTTACTGGTGCAGCAGCTCGGCCCGGGGTGGACACACACTCGCAGAGACTCATCTGAGAGACAAAGAAGAAACAGATTCAGATTTTAATTTGTAAGTCATGACCTGAAAATACAGCAGGTTTTATCTGCTGATATTTCTGTTAACAAAGACGTTAGACCTCTCTGTGGTTGGTTCAAGGAATCACGTATTAAGCCCACAGAGGTTTGTTTTTACTTCTTACTCTGGCATTGGTTCCAATTTTAATCTGTATCCTTCAGGTTTCTCTTGAATAAAAGAAAAAATATTTGATTATTGTTTATTTTGCCAAGAAAAATGTTCTACTTTAAGTAGAAATTCCTGTCTTTCTGATATAAATGTATGAATGAGTTATCCTTGCAGTGCAGCTGGATCCACCTGATTCAATGTCTGTAATCAGGCAGATCCATCTTGCCATCCATCAAAGCAGCATGGCCCAATCAGAGTCCGTAGGGCAGGAAGAGGTGGGAGCTACAAGCAAGACGACAGCAGGAAGTGACTGCACATACAGAGATTAGCATTGATGCTAACAGCTTCAGTAGCAGTTTAATCAGATCTGGACCAAATTTCTTTATTAAATAAAGAACAAACAGCAACACAACAAACTTCTCTATAGTAAGGATATTTTCGCTCCACTTTTAGCATGTTTCAATGACAGCTTGTCTAATGAAGTGGCTCACGTTCTGTAGCACAGTAGCTCCCGCCTACATTATCTGACTGGCCCATAATAAATGTTGATTGACGGAACAATTGTCCAATCACCTGACAGATGCTTTTGAAAGGTTCTGCCCTCCCCAAACACTTTCTTTGTGGGCTCTTTCCCAGGTGGACGTGTGAAATATACTGAACGGTCCATCTGGGGTGAATGGTTAATGATTTGTTTTTCCATGACAGAAAAATTGGCCAATGAGAGCACAGAGAGCTCTGCATGTGCAACAGTCAGGGATGTCAACAAACCAGTTGTTGAACAAGGCAGAGGAAAGTTTATTAACCCTGAAAATAACGTCCTTGTCTTGACGATGTGTGGAGGAGTTAACACCAGACCGTAGGAAGAGAAATGTAGCACTGGGTTGAGTGACTGCTTCCATCTATCAGCAACCAAAAACATCAGACAAACAAAAGTGCTTTCACCTAAATACAGTAAGTAAGTTTGTTGTCATCAGTGACAGCCCTTCTTCCAGTGTTAACTTTGACAGCACTTTTGAATGTAGTTTTAGTTATAGTCTTTTGCCTAAAACATCTCTTAAGTTTAGTCATAATTTAAATTGTTTTAATTCAAGTCTAGTTTCAGTTGATGAAATTTCACAACATTTTAGTCGGTGAAATCTACTGTAAATTTTGTCTAAAATATGAAGTGCACACTGTAAGGCATTTTTTATGTTTCCTTGAATTTCTGAAGTCATGTTTTACACTTGGATAAAATGAAACATCTAATAATCCTTTATTAAATGCTAGTAAAGTTTGAATGTATAAATGAACAGAAGCAAATTGAACTTTTGTGTGAAATGCAGTCACCTTTATTTAGGCTACCTGGCAGAGCATCTCAGTTACAATACCAGAACTGACAACAAACAGTGAACCTGCTCTACATGAATATATCAATTCATAAAGAGAGGAGCTCTGATTGGATCGCTCCACAACTTATCCCACCAGCACCAAGCTAAGGCAGCTGTGATTGGATGTCCCTCATAACTCATCCAACCTTTCCACACAACCAAAGTAGCTGTGATTGGATATATTCCTAAGTTGTACCTACTTTCTACAACTTGTTTATACTTGTTACTGTCTAGTTTTCTTCAGGGGAAAAAAGGGTTGTGGATGAAAACTATGACAAAAAAAATTAGTCAACAAAATGAATACTGCCTTCTTCATCCTTCATGACATTAGTCATCAAATGCAGTCATATGCATGTCCAGCCCAGTCAAATCTTCTGAAAAAAACACCTATCCAAGACTTATTGCTCTTGAACCCTTTGGGTAAATGCCTGGTGTTGGTCTCTTTTGAAAGGTAACACTCAAAAGATTTTTCACACAAAAATCAGAACCACTGTAGATGCTAATACAGCTGACTTATGGCAGCTTGAACACACTAAAAATAAGGCGATTTTTCTGCCCGCAGATGACTGTCACTTGGAAAACAACAATGAAAGCATTTCTTCATAGAAGGTATATTTTCACTCCACTTCAGATATGCTTTGGTGAGAGTTTATTCTACTTTTCCCTGCCTATTATATCAACTGATGGAGCTGAAAAATATTTGCTATTTGATCGATGCTCATTGATGTCAGACTTTTCATTCACTAATGCAGGCATTAGAGCTGTGATCTCAGGAGTGAGGGCATATGAGACAAATTTGTCTCAGCTCATACGCTTATAATCTACAAAGTCATAATGAGTCATAGTTGAATAGGCACCCCTGACAAAGCCAGAAGGCACTACAGCACTTGAAGCCTCTGCTAATATAAAGGCCTGCACCAAAAAGGACCCTCAAAAATATAAAACTCAACAACAAACACCCAACAAACATGTAACGCATCCTCTCAGCAGCCAGCGTCTGGCTTCCTCATCCTAGACGACTTAAACGTGTGGCGTTACAACCAGCTTTCAAAGAGGAGACATATGTCTGCTGCAGACTGTTTCTTGGAAACATAAACAAGAACAGAACTTGTTCTTAACTGCTTTATGTTTTCTTTTCGCCAGTGTTAATTTTGACAGAACTTTTTAATTAAGTTTTATAGTCTTTTGTCTAAAATATCTTTTAGTTTTAGTCAGAATTTAATCATCTAAACTGTTTTCATTTTAGTCTAGTTTCAGTTGATGAAATTTCACAACATTTTAGTCGATGAAATCTACTGTGAATTTAGTCGACTAAAATATGAAGTGCAAACTGTAAGGCAATTCCTTGAATTTCTGAAGTCATGTTTTAGGCTTGGATAAAATCAAACATCTAATAACCCTTTACTGAATGCTAGTAAAGTTTGAATGTATAAATGAACAGAAACAAATTGAACTTCTGTGTGAAATGCAGTCACCTTTATTTAGGCTACCTGGCAGAGCATCTCAGTTACAATACCAGAACTGACAACAAACAGTGAACCTGCTCTACATGAATATATCTATTCATAAAGAGAGGAGCTCTGATTGGATCGCTCCACAACTTATCCCACCACCACCAAGCTAAGGCAGCTGTGATTGGATGTCCCTCTTAACTCATCCAACCTTTCCACACAACCAAAGTAGCTGTGATTGGATATATTCCTAAGTTGTACCTACTTTCTACATGACCAAATTAGGTCTAATTGGATTAAGTCCCTTCTAAACATTTTATTCTAGTTTTTATTTGTTGATGAAAATGTCAGTTAATTTAGTTTTAGTTTTTGTCCATGTGCACTTGTTTTTATTACTGACTGTCTAGTTTTCATCAGGGGAAAAAAGGTTGAAAACTACAGTCTATTACCGACCTTAAACTAAAATGCTTGCCTTCTACAGAGCAGTAAACTAGGCAATAGCATGCAATTACAGACTTCCCAATAATAACTCCAAAATGAGCCTTTAGGGACCTGATATGAAGACATAAACAATATGTGACACCTCATTGTGTTTGGAGCATCCATGAGCATGAACACATGCATGTTTACCTCAAAACAAAACAACAGAGTAACTCGGCAAACTGCAGTCAGTCGAGCTATCAATCACCTAACTGAGATCAGGATAAAGTGACGAGAGAAACTGACTGTCAGCCAAAGCCTGAATCTGTCTCTTCACGCACGTATACGCACGGACACACACCTGTTTGACCCGTGTCAAACTTTCAGCCGGTCATATTAGCACGGGCTCTCCGTGGAATACATGACTGAGATAGCTCCCATTCGATTGTAATGCAGTGTCTCATTCCTCATGCCACTGACTGCAGGCTGGTATGGAGGACAAAAGCTGCCAAAGCAGAAGAACCAATAATAATGATAATGATAAGAAGAAGATTGATAATAAGAAATCTACCAAAATCAAACAGTGCAGAGTGGGGCTGAATATTCTGGGAGGAACTATAATGCAATATTTTCCTCTTGTGATGCTTTCAAGGGAATTGTCTCTGTAAACGCGGTCTTTTTATGTGCAACAACTTGACTCCGACCCTTAACCTGGTCTTTTATAGCACCGCCCATTCTTTCATTGCACACTGCAAACGTCTTATATCAGAGGTGTCCAAACTTCTTTTAATGGAGGGCCACATATCTAAAAATACCAGGACAACAGAGCCACATTACACCTCAACTACAGCATATTAAAGTTTAGGATTTCCACTAGGCTAGTAAGATTTTGGGGAACTCAGGGAGCCATTTCAACAAATAGACTGAAGAGAAAAGCTGCTAAAGTTTGTAGGTGTGTTGGTTACTGTCCTCTCAGACAGGACAGGACAATCGATATGAAGCAGGAAGTGAAACAATGGGCATGATTTAGGATATTTTCTGCCAAAATCCATCTGTCTTTGTCCATAAGTCAAGCAAATGCTTTGTCTTGTAATGTGAGCCATACTTAAGTAAAACTTTTCACTTTTCATACCTGTTGACAGATCCAGAGGTCTCACTGAGAGTTACAGAAATCACCTGATTGTAGTGATTGCCTCAAAAGGTTGTGCAACAAAATATTAAGTTAAGGGTACCATCATTTTTGATCAGGCCAGTTTCATTAGTTTGTTTTTTAAAACGATTCTGTTGAACCACAATTCAAAAGCAATGTCTGATTTTCATGGGTTAATTTTCAGAAATTTTTTATTTATTTTTACTTTTGTCAGTTTCAAGTTATTTCAGTGACTATTGTGGGATTTTCTGTCTTTAACGGAAGGGTACCAACATTTTTGTCCATGTGTATAAGTCCGGTTCCCAGCTGTTTGACCTGTTGCCCTCTGGCAGGCGCTACAGGTCCATCGAAGCAAGGACAAACAGACTGAAAAACAGTTTCTTTCTGAGAGCCACCACCACCCTGAACTCTCACGTACAACGACCCCAGCCTTCAATACAATGTAAATATGCAATAAACCTATCACTGTCACTTTAAAAACTACTTCAATATTCATTCATCCCGTGCAATACAATCATATCTGACACATAATCATCTGTAAGCATCAATCACCATTTGCACTGTGAGTATTCAGTAAATATTCAGCTATCCTGTGCAATACATTTCCATATATGCATAGAAATATTAATTTTTATTCTTAATATTTATCCTTTCTATGGTATATTTGAATATATATAGTTTTCCATTTGCACTGTCCTGTTGGATTTTATCTTGTATCTCTAATACACTACCTTTAAATATACAGCAAATAGCCTCCCTACTTCTAAAACACGGCTAAAGACGCACTTGTTCACGTTGGCCTTTGGCAGAGTATAGACACTTTTATTGGGCTTTTATTGGTTTTACTGGTTATTGAATATATTTATACTGTATTGTTTTTGTTTTATTGCTTTAATTGTTTTTTTATTACTCTTATTGGTTTTATTGTTTTTACTGTTTTAATTGTGTCTGCCTTTTCTACTTTAAAGCACTTTGGTAGGCCGCTGGCTGTTTAAATGTACTATATAAATAAAGCTGACATAAAGCTGACATTGTATATATTTTGTACCCATACTTCTTACAACGTTTTTATACTTTAGTTAGTGTTGTTTTTTTATGCAGACATCTATTGCACTGAAAAAGGAGAAGCTCTTCAATCTCGTACATTTTGTATGATGACAATAAAGTGCATTCTGATTCTAATATATAGCGTCATATTTCTTGTATTATCATAACTTTCAGAGTTTGCTGGGGGACGGTTTCAGGGCCACAGTTTGCCCTTTTTTGGGGTGCAGTAAAAAAAAAACACATTTTGTTCAGCTCTGATCAGAAATCACATTTTGTGTGGACAAACATCAGAGATTTTGATTTAACACCATATAAACAAGCCCTTCTGCCCAAGCCTGATTTGGGCATCCTATGAATTCTGCCCAATATGGCAAAACCGCCAACTGTTTAACATCTATCTATACCTACTAGGGCTGTCACTTTTCCCAAAAATCAAATTCAAACGTTTTTCAACAAACGCACAAATATTCAAAGATATTCTAACCCTCTCCTGCACAGCTGCAACACAGACAGGAAGCATTTCCATGAGATCGTTTTACTCTTCACCTCTCCGGGGGCCACACTGGCCGGCTGGACATGAATCCTGCAGTCTTGAGGACCCTGATGGCCTTTTTCTGCACCTCTGGGTGGGGGAGCCTGCTAAGTAGGCACAGACTGAGACTTTCTATATTGTGAAAAGGGCTTCAGATGACCACAGAGGGTCTGCAGACTCTGTTGTCCAGGCAGAGACCCTGCTGTGGTTACCGTCTATAATTAGCAGACGTCTCTGCCTGTAAATGCAAAGGTCACATCTCATATTGTTAACTAGCTGTCAAAAATCACCAGCTCATCGCACGCTGTCAGGTCCTGCAGAGCACAGTGAAGCTGCTGGGTTTTTTGGATACTTTCAGAATCATTAACCTCTTAAACTTCTGCAAACTCAATTTTTTAAACAAACGACGAGGCCCTGAAGAAAACTTTACAGATCTGAACAGAGATCCTTCATTCGGCTGATGATGCTCCGATTCCCTTCAGTCCAGCTTCTGATTCTCCTGCATTTCTCTGAATCTTTATCACGAGGGGGGACACTTCATTTTGGATCAGAAAGCTTGTCGACTCCAGAACTGAATCATTCAGAACTTCTTTTTGTTATTATGGCCCTTGTCTGTGGAGCAGTCTACCTGAAGACCCGAGGGCAGCATTGTTTACATTTTTAAAAGCAAACTTAAGACCGACCTTTTAGTCTGGCTTTTAGCTTATTATATTTGTTGTTATCATTTCATCCTATTTATTTTAATCCTCTTAATCTGTTTAATTTCTCCATTGAAGTTCAGATTTATTGTTCAGAATTGTATTCACTGTTAATTGATTTCCTTTCTATTATCCTACTTTAGCAGATTTTATGACACATTTGTTGTTTGGCGATCTCATTTTACCATATTATTATTTTTAATTTTATTTTTTTATTCATTTTAATCCTCTTTATCTGTTCCATTATTCAACTTCAATTCAGAAGTTTATACTTCTTCCTACTTAAGTTTAAACTTCTTCCTATTCCTGTAAACTTGCTGCACAAGCAAGATATTGTTAACAGTTTACTTTTTTTTTGTTTTTGGTAAATGCATGTTTTATTACATATTTGAAATAAAGCACTCACTCCAAAAGATTTATTGTTTCAGAATTTTATTCTCTGTTAATCAGTTTTCTTTTCAGTATCCTACTTCAGCAGATTTTACTACGCATTTGGTGTTTGGCTATCTCATTTTACCATATTATTATTTTAAATTTTATTTCATTTATCTATTTTTCCCTGTAGTATTTTTATCTAATTTCTAATCTTTTTTTTTTTGTTAAGTCCTTTTAGTCTTAGCTTCTGTTTCTTCATTTTTAATTCAAGATGGCATTTCCTTAGCCCTCTAATTCTGTTTAATTCTGTTTTCTGATAGAATCTTTGTGTGTGTGGATAGTGAGGGTGGGTAGGGCTTTGTATTTTTATTGTATTCAATCTTCTACTTTTTTATTTTCATTTTTTTATTTATTTTTATGTGAAGCACTTTGTGCTTTAAGATTTTGTATGAAAAGAGCTCTACAAATAAAGTTTGATTGATTGACTGTAAAGGGATGACAGGATGACTGATATCACACCATCTGTCTCTGCATTAAAAACAGAACATCATATTTAACGTGAGGAATATACACAGAAAAGTTCATCCTCACACCGACTCTTACAGACGAGTGTTGCAGACTATGGTTCATTTTCACAGGAATAGCCCCCCCACCCTCTCTCTCTGCAGCTGAGTGGTAATCCTCTCCGTATGGTTCAGAATTTATGAAGCTATGGATTTGAAATGTGCAGGATTAAAGTCACAGACAGATTTTGGGTGCTTAAAATAATCATGACAGGAGCGATGCTGAGCTGAAGTTTGCTTCACTGCCCAGAAAGTTTAGTCTTATACATTTCAGAGAGGAAAATACAGACATTTATTTTTACATTATGAACAACAGTGGAGGCTTTAGAGGCTTAAAGTAACTAAAAGCAGAGTTTTATGCAATCATTATGCAACACAAAACTTAATTAAATTCATATTCAGAATCTTATTTTGATGTATTTTGGAAAAAGCACATATATTTTCAAAGGTAATTAGAGTAATGTAAAAGGTTAAAAGTGTCACTTTTCTCAAAACATAAATTAAAAGTATGAAAGGGAAAACTATTTTCAACGCTAAGAAGGAAGTCATCATATGTGACAAAGCCTTGTCTCTTCAGGTAAACAAATACGTCATGTCTTTTACATCATTAATTAGAGAAAATGTATTTTTTACATGCAAAAATAACTAGATTAAATATTTAGGAGGTACATAGTGAGTATTAATTAAGATGTGTCATTAATCAGGAGGAAAGGCTACCTCTTTTATACATACAAATGGATAAATACATGATTTACATTTATATTTCAATTATCTTTGACTTTTGTATAGAAATTTAGCTAGATAAATAATTAGCAGTGTAGCTCAAGTATTTTTATTATTGGGGAGAATATCTATAATTATTTGAAATTGTTAAAAAGTACATTAACATGTTTCAGCAGTTTTTCATGATATCTTTCAGAACGCAGGCCACAAATTAGACATAAGACAGGTATAATTAATGATTTATCATTATGCTAATTTTGAAGTAAAATTAGTTATATACATATTTAGCATTAATATTTTGGACATATCAGCCATAGTTGGCATGCAAATATAAGTAGATGCATGTTTAGCTTGATGTTTAAAATACAAATCATTTAAAAATGATTTAAGCCCACATAAATGTGTGGAAGCATATTCAGCATTCTGTCAAAGTTATATTATTAATCAAAAAATATCATTTTAGCTGAAAAAAACTAAGTACATACATACTGTTATGAGCTTGATTATCAAAATCATAAAATGAAATGAGGAGACTGCTCTTGTTAGCATGACTGCATAGATAAATATATTATTTAAACATTTATTATCAGAAAAACATGGTCGCTATAATGTAATCAATATAAAATTACATTATTAAAGTACATTATTTCAAAGGAGAAATCCCTTTCTTCTGGAACATAAAAACAAGTGCATCTAAGCACTATAAGAAGTACATCTTAAAAACATTTTTAACAAGTTATAGAACCAACAGTCAATGATGAAACCGTTTTAAAACACAAACATTACTGGTTCAATGCTCGAATCCAAAGAGATAAGAAGAGGATGTTACTAAGAATAGGTAACATTTTGTAATCGACAGATTAAGAAAAATAATAACAAAATAGAACAAATATCTTTTCTTGATGTGACATTTTTCAGGGAAAAATATTGATCTACACTTACATATTTGATATTGGTCTAATGCAGTATGCTTGAGTAAAAGTGTGACTTCCAAAGAACATTTTGGTCTCTGGATAATTTCTTGCCTTTACGAATATTCACTAGGTCAATGTGTGAACATACTATTAAAAAAGAAAATATCAAACTTAAACTGTTCAAGAAAAGTGTGACACAAAAACTCAGTACTGGGGTTTATGATGCCAAGAATCAGTTTAGCGACATAAACACATTACAGGGTGATACTTCAATAAAGCGAAGTGATGAGATTTTGAATTGAGATGTGCATCCAGGAACTTTTTAAAGGATTTGCATTAACATTACGACACAAGGACGTTTTTCACATTTACGCATATAACTCAAAAAGTTCTCAACAGATTTGGATAACATTTTCAGGGAATGTTCGTCATGGCACAAGGAAGAAGTGATAAGATTTTGTTGGTGATCCAGATTTAGATGAGAATCCTGGAATTTTTTTAAGGATTTGTTTACATTGCAAGATAGGGCAGTTTTCCACAATTTTGCATATAACTCAAAAAGTTCTCAAGAGATGTTGACGACATTCTCCGAGAATGTTGGTCGTATCAGAAGGAAGAAGTGTTAGGATTTTGGTGGTGATCAGAACCTGGATGTGGATCCAGAAATTGTTTAAAGGAACAGTCAACAGTGTGAGAAAGGGCAGTTTTCTTCATTTACGTATATAACTGAAAAAGTTCTCAACAGATTTTGATGACATTTTCAGAGAACGTTGGTCACGGCATGAAAGACAAGTGATAAGATTTTAAAGGTGATCCAGATTCAGATGTGGATCGTGGAAATTTTAAAGGACTTGTTAACATTGCAAGATAGGGCAGTTTTCCACATTTTTGCTAAATAACTCAAAAAGTTTTCAGCGGATTTTGATGACATTTGTTGGTTGTAGCAAAAGGAAGAAGTGATACGATTCTGGTGATGATCCGAACCTGGATGTGGATTCAGGAATTCTTTTAATGATTTGTAAATAGGGCCAAACAGTTTATCATATATTTGTTGATAAAACAATAATTTGCTTAAAATGATTTTGATGACATTTTCAGGGGATGTTGGTCATGCACAAGAGAAAAGATTTTGGTGGTGATCTGAACCAAAATGTTGATGCAGGAATTCTTAAAAAAAAAACAGTCAACAGTGCCAGACAGGGCAGTTTTCCCCATTTTAGACAGTAACTCCTCCAGCAATGTTGGAAATGCCTCGGCTGAGATTTGTGCTGTCCATTTAAATGCTGAATATTGTGGCTCCAGGCTTTGTCATCACTTCTGTTTTTGTTTTTGATATCATGATCAACCACAGTTGATGGAAATCTTGAAACAATTTAGCTTTTCTTTTTCTTACCTGTGTGCACAGATGCTTTTACACATGTAACAGGGTTCCCACTCTTTTCTAAAAATCATTTTCCAGGAGTTTTTCAGAACTTTTCCAGGATATTATTTATTTCTAACCTTTGGGAATGAACATTGTCTGCTAGCTATCTTTTTTAGTCTGGCTTTTATATAGTGTCTTACTATTATAAATGTATGGTTTATACTTATTTTTAACGTTATTTACTCTGCTTTTTTTATATAGATTATGTTGATTTACTGTTTAAGTAGCCTAAATTTAACTTAGCCATTTTTTATTTTTTATTTTCATCGCCATTGTTTTGAGTTTTTATATTTTATTCCTTAACTTTTATTATTTTATCTACTCATATTTTATGGCTAAGTGTGCATTTGTTACCAAATACATTTTAACTTCATTTCCTATGTTTGATTTTTGTTCATTAACAAAGTAGAAAGAAGATAAATAATTTTCCAGGACAATTCAAGCTTTTCCAGGACATTTTAGGTTTTCCTCATTTTTCATGTTTTCCATGACTGGAAAATTGGTCAATCATTTTCCAGGATTTCCAGGTTTTCCAGGACGCGTGGGAACCCTGTGTAACTTTAAATCAGCCTGAAATCATACTTGAGTAAGAGACAGCACTGATATAGAAAAATGCTCAAGCTACAGTGATAAGCTACTCAATTACAGTTATATGGGTGAATGTAATCAGTTACTTTGAGCCCTAATTATTGGATTAGATATAGGGTTAAATTTTGTATTTAGATTTAAAATACAAACTAAAAAATGATGGCAGTCTCAGTTACAGTACTCGAGTACATTCCTCCTCAGAGTATTTAAAGTGTCCCTCACTGTGAGGGCTGTGGTATTTCCAGAGGGGCGCACTGACCTGCTCCTGGCCTGTCTGGCACCAGCTCCACCGGGCCGATCTGGCGCATCATGTAGGCTGTCTTCACCTCATGACAGCTGTCCACATCGGCTGATCTGCAGCCAGAGTCCGGCAACACAACGAAATACAACAAAATCAGCCAAAACAAGTCCACGTTCTGGAAGGCTGCAGGAAACATCGCAACATCTCAGTGAGGAAGAAGAAGAGGAAGAGGATGAAGAGGAAGTCCTGAAGATCCAGACAGAGAGACTGAAAACTTCATGTGGAGCCTGCAGGAGCTGTGTGTGCAGGAGTGTGTGCAGGAGTGTGTGGGGATGACTGTCGGGCTGCGCGCGCTCTTCTCTCTCTCTCTCTCCCTGCGTCTCGCGCGCACTTCAGCTTAATTATCTTAATTGACATGTGCAGGCTGAATACTTTAGAATTATGGCGGACGCTGCGGCCACTGTGCAGCAGCTATAGCAGAGTGAATATTACCAAACTGACCAAACAAAAAGACTTTAAATGTCACGACAGTCTGGAGGGTAAAGACAGGATGATCAATTTCGTCGCTGTGACTTTTCTGTTATTTTTCTTCTTCAATAAATGTATTTATTCACGTGTATATATCTTTACAGGTCAAATACTTGCGTAAAGTGCACAATAAACAACCTTTGCTCCTGCAGGGAAGTCCATTCATATGAATGGAAGTTGTGGTAAAGCTGGAGGAACTTGGAGTTTTAATGAGGAGCAATGGCGCCACCTGCTGGTCAGGTAAAGTAACTGCAGGGAATATCCAACAGCAGAAGAGCAGCAATGTGCACAAAACCTTCTCCAAGTCATTTCCAACATTGAAAGGAGAGTTATTGTCAAAAGAAGTATCAAGGCAGTATTTTGATTAAATACAGGGAAATGTGTTATCTAAGTTGCTATGTTCGTTTTGTGGCAAAATGTGAATTAACATATGGTCTTCTTTGTTTGTTTGTTTTGTTGGTTGCTTTTGAAAATAAGAAATCATGAAATGTAAAAAGGCATGTTGGCCTGCAGCTCTTTTTCATTTATATTATGTGTTTAATTAATATCTTGTGAGAGAGGTGCCGACTCTACATGATTTTTTTTCTTTCTGCTCCTTTTCATTCACGTCTGAGATTTTTTTGTCTGTACTGAATGTTTTATTTAATGACTGAATGAAATAACATCCTCTACACTAAACTGAACTAAACCAAAAATGTGGGAAAACTGCCCTGTTTCGCACTGTTATCTTAATAATTCCAGGACCCACATGCAGATTCAGATCACCACCAAAATGTAATTACTCCTTGCTGCATGCCATGACCAACATTTCTGAAAAAACTCATCAAAATCTGTTGAGGACATCCTGAGTTATTAGCAAAAAAATGGGAAACTGCCCTATCTTGTCATGTTGATAAATCTTTGTAAAAAAAATTCTGCATCTGCAACTAGACCCGGATCACCACCAAAATCTAATCAATTGGTCCTTTGTCCACTTCTGACCTATCCTGAAGATTTCATCAAATTCTATTCATAACTTTTTGGGTTGTCCTGTAAACAAACAAACAAACTAGAAGTGCCTAAAAGTCCACCAAGGCATCCCAAACGTAGTTGAGCAAGTCTTCTTTATTTGTATAGCATCAAATCATAACAAATGTGACCTCAAAGCATTTTACAATACAGCAAGTCCAAGCCATACACCTCGTATTATAAATATAGATATATGCATATATAAACATATTGATAATGGTATCTGTCATACGAAAGATGATTAGGGCCACTGAAAAATCTGAGTTTGAAATTCTGATTTTAATCTCACAATTCTGACATTTTTTACAGCCGTACACATTTTTTTTCAACATCTAAAATGTTTTCTTTAGTGGCTTAATCCTTCTCTATAATGTATAGATCTTTTATGAAGCTTTATTAAATCATTTCAGGCAAAAAGTAAGCCAAAACAACTTAAATCTCCATCAACAAACAAGATTTCTATAACTTTAGCATTGTGTATGTTTTATACAAGTAGGAATAACTGGTGGAATAAAGGTAAAATGGTTCAATATATTAAAGAAATAGTACGTAGTTGTTGATGCATTAAAAAGCTACCTTTAACTAGCATTAATTTTGGATTCTGCTATTTAAATGTGAATAGTTTGGTCTTGAGCATGAATGTTTAAATATAAATTCTGATAAATCATATCAGAATTATATAAAATTATACAAAATTATACCCATTGTTTGGTTTAATATGTTTTTTTATGATAGTACCCCTTCAATTGTACCAAGTTGGCCCTTTGGAGTTGAGAATAATGTTTATTGGCCTTTGTGGTGACCTAAATTGCCCATTCCTTGTGAATTTTGAAAAGTGTGGTGTTGCATGTTACCGTGATTTCTTTCAATGGTTATTGTACTGCGTACACAAACAAATAATTCCGAATCATATGCTTCAATATACACATGCACATATGACACCAATTACATTGCGAAAAAGTCAAAACACATGCCCCGTGTGAGGCTCGAACTCACGACCTTCAGATTATGAGACTGACGCGCTGCCTACTGCGCCAACGAGGCCTGACAGGAAATGCTAAATGCAGTGTTTATAAACTATATCCGGTCAGATAGTACTAGTCATAGTAATATGTTTGTTTTGCGGTTATTTATCACTCAAGTTATGCCATATGTTACAAAAAACAATCTGGGGGATACCGTAATGCGGAACTTTAAAGTATGCATGCTACTGACAAAGGGAACCAAGAGGTTTCAGCCATGGCAATCACTGTCACCTGTAAGTCGAGCAAAGCCACATAAGAGCCAATCAGATGGCTTATCGCTATCAACATTCAACCAAGACTTGACCAATCACGGGTGACACTGCTACCAAGAATCGCAAGAACAAATCACCACTCATTTAGCCTAAGATTTGACCAATGGAATCGCTGGATGATACTACGAATTGTCCCCGCCCCCTCGATAAGAAGGAAGTAAAAGAATGAGATTGAAACGGTAAGAAAGACAAAACAACACAAATAATAAAGTACATAGACAGATAAATAAATAAAAATAGATAAAAGTCGTGAATAGTGGAAGTGAATGAGAAACAGTGCACAGTGAAAGCCAAAAGTCAAAATAGCAATAATAATGTTAAGTCAAGGTAAACTAGAAAAAAATGAAGAAAAAAAAATAATAATTATGGTGAATAAATATTATAAGTAATTTAACGTAAAAGAGACTAAAACCGAAGTAAACAGAACAGTTAAAAATAAATAAGTAGCATAATAAAAAAGCAGAAATGGGTTAAAAGGCAAAGGCAAAAAGAAGGCAATACTAACACACTAAGAAAATAAGATAAACTAAAATACGTATAATAGATCTGACCATAAACTATGTTTATACCTTTTAAATTATGGATATAATCACTGTTCGTAATTGGTAATGTGTAGATACAGCAAACATCCCATTCTGAATTAAAAATGATGAAAAAAATAATGATAATGGTGAATAAATATGGACACAACATTAAGATAAAACAGTCATTTAACGTAAAAGAGACTAAAACCGAAGTAAATAAAACAGTTAAAAATAAATAAATAACTTAATTAAAAAAAAGTAGAAATAGGTTAAAAGGCAAAGGCTATAAGAAGGCAATACTAACACAATAAGAAGATGATATGATAAACTAAAATACATATAATAGATACGATAATAAACTATTTTTATACCTTTTAGATAATAGATATAATCACTGTTCGTAATTGGTAATGAGTAGATACAGCGAACATCCCATTCTCAATTACTTTTATTATTACAAAACGACAACGGACTATATTAGCCTTTCACTGACGGCAATGATTACGGGCAGTCTGGAATAACGACGGGAAACCATTCAATTATAGAATTTAAATATAACCGACTTCCTGAGTCAGTTTCAATGTTACAAAAAACAATCTAGGGGAATACCTTAATGCGGAAGTAAAAAGGATATTAATGCTACTGACCAACCAAGAGGTTTCAGCCATACCTGTCTCAAACTCCAGGTCACTGCGTGGTCTGGACTGGATAAAATTACCTTTTGGTCTGTTGTCCTTAAATATCCTTTTGCAGACCGATGAGGCTTGGCGGGCAGGTGAAACGAGGAAGTTAAATCCAACAAAACTTTAATCCAACGCAGTAAAAACAGTCAAAACACGCAACATCTTCCTTCCATCTCAGCGTCGGGAACGCCATTGCCCAACCCCTCAAAGGTTTGAACGGTGCACCTTTCAAAAGAAGTATCATGCGCCTGAAATTAAAGTTTGAAACACTTTATTTCAATTATCAGGGGGCAAAATTTCCCTTTGAACTTATTTTATTTCACTATTTAGAATCACAACATGGACTTTAGCTTGACTTTGTTGGTAAAAATATTTAAATAGCCACTAAGGAATGTTTATTCGACGAAATAGCTACCTGTGTTAACTACAGTGAAGAGGGTCATTTCAAAATTGTGGATCTAGTTAATTTGGCGGAGTGATAATGAACTAAATAGAGCGGTGCAGAGATGGCGTATTTTTGTAGGCCATTTTAGGTTTTATGATTATTTAATATCGTGTAAATCCTTAAGTAATATAAATCTGCTGTAAATGATATATATATTTTATTTTTTTCACAATTTTATTTAATTAGTTAATTTATGTTTATTTTGAGTGTTTTGGGACATTGCTGATAAAAAGCTCTGTAGCAAAAAAAAGGTTTTTAATTTTCTGCTATTTGTGACAAGCCTATCAAACGAACCCTTTCCCTATGATATTTGGGGTAATAGTCGAATGACACTATTAAGCTACGACAAAGTAGTGGTTCAACAGAGGAAACGTGTGGCCTTATTTGTTTAGTATTTTGAAAATCCAACCAATAGAAAAAATTGTTGACTGAATTTTATGTATTTTATTTTATGAAACAGAAATTACATTCTCAAAACTCTAAGATCATTTGGCACAACAGTCTTACAGTTCAGCACAACACCATAGCTCACTTGCAAACGCTCATATCTCTCCCAAAACTGTTCACTCATGCTTCAAACTAAATTCCTTTCCCATGTAAATAGTCAGTGCCTCCAAAAATGCATAGATCCTTCTCAATTGCTTTGGCTCATTTCGTGAAACAGAGCAGACGTTCTCAACACTTACGATACTTTTGCCAAAACAACCTGGATGGTTCAGCACAACACCAAGGATCAGCTGCAAATGCTCATATCTCTCCCAAAACACTTCACTCATGTGTCAAAACTAAATTCCTCTCTCATGTAAATAGTCAGTGCCCCCAAAATGTATCGTCCCTTTGGCATTGTGTCAGCACTGCAGGTCAAAATGTTTAGATGTTTTGTCACTATGGCAGAGGACCATTAAAATATCCCTCATGTCCACCTCTCAGTCTGAGCCCTGTCCTTTATTGACAATGGTTACTGTAGTAGTTTTTTTTTTGTCTTGCTAACAGAATACAATTGTGTATGAAACTGGAGAAAAAAAGATTTTACAGTAAGAGTAGCCTCCAAGGTTTGACATCACACATTGCACTCAAACTGCCATGGAAATTGTAACCATTATTACTATTTATCCAACTGCTAAAACACAGTTTTGCAAACTAGGCTGGTTATATCAAAATACTTACCCGACACAATTCACAAAACCACACACCAAAACTTCAAAATACCTCATATGTCCTGCAAAATGAAGTACTGCAACCAAAACTACATATAGCATTATTAAAAACAAACTTTTGCACCAAATGGCCCACACTTCATTCATTTTACCAGATTTTTGTCTAGCCAGCCACACACTGGGGCAGATTGAGCAGATTGAAAAGCACTCTCATCTTTATTATGCTTTGGCATCATACTACGTAAAAAAGTTCAAATTCTAGAAGATCCTTCAGATTGTTCACAGGCACAGAAATATTTGCAGATATATACACATACTGTTAAAACATTTATTTTTCACCTATCAAGTCAGTGCAACATATGAACAGCTGATATACTTACATAGGAGTGAACAAAGTATTCAAAAAACAGTAAACTGAAAAAGAAAACTGCAGAAAAAATATAAAGCAAAAAACAAGAGGCAAAAAAATAAGGAAGGCAGTGTTTCAAAATGGCAAATGTGAATTTAGGTCAGATTGTTGTGTCTTATGCAGAGAACTGTGTAAAAAGTGCCGTTCTGAATCGCAAAATGTGTGTAAAGCAAAAAATATGTTTTGAGTTTTAGAGACTTGAGAAGTCGTTTTGCTCTCTGTCAGTTTAAATATTTGTGCGATGCATGTCATTTAGTGTGTTAGCAATTGGAAACAACTGAATTCACACACATAAAGCATCTTCCATACATCAGAGTCAAAAGAAAATGTACACAGCATAATATACTGTAATATAAACACAAACAAAAAACAAGGAAAATTATATATATTCCACAGTGCTGTAAATAAAGCTGGAGTTTCACAACAAACATTTGACAAGAACTATTATGTTCTTGACTAATTTTGACAATTGAACAGACTGTTGTGCATGTGATGACATCCAGGGACCACATCAGGCTGAGTATAGATTAAACTAACATGAGTAAAGTAATTAGTTACTGTCCACCCCATTTAAGGGAGGAGCAGAGGCAGAAACTAAACATACTCCAGCTACTTTGAAAAGACAGAGACAAAGTGGTATTAAAACAAACAAAACAAAAACAAAAAAATCTTGAACGTGAGAGCTTGAGTCGTATGATGTCAAAGAACCAACATGTTAAGGTGTTTAAAAACTCTGATCGCAATATCAGTCCAATTAAATGTGATGTGAATTTTTTGCCATCATAAAGCAGCCCTTGTTCTTATAGCAGTTCTATCTTAGTTTAAGCAATTTAAGACTCTTTTCATATGTTTTTATATTTGCACAATATTTTTGTCTGGACTTGCTCAATAAAAGTGTCAAAAACTAAGTGAAATTATATATGGTCTTTGGGGTAGTGGTTGTGTCGGACCACAGCCCCATATTTACTGAGGCTCTCGCCTCAGTCAGTTTGCCACACATCTGCCCACATCAGCTTTCTCATCAGCTTTCCTGCTTTTTCCACTGCCTAACTACACTATCATTGAAGGAAAGAAGCCCAAAAATCTACTGAAAAAAGGATATTGTGCCTACAAAATAGGCAAATACTGCCAAGGTTTTAGTTGATGCAACTTAATGGCCAAACCAATATTTAATTTTAGGTAAATTTGAAAAGCTCCACTGTCCTTGGAAGTGTAATACTGTTTGTGAATATAAAGTTTTCACTGGGCAAAATGGATGACACAGTCAGAAAAACACAAGAGCCAGAGAACCTAGGATAAAATCAGAAAAAAATAAATGTAGATATACATTGTTTATCTACTATTGTACGTAATTTTGGTGAACTGCCCTTTTAAAAATCCGAGAGATGAAAGAATAAAAAATGATTTAGTGGTAACACTAGAGAAATAATCATCAAAGACTGGCACAATTATCTGATGTCAGAAGTCTTCATCTTTCAAATCAGCGTTCCTCCAAACGGCCTTCACGTCTCTGCAGTCGACCAGGACAAACAGCTGCTGGATGAAATGACGAAGGCCTCGAGTATGAGAGCCTCTGCTGACACTTTATCTCAGATGTATGAAGGAGACAGAGAGCCCTCCTGCAAATGTTTGTGTGGCTGCAGATTTCTGTAGGTCTGGAGTGTTGAAGAGGTCCAGCAGCTGTATATGTCTATGACGAACTACGATGTTCAGAAAATGAACTACAAGAAGTGTCTTTGTCATCTGCTTTACCTCACAGCGTTGTTTTGTGTCGTTTGACCTGTTAACATTAACAATCCATGATCAGAGGATTTACCTGTGACAGGTGTTTTGTCCTTTGGTCATGCAGTGTGTGTTTTCTGCTCTCAGCCGTGAGGTTAGGTGAGAGCATTTATAAATATTGACATCTTTTACAGGGCACTAAAACCTGAGGTCTGATAATACACCAGCATGTTTCAGAAGCACTATTCTCCCTGTTTCATTCACATATATCATTGTGAACATTGTTTCAATTTGTCATTATATTTGAAGTATTGTAAAATACCTAATTTGTCCTTTTACTGATTGTTTAATAAACGTTATGAGAGACCCCATTGTTCTGTCTTATTATTGGCATGATTTACTTCATAAATTAAGATAGATGAAAATGTGGTAATTAATATATAATACTAATATAGGAAACAAGTACCACAGTTGTATGTTTAATATTCATCCACATTGTAGGCAGTTATGGAGAAAAAGAAATGCTTTAAAGTAAGTGCTTTATAAATTATAACATGTAATTGTTTATAGGTCCACCAATTTAAAAATGATTAAAAAGGATATGAACTAACTTTTATGTTTTTGAAAGCACTGACTTTGAAACGTATCTCTTTCTCTGTACCTGGCAAAAACGTTCACATAGCTGGCCCGTAGGCAAGGGGGATCGAAGGGTTCGTTCGAACCCCCCCTCAAGATTGAATTAAATTTAGGTGTACTATTTCTCTACTATTGGACAGTTATCTTTCTCTTAGTTGTAGCTCTCCTTGTGTCTCTGTTGCTCTCTTTTGTTGTCTGTCCATATCTGTTGCTCACCTTGCTCATTTCAAAATTAATTTGAAATTAAATTAATTCATTTTAATTTCAAAATTAAAATTAATTTCACACACATACATATGGTAAACACACAGAATTATAATGAAGTTGTTTTAAAATGTTATATCTTAATGTGTGTGTGTATATATAATAGACATCTTCAGCTATTACATAACATCTATCCTACTGATGTATACATATCCAGATTTTCTGATATCGATGACAGCTGTACCTTCTGTAAAAAAGATCAAGAAAGCATCATCCTTTTTTTTTATAAATGTCCATTTTGCATCACCTTTTGGAAAGATTTGGGACACTTTCTTTTTGTTAAAACTACAGTCAAGTATCACTTTTATGAGAAAAAAATAATTTTGGGCTCCTTCTCTCAAAGTAATAAATTGAACATAATTAATCTCTTCATATTACTTGATAAATTACATATACATAAAGTCAGAATATCCAAGGCAAACCCCTTGTTCCCATTATTTTTAATTGAATTAAAAATTTAATTTGAGCATGTCACATATCAAATTCAACAACAAATAATCAGCTATTCAGTTTTATTTATTTATATAATTACATAAAGTGAAGTTGTCTGTCATGTTAATTTGCCCGTGTTTAATTTACATTTCTTTCTCTAAATTTATTTACATTTACTTTTTTATGTACAAATATATATTTTACCATTTCTATATTATCTTTATTAGTTATCAATAATTGTACATTATTAATTCATTCATCTGCCCCCTGGTTGTGCGCGGATCTTAGTGATGACGTTGGACAGAAACCCGTCTACTGATAATAAAGTTTAAAAAAAATATGATGCTAACAGAGCTAATGGAGCTAATGACCGCTAATCAATACACGTCAGTCGGTCCCTGGACTTAGCACCTTACCCATTTTTGCCCTTTTTTCGGAAATTGTCGCCGATATTTTGGGACATAATAGCCGCAGTTTTCTTTGGTTTTCTTTCTGTATCTTCCTTTTTAACCATTTTCTCGTTTTCCTCTTCTTCTTCTTCTTCGTCTTCTGCGGTTATAGGGGCATTACCACCACCCACTGGACTGGAGTGTGAACAGGAGCACAGGAGAAATGGACGTTTGTTTTTGCAACGTTACAGTTGTCTGTCAACTCATGCCCCAAGGTCCCCAGACTCAGTGCTAGGGCTGCAATCTGCTTAATTACCTTTCCTTTTTTGATCAGGTCAGAATGATTTGAAATAGTTATTTAAAAGGTGATAGCCATTTATATTTATTTATATGACATGACAGAAAACCTTCACCGAGGCGGCGAGGGGGGGATCGAAGGGTTCAAACGAACCCTTCGATCCCCTTGCCTACGGGCCAGGGTGCTAAGTCCAGGCACCGATCCGGTTGCCTTGCATTGTGGGATTGGAGCTGTGAAAAGTCCCCTCAAGCGGAGCGGGTACATGGACCGAACTTGTGTCGATGCGGACTTAGTATTGGAACAGGACTTCGGCTGTGGTTGATGACGCATCACGAGTGCGCAAGTCTGGAAGTTTGCTGAAGTACACATATTTAGAAACACCCCTTATAAAGTATGAGGCTCCTGATGGGGCTGCAGGTACACACATAGGGACGTAACAGTATGAGAATGTCATATCACGGTTATTGTGACCAAAATTATCACAGTTATTGTTATGATCGTGGTATTGTTGCAGTGTGTTGAAAATGTTTTTTGCTCTTTCTTTATGAGAAATAAAAGTAAACAATTCTGGCAAGTATTTGTCATTATTATGTTATAAATGCTTAAATAGTGTGAAATTACAAGAAAAGAAAAGAAAAAAAAACAGATTTAAACTTCAAACAGGATTCTCTTCATAAACAATTGTAAATGAACATGTTAAAGTTTTGAGATGACCAACAATAAGCTTAACCTGTTTTACATACACTCACACATTTCTGTTTGCTTGCAGCATTAGTGTCCATGTTACAGCTTGTTATATCAGACCATGTCCAGGCGTTTTTGTTTTTTTTGTTGTTTTTTACTGATGTTACGGCCTCCATATCACTAGAAAAATACCTGGCTCAATGTTAACCAAAGGAGACCAGAAACATATTAAAAAGGACGCCACACAGAGGACAAAGTTGATTAGGGTGCTCAAATGAAAAACAAGCTAAATGAAACAAAAGGGGCTGGAGTTGTCGGCAAAAATGGACAAACAGGAGAAGATGATCAGGCCAACCCATAAGGGGCCGTCGCATCCAACACCTCTCCATACTATGCCTGGCCAAAAACTAAATAAACCAAGGTATAATCGAAACTGAGCAAACAGGACCACCGACAATCTCCAGCCCAAAATAAAACAACAAAACCCAGCAACCTAGTGCTGCTGAGGAACAAAAGAGGGAAAAGGAGAAACAGAAATACCTGTAAATCCAGAAAACAAAGGAGTACAAAGAAACCTCCTGCTCCCCAGGTCTGTGTGTGTGCCCAACCATTGCTCCTCTCTCAGCTCCTCCAAACAGCCCTCCCCTCCCTGAGCACAGATTACTCTCAGGTGCGCAGCAGAGGAGAGGAAGGAGGAGTACCAAGGAGAAACAGAGAGAGAAACAGGGCCGCACAATAGTCCCTGAGGCAATTCATGTCCAGTTAACCCCTTTCCATGACTCTCCTCTGGTCTCTCCTCTCCCGGGCAGATGTCCTCCACCAATGCTGCTGTGGCTTGAATTTTATTTGAGTTTTTGTACTGATGTGTTGTCATATTTTTCTACTTGATTTTTTTCTTGCTGCTCAGAACCTAAACCATCTAGCAAAGCCTTTATGAGATTAAACAAGTATTGACGGTCTTTGCATCCAAACATCTTCATCTACAGGTGCTTCATGACGCATCATTTATGAGATTATTTTCAACATCCCTAATTGGTTGGTCTCTGAGGTGGAGTCTCTGGCAGAGAGCAACACACCCCTGACTCGTGGTTGACCTTGCTTGGTATTATCAGTGTTACAGACTTTGTGTCACATTGTGAATTTAAGAGAAGATACACTGATCTGCTATATTGAAGTGAACCAACATGAAAATGTCTCCAGCGTTCCTCTGCACAGACAGAGGAGTTGTACAATGGCCCGAGCAATGTGTTGACAAAGCCTGGAAGACTGACAGTCCCAAAGAAGGTGAAACCACGAGTCAAGTGGATTGCTGTCTGCCAAAGACTCCACCTGATCTATCGCTCTGTAATCAGGGCGGGCAGGGGGCCGAGGTGGTCCCCGTCCCGGGTGCTCGTGCCGGCCCTCGCTTTTTCCTTTGATTTCCTAAACACATTTTGGATGATTTCCTGACTTTGGGTGCTGATTTCTTGTCCGTGTCTTGTCAGTCATGGCCAAGCCACATCCCCAACAGTATAAAAGTTCGCCCTCAGGTCTACACTGAGCCGGGCCAGCACGAGTGGAACTTTGTTAATTGACTGGTAGAATGACGGGCTAATCTTTGTACACAATCGAAATTGATTGATTGATTCTGGATAAAGGTCTATGATGTGCCAAGAATTGAGGAATTATTTCAGCTAAGACGAAAATGTTTTGAATACCAGCCAGACAATCTGGCAAATTCTATTTAGTTTTCAAACCAAGATGCTATGAGGGACCGATTATTTTAGAACTCCCAAGAACACTGATGAGAAGGCATAAGTTTTACAAACCAAGGACCTGTGCATGTGTTTACCGTTCATGGGGAAGGTGATGCTGATCTGATCAACGAGAAGGGGGAGCAAGAGAAGGACTTTGGCATGACCTGAAATTGATGTTGAAATAAAGCGAGGAGGAGCTGGGTAGGAGGAAGCACCTCAGTAGCTGAAAGTGAAGTAATTTAGTACTGTTGTGGTGAAAGCTGAATACTTCGGATGGACGAAAGGATAAATTGTTTAAAATGAATCAAAAGAGAGATTGGAAAACTGGGGTAAGTCAGGTATTCCGGTATGGTGGTTCCCTTTGCTGGTTTTCAAAACACTTTGGTCCTAGCTGAAATAATTCCTCAATTCTTGGCACATCATAGACGTTTATCCAGAATCAATCAATATATAACATGACTCAGCGTTATATAGAGCAAAAATTGTGAATTTAAGAGAAGATACACTGATCTGCTATACTGAAGTGAACCAAGATGAAAATGTCTCCGGTGTTCCTCTGCACTGACAGAGGAGTTGTACAACGGCCCGAGCAATGTGTTGACAAAGCCTGGAAGACTGACAGTCACAAAGAAGGCGAAACCACGAGTGAAGTGGATTGCTGTCTGCCAAAGACTCCACCTGATATTGATCAATGAAATCAGGATAGACAGAGGGCCTGCGATGGCCCCCGTCCCGGGTGCTCGGGCCGGCCCTCTGCGAGGGCCGAGCTGGCCCCCGTCCCGGGTGCTCGGGCCGGCCCTCTGCGAGGGCCGAGCTGGCCCCCGTCCCGGGTGCTCGGGCCGGCCCTCTGCGAGGGCCGAGCTGGCCCCCGTCCCGGGTGCTCGGGCCGGCCCTCTGCGAGGGCCGAGCTGGCCCCCGTCCCGGGTGCTCGGGCCGGCCCTCTGCGAGGGCCGAGCTGGCCCTCGCTTTTTCCTTTAATTTCCTAAACACATTTTTGATGATTTCCTGACTTAGGGTGCTGATTTCTTGTGCATTTCTTGTCAATCGTGGCCAAGCCACACCCCCAAAAGTATTTAATACGCCCTCAGGTCTACACTTCCTCATTCCTACACATCATGAATCAATATCACAATCATTTAATCACAGGGCCAACTGTCTACCACAATGTCATCGCACGTTTCTGTACTCTACTCAGGTATATCCAATCAAATCCTATCACTCCGCTTCATATCGTATCCTTACTCGTCATATTACTCGTCATATTGACCAAAGTGTCTTGAAAACCAGCAAAGGGAACCACCATACCGGAATACCTGACTTACCCCAGTTTTCCAATCTCTCTTTTGATTCATTTTAAATAATTTATCTTTTCGTCCATCCGAAGTATTCAGCTTTCACCACAACAGTACTAAATTACTTCACTTTCAGCTACTGAGGTGCTTCCTCCTACCCAGCTCCTCCTCGCTTTATTTCAACATCAATTTCAGGTCATGCCAAAGTCCTTCTCTTGCTCCCCCTTCTCGTTGATCAGATCAGCATCACCTTCCCCATGAATGGTAAACACATGCACAGGTCCTTGGTTTGTAAAACTTATGCCTTCTCATCAGTGTTCTTGGGGGTTCTAAAATAATCAGTCCCTCATAGCATCTTGGTTTGAAAACTAAATAGAATTTGCCAGATTGTCTGGCTGGTATTCAAAACATTTTCGTCTTAGCTGAAATAATTCCTCAATTCTTGGCACATCATAGACCTTTATCCAGAATCAATCAATCAATTTCGATTGTGTACAAAGATTAGCCCGTCATTCTACCAGTCAATTAACAAAGTTCCACTCGTGCTGGCCCGGCTCAGTGTAGACCTGAAGGCGAACTTTTATACTGTTGGGGATGTGGCTTGGCCACGACTGACAAGACACGGACAAGAAATCAGCACCCAAAGTCAGGAAATCATCCAAAATGTGTTTAGGAAATCAAAGGAAAAGGCGAGGGCCGGCACGAGCACCCGGGACGGGGACCACCTCGGCCCCCTGCCCACCCTGATTACAGAGCGATAAATCAGGTGGAGTCCTTGGCAGACAGCAATCCACTTGACTCGTGGTTTCACCTTCTTTGGGACTGTCAGTCTTCCAGGCTTTGTCAACACATTGCTCGGTGCAGAGGAACGCTGGAGACATTTTCATGTTGGTTCACTTCAATATAGCAGATCAGTGTATCTTCTCTTAAATTCACAATGTGACACAAAGTCTGTAACACTGATAATACCAAGCAAGGCCAACCACGAGTCAGGGGTGTGTTGCTCTCTGCCAGAGACTCCACCTCAGAGACCAACCAAATAGGGATGTTGAAAATAATCTCATAAATGATTCGTCATGAAGCACATGCACATGTAGATGTAGATGAAGATGTTTGGATGCAAAGACCGTCAATACTTGTTTAATCTCATAAAGGCTTCTGCTAGACCGTTTAGGTTCTGAGCAGTGAGAAAAAAATCAAGTAGATAAATATGACGACACATCAGTACAAAAACTCAAATAAAATTCAAGCCACAGCAGCATTGGTGGAGGACATCTGCCCGGGAGAGGAGAGACCAGAGGAGAGTCATGGAAAGGGGTTAACTGGACATGAATTGCCTCAGGGACTATTGTGCGGCCCTGTTTCTCTCTCTGTTTCTCCCTGGTACTCCTCCTTCCTCTCCTCTGCTGCGCACCTGAGAGTAATCTGTGCTCAGGGAGGGGAGGGCTATTTGGAGGAGCTGAGAGAGGAGCAATGGTTGGGCACACACACAGACCTGGGGAGCTGGAGGTTTCTTTGTACTCCTTTGTTTTCTGGATTTACAGGTATTTTTGTTCCTCCTTTTCCCTCTTTTGTTCCTCAGCAGCACTAGGTTGCTGGGTTTTGTTGTTTTAGTTTGGGCTGGAGATTGTCGGTGGTCCTGTTTGCTCAGTTTCGATTATACCTTGGTTTATAATCAAAACTGATTATAATTTTCTCCTGTGCGTTTTAGAGAAAAGTCCCAGGGATCAAAATGGAAGATCCCGACGAGTACCACGCACGTACCAAATTTCACGGTCCTACAAAAAACTGGCCGATCGTCATAATCCGAAGAGGGCGCTACCGAGCGGGTTTTCATGCTGTACTCTGTCTGTGCAGAGGAATGCTGGAGACATTTTCATCTTGGTTCACTTCAATATAGCAGATCAGTGTATCTTCTCTTAAATTCACAATGTGACACAAAGTCTGTAACACTGATAATACCAAGCAAGGCCAACCACGAGTCAGGGGTGTGTTGCTCTCTGCCAGAGACTCCACCTCAGAGACCAACCAAATAGGGATATTGAAAATAATCTCATAAATGATGCATCATGAAGCACCTGTAGATGAAGATGTTTGGGTGCAAAGACTGTCAATACTTGTTTAATCTCACAAAGGCTTCTGCTAGATGGTTGAGGTTCTGAGCAGCGAGAAAAAAATCAAGTAGATAAATATGACAGCACATCAAGGGGTGTTTCTCAATATGTGTACTTCAGTGAACTTCTGGACTTGCGCACTCGTGATACGTCATCAACCACAGCCAAAGTCCTGTTCCAATATTAAGTCCACATCGGACTTAAAATTTAGGAGTGAGTATTAATTTGTGTACTGTTGCTTATTGTATGTTTAGGGGCATTATGAAGACGTTCTATGGCTATATCTATGATGATTGACTTCTATGCTCCTGTTTTGCCAGGGACTTTGTGACAACTTCTGGCCTGCCTATATCAGCTAGGCAGGCCAAGAAGAAGTGGTGCAACCTTAAAGATAAGTATAAGGTAATGTCCTGCTTCTGTTTGTAATGGTTACCAAAATGTATCCTGAAACTGTCCTGTCAAAGAAGTGCAGTTTGCAGTAGCTGTATTTTTAAAAAACAAACAGAACAATAATAAATGTATAGTATATAATGCATACCAGGTCTGTGAATATAAATACTGTATCAGCTAGAAAGTGTGTCTTTTGTCTCAGGAGCTCAGGGACCCACCCACAGGCAAGGGGGTAGAGGCTGGAAGTGTGACTGCTGCCACCTGCCAGTGGTATTCAGACATGGAGGAGGCACTCCAGGGGCAGCACTCCATCAGTCCGCTCCTGGAGTGCCTCGTCCATGTCTGACAGCCACTACAGGTGGCTCAGTCTGCACACCAGCCTCTACCTCCACCCAAGAGGAAGACAGCACCAGGCAGCCAGGAAGAAAAAGGGCCAGGGAGGACAGTCTGCTTGGGTTTCTGAGGGAGCAGGCAGAGAGATAAGAGGAGAGGGAGAGGAGGGCACAGGAGAGGGAAGAGGAGAGAGAGAGGAGGGCACAGGAGAGGGAAGAGGAGAGAGAGAGGAGGGCACAGGAGAGGGAAGAGGAGAGAGAGAGGAGGGCACAGGAGAGGGAAGAGGAGAGAGAGGAGGGCACAGGAGAGGGAAGAGGAGAGAGAGAGGAGGGCACAGGAGAGGGAAGAGGAGAGAGAGAGGAGGGCACAGTAGAGGGAAGAGGAGAGAGAGAGAGGAGGGCACAGGAGAGAGGAAGAGCAGAGAAATATTTAAGGTTGTTTGAAAATCTTGTAAATAAATTGTAAATAAATGTTGCTTTTGTTTGAACTCGAGCATTGATTCATTTAAAAAAATTATTTATAGTTTCTAATAATTCAGACATTTTTTGTCATTTTTAACTGTGTCAGACTGTGTTAGAAAAATACATAAACATAGTTGATATACGGAATTTCCATTATCATTTGGGCTTATACTGATGCGTCTTTTTTGTCTATCTATAAACTGAGAGGGTCAGAGTTAGAGGAAGAAATACAAGACATTCATTGTCATTGTAAAATAGTTTAGTGTAGTGAAAATATTGTGCAAAAATATATACATTACTGATTGGAAAAAACACATTTCAGTTTGACAATTAAAACAAATTAATGTTTATGCTTTTAATAAGAACTGATTAAAGTATGTAATAAAACAAATATAATTCTGCAATAAAATGTAACTATAATAAACATTTAACTCTCAAGAAACTGAGTAAAACTGATTAATTAGAACTATTAAAAAAACTATTTACACTCTGTAGCCTGAACATAAACATGAACTATTAAACTATTTAGACTCTGTAGCCTGAACATGAACTATTAAAAAACTATTTACACTCTGTAGCCTTGACTCCCATCTACAGGTAATCATGCTGCTCCAGACATGGAGGTAAAAAGTCTGGAGCAGATGTGTGGGCAGCAAGCCTCCCGCGTAGGGCGTTCCCAGAAAGGTGCCGTCCGATGGGCTCGGGGCACTCGATGTCCTCCTGGTCTGGGCCGTCTTCCTCCAGCTGCTCCTCCTCCAGGATGTCCCCTGCTGCCATGCAGATGTTGTGCAGCACGCAGCAGGCCCCAACCACTTTGGGGGCAAACTGGGGCCGGATCTCCGGGGCTCTGAGGAAAATTGCTCGCTAGCGGGTTTTCAGCAAGCCGAAGCTCCGCTCGATGATGTTTCTGGCTCGTGCGTGGAACCTGTTGAACCGAGCTTCAATCTGACCTGGTAGTCAATATTCATAGCGATATGTGTATGTAGATTCATCATTGTAACAGTTTTCATGTGTGCTTAATTTATTTGTAAGCAAAAACATGTCCTTACTTTCAACTGGCTGCCGATATGGAGTGACAATGGCCACAGGATACTGCAGGCGTGGGTATCCTCCGTCGGCCAACAGAAAATACCCAGCTGGTGGATAGAGGGCCTGCTGGTACATGGGGGATCTTCTCAAGACCAGGGCATCATGAACAGATCCTGTGTTGCCAAGATACACATCCAGGAAAACACCTCTGGAGTCACAAATGCCCTGCAGAATGATGGAGGGGAAAAGCTTCCTGTTAATGCAGCTCTGCTTCTGTGGCTCTCCGGGTGGCCGGATCCTGATGTGGCACCCATCAATGGCACCAGCAGCCCAGCGAAATGCCTTGTGGCCAGCAAGATGGACAAGCTGGCACCCACCTCCTCCATTTCCTCCTCTTTGGGGAAATGCACCACTTTGTGCAGGATGTCCATCATTTTGTCAATGGTGCGTGGACCATCCTGCAGACTGTGGCCAGTGGGATGCTGAAGACGTCCCCTGCCACCCTATAAGAAGCCCCACAAGCCAGCCAGTGCACAGTCACCAGCTCCTCCATCACAGCCCCCCATCCATGGGTCTGCTCTGTGGGCAGCATCCAGAGAAGCATGTTAATGCTGTCCCTGGAGAGCCTGAAGGCTGGTGTGGTGTCTGCCCCAGAAAAAAACAAAGACAGGATGGGTAGGCTCTGGTTGGGTTGAGCGTACCTTCTGAAGGGCTCTTGGTCCTGGTTATACTGGAGGGAGAAAAAAAAAAGCACATCAAGTACTGTCCTTTTATCTAGATTGATGTTCATTAATTTTTACTTATTTATCATTCTTAACTATTAACTTATTTATTTATTTATTATTATTTATATTAACTTATTCTTATATTAACTTATCTAACTTATTCAGTATTTCCCCTAAAGTTTATGTATGTATGTATGTATGTGTTTATTTATTTAAGCAAAATTATTATTACTAAAATTTACTACTTAATGATTATTTGTGTATTTTATTGTTATATGTATGTTTGTTATAACTTTCCTCCAACATCTGTCAGGTTTAAGCCAAACACTTCTTGCTGTGTATTTAATTTCTTCCTGGAAAGTAAATGGGTGGTCCTGCTTGTTTTTGTCCTGAACATAAAAAGTAACAATGTTGTATGTTTACTGCAACAGGTTTAGGAATGAAATGTTTCATGGCCGTTTTTTGTCTGATAAAATAGTGGGTGGCCATCACTGTCATACTGACTAGTGTAATGTTTCTACACTTTATCGAGCCTGGAAATTAGTTTCCATTGAAGATGTCAGTCTGCCTATCACTAGAATAGAGCTTAGTAAAATAACGTAAAAGTACAAATAATGATCGGAACCAAATCTGAATGAGATGAAATGAACGCACAAAAGCAGTGAAACTGGCCAGCAGGGCGCATCTCCTCTCCGTCCTCCGACAGCAATGATTAACGCGATCTGATTCATTTGATTCTTTCTTATTATTTATGTTTTGAATAATTGAAACCTGATGACTGATGACTACCATAAATTCTTATTTTCAGTAAGACTTTTATTGATTATACTTCTATAAAATTTTCACCACAACCACACAGACATGAGGACCCTCCTCTAATAAATTTGTTTGCAGCAGAAACAAATTTGATGACGACAGGTCTATGATTGGTCCTTTGATCTGTCACTAGCTTTAGTTCTTACTTTAGTCCACTTGTCTCCACTTACCTCCCTCCCTTTGACCAAACACCCAACACAGCATCGTGAGGATTTGCTGTTCATCATGAGACTGGGGTCCACATTCAAGATTTCCTGCTGCTTAACAGAAGGTTTTTTCTTGCCGCCATGATGGAGGGATTCATGATTGGCTATATGGATTCATGTTGGGTGTTGGATGTATATATTTGTATATATATGTATATGTGTATTTTATATATGTACATATGTATCTATGCATATATGTGTATCCATAATATGAAGAGCTTTGTGCTCTATTGTAAAGTGTCTTGAGATAACACTTGTTATGAATTGGCGCTATACAAATAAAGATTGATTGATTGATTGATTGATTGATGACTGATGGATCTTCTGTTGTCTCCCAAACCACACTCGTTTTCCCCGCCCATGGTCGGCTAGTTATACTCAGCAAGATGCAAGTATATTAGCACATACATTACTGTTAACAATGAATAAAAACTGAGACAAGACTTATTTATATCAAAATTTATGCTTATATATATATATATATATATATATATATATATATATAGATATATATATAAATATATATATATAAATATATATATATGAATATATATATACATATATATAAATATATATACATATATACATGTATATACATATATACATATATATACATATATACATACATATATATACATATATACACATATATACATATATATACATATACATATACATATATATATATACATATATATACATACATATACATATATATATACATATACATATATACATATATATATATATATACACATATATATACACACACACACACACATATATATATATATATATATATATATATATATATATATGTCACAGTTCCTGTCTCTCACTCCCCTTCTGTCACTGCTGCTGTGTTTTTCCACTCACCCTCCCTCTGCTCCACTCTACCTGCCAGCCACGCCCACCTCATCAGCTCAACTCCGCTCACCTGTCTACACAGCTGCAGCTCATTACAATCAAATCCTGTATATAAGCCTCACCAGAACTCTCACTCACTGCCAGATTGTTCTTCAGCATTATGCGAGACTTTCCAGCGTTCATTCCCTGCCTGATCTCCTGGTGCCGACTTTGCCTGTCCCTGACCAGCTCTTCTCGTCTGCCTCCCGGTAAACTCACCTGCCTTCTGTCCCCAACCTCGTGCTCTGCCTCAGCGTTTCTGGTATCTGCCTGCTCGTCTGGTTACGACTCCTCCGCCTGGCCTCGTTTATCCTTCTGCCTGCTCCCCAACGGTGCCTCCGCCTTCGCTGACTGATCTTCGGCTTACGACCCTGCTTCCTGTTCCTGACGACGAGTTTCAGTCTGCTCCCCAACGGTACTGCCGCCTTCGCTGACTGATCTTCGGCTTACGACCCCGCTTCCTGTTCCTGACAACGAGTTTCTGTCTGCGGCTCCAGATCTGTGGTGGTCGTCTGGTCATCGACAGGTTACGTCACTTCCTGCTTCAAAAGATCGGGTGAGTCAGAGCCCGCTTCGCTTTTAAGACTCTGTGTGGCGGAAAGTGTGTGTGGCTGCGGTGTGGCCGAGAGGACAACGTCACCGGCTCCTGCTCCTGAGATCGCGGGTTCGATCCCCGCTCCCGACTCTACCTCTCCTGTTCCTGACAACAAGCTTCTGTCTGTGTATCCTGATCAGTAGTGCCGCCTGAAGTAGGCTGCTTCTCGTCAGAGCCCCAGAGACTGTGTCAGGCCTTGAGCCTGAAGAACGAACTGTATCCTGTGTATACTCTGCCTACTGCATACCTTGTTTGCTGTGGTGAAATTAAAGGTCATTACAAACTGTTCCTGAGCGCCTGAGTACTGCATTTGGGTCCTAAACACAATCGTTTCATATATATATATATATATATATATATATACATATACACATATATATATCAATCAATCAATCAATCTTTATTTGTATAGCGCCAATTCATAACAAGTGTTATCTCAAGACACTTTACAATAGAGCACAAAGCTCTTCATATTATGGATACACATATATGCATAGATACATATATACATATAAAAATACACATATACATATATATACAAATATATACATCCAACACCCAACATGAATCCATATAGCCAATCATGAATCCCTCCATCATGGCGGCAAGAAAAAACCTTCTGTTAAGCAGCAGGAAATCTTGAATGTGGACCCCAGTCTCATGATGAACAGCAAATCCACACGATGCTGTGTTGGGTGTGTGGGCAAAGGGAGGGAGGTAAGTGGAGACAAGTGGACTAAAGTAAGAACTAAAGCTAGTGACAGATCAATGGACCAATCATAGACCTGTCGTCGTCAAATTTGTTTCTGCTGCAAACAAATTTATTAGAGGAGGGTCCTCATGTCTGTGTGGTTGTGGTGAAAATTTTATAGAAGTATAATCAATAAAAGTCTTACTGGAAGTAAGAATTTATGGTAGTGATGAACTCATGGGTGCCCAGACCACAAGTGCATCCCTACCATATTTGTCTCCGTTAAGTATAAATGTATTAATGGTAGACCTCTTGAGATGTGACACCTCATTCTCAGGAGGGATCTCATGTCCATGTGGAGCTAGAGATAGTTACTATAGATGTATCAACCATGGATAGAAAGATCATGTTAATATCAACATTAACAGCTATAATGATTATGAACTGGAGTGAGATGGCCAAATATGTGTTATGTCTGTAATTGTAGTTATTGAGGCTTCGTGACTCCACAGCAGCAGGCAGTCTCCACCAAGGATCCCAGGCAACCTAAAAGACAAGAGCCAGAGACGAGTACAGGGGCAAACAGAAAGGGGCAGAGGCAGATATGGAGAGAGAGTGTGAGAGAGAGAGGGATAGAGCCCAATGAGCCCAAAATATATATATATATATACATATACATATATATATATATATAAAAAACTCTTCTCTCACCCACCCCCCTCTCCCTGGTGGGGTGGGTGGCTGTTCATCCTCTTCAGCTCGGGTCCTCTACCAGAGGCCTGGGAGCTTGAGGGTTCTGCGCAGTATCTTAGCTGTTCCTAGGACTGCACTCTTCTGGAGTGAGATGTCTGATGTGTCTCCAGGGATCTGTTGGAGCCACTTCTCCAGTGTGGGGGTCACTGCCCTGAGTGCCCCGATGACCACAGGCACTACTGTTGCCTTCACCTTCCAGGCTTTCTCTAGCTCTTCTTTGAGCCCTTGGTATTTCTCTAGTTTCTCGTGTTCCTTTTTCCTGATGTTGCTATCACTTGGGATGGCTACATCAATCACAACGGCTTTCCTCTGCTGCTTGTCCACGATTACAATGTCCGGTAGGTTGGCCATTACCATTTTGTCGGTCTGTATCTGGAAGTCCCACAGGATCTTTGCTCGGCCATTCTCAGTCACCTTGGGAGGTGCTCCCATTTTGACCTTGGGGTCTCCAGTCCATATTCTGCACAGATGTTCCTGTACACTATACCGGCTACTTGGTTATGGCGTTCCATGTATGCTTTTCCTGCCAGCATCTTACACCCTGCTGTTAGGTGCTGGACTGTTTCAGGGCTCTCTTTGCACAGCCTGCACCTGGGATCTTGCCTGGTGTGGTAGATCCGGGCCTCTATTGCTCTGGTGCTCAAGGCCTGTTCCTGTGCAGCCATGATTAGTGCCTCTGTGCTGTCCTTCAGTCCAGCCCTCTCTAGCCATTGGTAGGATTTGTTCATATCAGCCACTTCAGCTATCTGTCGGTGGTACATCCCATGCAGGGGTTTCTCCTCCCACGATGGTTCCTCTAGTTCCTCCTTCCCTGTCAGTTTCCACTGTCTGAGACACTCACTGAGCACTTGATCTCTTGGGGCCATCTTCCTGACGTAGTCATGGAGCTTGGATGTTTCATCTTGGATAGTGGCTCTGATGCTCACTAACCCTCTGCCTCCTTCTTTGCGCTTAGTGTATAGCCTCTGGATACTAGACTTGGGATGAAACCCCCCGTGCATGGTGAGCAGTTTCCGAGTTCTAACGTCTGTGGCCTGAATTTCCTCCTTCGGCCAGCTTATTATTCCAGCTGGGTATCTGATCACTGGCAGGGCATAGCTGTTAATTGCCCGAACCTTGTTTCTGCCATTGAGCTGACTCCTTAGGACTTGCCTTACTCGCTTCAGGTACTTGGTCGTTGCTGCTTTCCTAGTGGCCTCTTCGTGGTTGCCATTTGCCTGTGGTATGCCAAGGTATTTGTAGCTCACTTCCACATCTGCTATTCTGCCTTCTGGGAGTGTAATGCCCTGTATGGACTACCTTCCCTCTTTTTGTCACCATTCGGCCACACTTCTCCAGTCCGAACGACATTCCGATGTCACTGCTGTAGATCCTGGTGGTGTGGATCAGTGAGTCGATGTCTCGCTCACTCTTAGCATACAACTTGATGTCATCCATGTAGAGGAGGTGACTGATGGTGGCCCCATTTCGGAGTCTGTATCCGTAGCCAGTGTTGTTGATTATTTGGCTGAGGGGGTTCAGTCCTATGCAGAACAGCAGTGGGGACAGAGCATCACATTTGATGGAGACTTGTGCAATTGGCTCGAAGTTGGCCTCAAGGGTGGTGTTCCATTGACTCATTGAGTTTGCAATGAAGGCTCTTAGAGTCTTGTTGACCTTGTACAGCTTCAGGCATTCCAGGATCCACGTATGTGGCATCGAGTCATAGGCTTTCTTGTAATCAATCCAGGCAGTGCACAGGTTGGTCTGTCTGGTTCTGCAGTCTCGGGCGACTGTTCTGTCAACCAGTAGCTGGTGTTTTGCTCCTCTGGTATTTTTACCAATGCCTTTCTGTGTCTCTGTCATGTATTGATCCATGTGCCCATTTATCTTAGCTGCAATGATACCTGACAGGAGTTTCCATGTTGTGGAGAGGCAGGTGATTGGCCGATAGTTGGATGGGACTGTTCCCTTCTGGGGATCTTTCTGGATAAGGACTGTACGGCCCTTGGTCAGCCATTCAGGATGGGTCCCATCTCTCAGCAGTTGGTTCATTTGTACTGCCAGGCGCTCATGGAGTGAGGTCAGCCTCTTTAGCCAGTATGTATGGATCATATCCAGGCCTGGTGCTGTCCAGTTCTTCATATGTTGTCTGCTACTGTGATGGTCACGGCATCTTGTTCAGGGAGATTGGTGTGGTCTGTGGTGCATCTCAAGGATCACTGTTGCTGTACTGTATATCAGCTCATTGGTCTCAGTGAGCTGGAATTGTTTCTATCACTGCATTTACATTGGCTAGGATTTCTGGAGGTACTTCAGTAGTTTTCGCTAATCGGTGTCGGGGTTGACAGGCGCTCATCTTAGCCATGATCTTATCTCTCAGGTCAGTCAACTCTTCGCTCAACTCTGGGGCTTGGTACCCAGTCTCTGGGGGGGAGTCAATGTTAACTCCCCCATCTGACCTATCGTCCTGGCTCCCCCTTGCCGTAGCATTAACGTGTTGTATCTCCTCAATCTGTAGTCGTGATAGCAGCTGCTGTTTGTGGATGTTGGAACACTAGTTGTTTCGGCGTTAGTATTGACTGTGGGTATCAAAGTAACCATTTCTCCCACAGTCTGTTCATGTAACCCCGCTGGGTAGGGTTACTGGAGTAGTAACATTCCAACAGAGCCTTGTTCTCATCTCGTGTTCATTGCCTCCTCTGTGTTGTTCCAGGAGCCCTGTTGTAATCACAATGCCCTGGTTCCTCAGCATGTGACGCAGACCTTGTTAACCCGGGTGACGTCTGAGCCGGTGTGACTTTCTGTTTTAACGCACTCATGTAATGAGGAGGGCAATAGCGCTAAGGGTCTTGCCCAAGGACCCACACTGGTAGCTGTCTTTCGCCCCCATTGCGGGATTCGAACCCCTGACCCCCCAGTCAGCAATCCATCGCTCTACCCGCTGAGCTGACCAGAAGAAGAAGAGGAAACGAGAAAATGGTTAAAGAGGAAGATAAAGAAAGAAAACCAAAGAAAACTGCGGATATTATGTCCCAAAATATCGGCGACAATTTCCGAAAAAAGGGCAAAAATGGGTAAGGTGCTAAGTTCAGGCACCGACTGACGTGTATTGATTAGCGGTCATTAGCTCCGTTAGCTCTGTTAGCATCATTTTTTTTTTTACTTTATTATCAGTAGACGGGTTACTGTCCAACGTCATCACTAATATCTGCGCACAACCAGGGGGCAGATGAATAAATTAATAATGTACAATTATTGATAACTAATATAGATAATATAGAAATGGTAAAATATATATTTGTACATAAAAAAGTAAATGTAAATAAATTTAGAGAAAGAAATGTAAATTAAACACAGGCAAATTAACATGACAGACAACTTCACTTAATGCAATTGGAATAAAATTGAATAGCTGATTATTTTTTGTTGGATTGATATGTGACACACTCAAATTAGATTTTTAATTCAATTAAAAGTAATGGGAACGAGGGGGTTGCCTTGGATATTCTGACTTTATGTATATGTAATTTGTCAAGTAATATGAAGAGATTAATTATGTTCAATTTATTACTTTGAGAGAAGGAGCCAAAAATTATTATTTTTTTCTCAAAAAAGTGATACTTGACTGTAGTTTTAACGAAAAGAAAGTTTCCCAAATCTTTCCAAAAGGTGATGCAAAATGGACATTTATAAAAAAAAAAATGGATGATGCTTTCTTGATCTTTTTTACAGAAGGTACAGCTGTCATCGATATCAGAAAATCTGGATATGTATAAATCAGTAGGATAGATGTTATGTAATAGCTGAAGATGTCTATTATATATACACACACACATTAAGATATAACATTTTAAAACAACTTCATTATAATTCTGTGTGTTTACCATATGTATGTGTGTGAAATTAATTTTAATTTTGAAATTAAAATGAATTAATTTAATTTCAAATTAATTTTGAAATGAGCAAGGTGAGCAACAGATATGGACAGACAACAAAAGAGAGCAACAGAGACACAAGGAGAGCTACAACTAAGAGAAAGATAACTGTCCGATAGTAGAGAAATAGTACACCTAAATTTAATTCAATTCATTGATTCACAGTAAAAGGAATGTTTGGATGATAATAGAGATGGTGCATTTCCATTAAATTCGTTCATGTTTATTCATTCAATGAATTAATGCATGTTGACAGAGACATGCAGCAGAAGAGAGAAGCAGAGACAGACAACAGACAGCAGAGGTGAGCAACAGAGAGACAGACAAGGACAAAGCCACAGAAACACTGGCACTGAGAGGGTTGAAAATGGGGAATTATACATTTGAAAAGTGGCCATTATCAGAATTTTTTTTATTACATGGTGAAAATTGCTGTAATAGGCTGTTTGGAATTTGAACATTAATCTAAAAATAATCACCTGTACCAAATGTGATGAGTTTATCCACTGCCACATTAGAAGAGAAAGTATGCCTATAGTGGCCAAAAATGGTGAAATCATAACATTTGAAGGAAAATTTGAATGATATAGAGACAGTACACTTAAATTTAATTTAATTAATTAATTCATGTTAAAAGACAGTTTGGATGGTAGTACACTTAAATTTAATTAATTCATATTCATTCATGTCAGCAGAGGAGAGCAACAGAGACGTATAGAGGAAAACAGAGAGACAACTGGGGAGAGAAAGGTCATGTAAACGTGAAGGTGTAATCAATAAAAAGTATAAATTAAAACGTATGAAATGTGCTTGTGTATTTAGGGGGGCGGGTGGTAAAGACCACTTTTTAGAAAAAAAAGATCCCCCCCTCCACAAGGCTGGCTACGGGCCTGCATAGTATTATATTCATATCTTCAAAGTCCCACAAAACTCGTCCTGTCCTTTCTCCTTCGTAAGTTTCCGGAAACCTTCGGCAGGGGCTGTATTCATACACGTCACATGCCGCAAGGCATTATGGGGCGTTCCTTTCCCCCTTCCTTTTGAAAAAAATGTTTTGCCTTTGTGGTGATTCCAGTAGAAAATAGATCGAAATGGATTTACAAATCAATATATTCAGTTTTTATTTGTTTTTACACAACGTGATAAGAATTGAGGTTTTTATCGTTGTTTTTGGTAATGTCACTGAAAATCTTTAAAAAATGTTAAATTTGAGAAACATTTGTAAAGTAAATTTACGGAAATATGACAACAAAAACGATTCATAGAATTTCCAGATTTAAAAACTGCGGTATCAAATTGAAATTTAGTCGATATATTTGCAGATCTAATGAAAAAAGTCCATCATTATAGATCGAAGTGTATTTGCAAATCATTATATTCAGTTTTTAATTTACGTTTTACGCAACGTTATTTGAATTAAGGTTTGTATTATTGTGTTGTCCTACTGTTCATGAACGCCTCTCGAAACTCGCCGCAGCCCCTTTAAATCCGATCTCCCGCGTTCAGAGTGAAGCGGAAATAGAAGCCTCCTTTTCTCTATTTAAGCGCGCCAACAAAGACTGACACAGGAGGTCTGACAGCACTTCTCTCTGCCCACCAACACTTTGTTTTCCTTCTCCACGGGCCAAGTTTAGACTTTATAAAGATGCCGGAGGAAACCGCGTCGAGCTCTGGGAGGTGAGGCTCACCTGGACTGTTTCACTGTGTGTGTGGAAGAGACGCCGAGCTAGCATGAAGCTAACGCAAGATAAACAGTTGGAGATAAGGACGCTGCTTGAGTAGAAAGCTGTTGCTTAAGTTGTTTGGGAAATTAAGAAGAAACACTGTCTTTGAGTGTTACTTTACTTTGTTGGGGCAGTGCTGATGTTTCAGTATCAACCCCAATGTAGGCTAATTTGCTAACAGCCATACAGGGCTAACAACAAAAAGGCGATGCTAACGAGTTAAACTATCAGATACAAGGCTTGGTTCACTGCCTGTGTTGTTTCAGTACTTTGTAAAGATGGCACTAGCTCGTGTTGGCTTTGACTAAACTTGAGTCTGTTTCTTCAGTGTGGAGGAGAAGCCGTGCTCATCATCAGCAGCTGCCGCAGACAGGTGAGTATCCCCGCTGAAGCTGCAGCTCACATTATTATTCATCATTGACCCAGAAAACACGTGTTTTTTTTTTTTCGTTTTTATCTTCCCTGTGCAGCTCTGTTGACGTCATGGAGGAGGCAAAGAAATTGATTGGCACAGGGAACAGGCATCTGGTCATGGGAGATGTGGTCTCTGCTGTCAGTGTGTTCCAGGACGCCTGCAGCATGCTGTGAGTATGCTTTGGAGGCAAATTATTGCACATATTTGAGTGAGATTGTATGTTGAGACATGGTCTTGCCTGGAGATGCACGATATTGGATTCTTCTGATATTTCTGAACTCCCATTGACAGTTTTGGTCAAAAGCACAGGGTCTTAGTTTACAAAAATGGACTTGGTTTTTCATTTGTGACAGTCTGTTTTGTGTAAGGAACAGTTGTAAAGCAATACAAACAAAATTTAACTATTGAGAACATTCAATTATTGATATATTTTTTTTTTTTTTAAATGTACCCATGCAGTGGTGATAAGATGTCGATATTCCAGCTGATGTATGGTCAAAATATCACCAGCCAATATAGAATTGGATCCACCATATGGCTTTGTCAATTACAAACTTATAAAAACTCAAAAAGGCCACTGTAGCATGGGAAGAGTGGATCTTACGCAGGATTGAAAAGGTCAGCATCCAAGCCACAAGATAGTTGCTTTAAGATTACAAATAATTTGGCATCATTTTGTATTCTTGGCCTCCTGTCCTTATGTGTAATAAAATAAATAAATCACCTTCCCCGGTACCTGCCCCTCAATGTCCACATCACCTGGTGCCAAACCTATCAAAATGGAAGCATAATATATGTGCCCAAACATTTTAAATAATAAAATTGGCCATGATAAATGTATTTTTCTCATTATATTAAAAAAAATAACTAAATTTGAACTATTAAGTTGAGCCATATATCATTAATAGCTCCAACAGATATACTGATAATATTGTGCATTCCTAGTTTTGCCAGTTTTTAGATGTTTGTATGGTTGAAATTGGATGGAGAAAGTGGCTCTTGATATCTTTTTGTTGCCTTGTCATGGTTATAGTATAATTCTAAACATTAACTTTAGACATAAAAGCGTGCTCTTTAATGTACATTAAATACTAACTAGCACAAAGATGTTAGATATATACCTATTAATGTTGGCTAACAAGTCAAAAGTCACATTGAACAGTGCCTTTTGTTTCTTATGTTTAAGCTTCTGCACTTCAAAAATATCTTGCATCTACTAAAATGTGTATTAACACTCCACGATGTTTTCATGATATGTGCTGCTGACCTCTTGGCCAGGTCACCCTTGTGAAAGATCTTTTTCCTCAGGTTTTTATCTGGTTAGATATAAACGTGTGCTTCTGAAAATTTAATTGAACAAACTTTAAATGATCATAACAGAGGATCTGCACGTTAAACCTTCATTGTTTATATCCTAAAACATGTTAATATTTGTATGTGGCCATTTTTGGTAAGTATTTTTCTGTTTAGATTTATGCCTTAACCTTATATTGCTTGAACTTGATTTACTAAATTCATACTTGTTCATCTGCAGGGCTGGGAAGTATGGGGACACGGCAGATGAGTGTGGAGAGGCGTTCTTTCTTTGTGGGAAGTCTCTCCTGGAGCTTGCCAGGTTGGTAAACCCCTGAAGACTCTTTTTGCTTTTTTTGTGGTATCTGCTCAACTTGATTATGCTTGGGTTGAGTAGTAATCACTTGGTTTTTGATCTGAAGTGTTTTCTTTTCGGATGCGGGTTTGGTAGAGTGGTAAGCTACCAGGAACATCCCATATGTGGTTCTGCTGGCCTGTGAGAATTCAGCATGAGTCCCATTTGCAGAATGACCTCCACTGCTCTCTCACTCCCTTTCACAAGCCTGTCCACTGCCTCCCCCTAACAATAAAAGCATAAAACACTCAAATATACTTAAAAAAGTATTTACTTTTATATGATAATATACTTAAAAAAAAATATATAAATATACTTAAAAAATATATAAATATACTTTAAAAAGTATTTACTTTTATATGAGGCTGCTGTGATGTCTTAAGAGAAAAATGATGCAGAACATGAAGGCAATGGTTTACCTGGTTTTCTATCTGAGGTTGTTTTACCTCAGTAAGGAAATTAAGACATATATTAGCAGCGATCAACACATTGTAGGTAATAAAGCGGCAGTGCCACCTCATTAGAAAGGTGACTGATCAGGCCATCCAATGCTATATAATACTAGGGGTGGGTGAAAATATTGACTCATCAATGCATTGCAATATTTCCCCCCAATTCAGTATCGATTCAGCAAATCCTCTGAATCAATTCACCTCCTGGCCAGTGGGGGGCGCTGAACATGTAGACCAGCTGCTTTTCCTAAATAAAATCTACATGTGCACTTAGAATTTAGCCAGAAATGAAGGGACAAGGTTCAGATGTGGCTGTTATTTAAAAAAGAGGTTTATCACAATTTCCAAGATGAAAGGAATATTAAAGTTCATATGCACTTTACTTTTTCAGTGTTTATACAGAACTGTCATGTTTTTTACTTTTGTACTCAATGTGCACAAATAAATTATTATTGTACAATGTTTATTTCCAGATGTTTTATTGCTCAAATGTGATGTGACATATACCACGCATGTTCATGTTGGCATAAAGATATTCTACAGGCACCCTAGTTGTGTATTTCTACTTCTTATTGAATCGACAAAAGCATTTAAATCAATATCGCAACCTAAAGAACTGAAATTGAATTGTGAGGTTCTTAACAATACCCAGCCCTATATAATACATCACTTATTTGTTGTAAAGGGGAGAAAGAATCATCCAAAATGTTTCTAAGCAATTTTTGATGGATATGAATGGAAACAAAGTTAAATTTGTAAAGTTTTCAGAATTTTTTTATTATTATTATTCCATTTACCTGGTTCAATGAACTCCCAAACTTCTATCTGACTCTTTGAAAGTTTTCAGAGTCGAATCTCTGCTTCCTCATCTGAGAAATGCTTTTGTTCACTCCTCATACCCTGATTTTTTTTTTTGTTTTGTTTGGTTAGGATGGAGAACAGTGTCCTTGGTAATGCCTTGGAGGGAGTCCCAGAAGAGTCAGAGGAAGAGGAGCAGCCTAAAGACTCAAATTTCGAGAGTGCCAACAATCTTGATGGTGAGTAAAACAAAAATAATTTTCTTGGAAGTGCCTCTCTTTTTTTTTTTTTTTTTTCACTCTAAAACCATATGGAAAATGTGAAATCAAGGTTTCAATCCAACTTTATAAGTTAAACTACTATAGTTTGGAAGGTCATCTTTTATACGTATGACCTAAACGTTCTCTCTGTTGCATTAAAACCCATTGACCTATAACAAACAACTATTTTAATTTTAATAAATAATGTGAAACTCCTTAAAATGCCACCCTGGTGCAGAGAAAACTAGAGACGAGCTACGAAAGCAGGTGTATGATGCAATGGCAGAGGAGGAAAAGACAGAGGCTGCTAAAGCGAAGCCTGAATCAGAGGACGGGAAGGTTGAATCTGAAGTGAAGACAGAAAATGGTTTGGAAAAGTCTCCACTCAAAAACAAAGTGAACGGATCCGAGGATGCTTCAGTTTCTCCTGAGAAGAGTTCAGCCCATGAAGCTAAAGTCAACGGAGTCGAGAAGAGCCCGGTTGCTCCTAAAGAAACTGAGGACGGGGAATCAAAGGAAGAAGAGGAGGAGGAGGAGAAGGAGGAACCAGAGGGCAGTCGAAGTTTGGATTAAGAGCACTGCTTGTTAAAATGGGGAGGTGGTCACTTTAACTGGTGTTAAAGGTGAAGGGGGGTGCACCAGAGCAGAGATAAACGCACCTTTTAAGGGTTTTATTAATTTCTTGTTGAATGTTTCTCAAGTGCTGTTTAATCACTGAACTGCTGCTCCAACAGATGATGATGATGATGATGACGACGATGATGATGACGATGAAGAGGCTAACGGAGAAAAGGCAAGTTCTGATCATTTTCGTCTCTTTGATGGTTAAACTTGTTAAATATGACTCGTGTTTCTCAACCTACAGGATGAGGATGAGGTTGGGAATCTGCAGTTGGCGTGGGAAATGCTTGAAGTGGCTAAAGTCATCTATAAGAGGTAAGAGCTGCACTGTGAAGTAAACGTAAACGGGCACAAAATGACAACCTGACCATACAAGCTATGGCTGTTAATGACGAGACTGCTCCCCTTCTGCATCAACACACTGCCACATTCAGGTCTTCAGATAGTTGTCTCAGGGCCTCTGTGGTTCTTAACTTAAGACGTGGACTCCAAGCATGTTCCTCTGAGCTCAGATTTGATTCAGGGAAGAGGTCACTCGGTTCTCAATCAGGTGAAGGAGGGTGATGATTAGTGCTGAACTATTTATCATTTTCTGATCCAAATCATGATTTAAGACAATCATGTGATCGCCAAAGCTGCAATTTTTTGCAGCACTCTTGACTGATCCAGGATCTGTTGTGTCAGCTATTTGCTCATGGCGATGTTGTCACATGTCAGCACTCATGTCCAAAACCATCAAAGGTTGACATACTGGTTTGGCATGGCTGGTTTTTTTCCTTTATTGGATTTGTTGAATTTTGTTTTTCTTGTTATTACTTATACTGATTTGTTTGTTTTTGACATGTTTCATATTTAACTTTTAACTTAACACCATTAAGGATTTTTTTGCACCACATTTTTTTTTAAAGTTAAGACAGTCAAAGATGCTCCTTTAGTTCTTCAAATGTAATAACTGCCGTTGGTTGAGGACTTTAAAGAGTGTGCGTACATGTTTCTTGTTAATAAATACATTTGGAAGCAGTTGTTACCTTTAGCTTTCATCCTTGCCTTAGAGTAAAAGCTTTTAATGTTTGATGGTATGATGTAACTTTCTGTCTTGTTTGTGATATTACTGTAAACATAGTGAATATTGCACTAAAGCTTGATTTGTAGAAAATCGTGAATCGAATTCAAATTGCAATATCTGCCAGAAAAATCGCAATTAGATCTTTTCCTAAAATCGTTCACCCCTAGTGATAAAGCTCTATGATTTGTTTTTGGGGCAGAAACTGCTTTGAGCTGGAGCGTTGTCTTGATGAAGAATGAAACTATTTCTCCACAGCTGTGGTCTCTTTCTTCAGACTTTTTCTAGAACCTGTTTGTTATGACCCTTCTGGAGCCCACTCATCCAAAATGATGCCCCTAATGTCAAAGAAAACATCAACATGGCCTTGAGTTTGGATTTGCTTTGTCGTGCTTTCTTCATCCTTGGTGACGATTTAGTTTCCAATGCATTGAATGCCGTTTTGTCTTGAAGATTCAAGTTTCATAGCATGTAATCGCTCCAATAAATGTTGAGTTTGTTCCAGTGTCTCCCCCAAATTCTTTTCCTTTTTGATCAGGAGTCTTGGTACGACTTTGGCACACTTTTGTGATGTTCAAATTTTCATGCTAAGCTCTCTTTGTCAATGGGGACTATTCTGTCATTATAGTGAGTTGTCCTTTTTGAGCAATTTGTTGAAGGTTTTTAGAAGTTGTTATGCCACACACGTGTGCACGTGACCTGCAGTGTTCCCCGTAAACCTCAGTTAATGAAAACAAAAAACAAAGAAAAGAAAAGAAACAAAAGACTCAGCTGCTGTTTTTGTTCAATTTCACCAAAAATTTCAAGGTAATGCGTTACTCAACTTTGTAAAAGTCATTTTTTTTATGCCTTCGGAAGAACACATGCTCAATCAGTAGTCAATGATGACCTAAAATGTCACTTATTGTAAACTTGCAGCAGATGCATGAATACCCAAACTTTCTGTAAAACACTCAGTGTGACTGTGAACCACACGGTTTGATCCTCAGAAGTGCAGTCTGATCATGAAATAGCCGTACCCTGTACAGGGCATGTAAGTTCAAGGACATATTAGGAGCTGAAAAGAGCCTTGTACAAATCCTGACTTTATTATTAGTTAATATTTTCTTTTAACATGCAAAACAACATGTGTTTTTTAATCCTCACAGAAAGGAGAGCAAAGATGACCAGCTGATGGCAGCACAGACGTATCTGAAACTTGGAGAAGTCAGTGCCGAGTCAGGTATATGTCAGGCAGCAGACTGAATTTTGGGGTTACCGTCTTATTTTTTTGCTTGTTTTCTCAAGATAGGATTTTTCAGCCTCCAGTATTCTGTCACATCAATATGAAGTCTGTCATTTTTATTTGAAAGGTCTGTTAGATGGCATCCTGAATTACACTGTCCTCAAATCTCGATCTGATTTATTTAAAGGGCCAATCTGTATGCAACGGAAAGAAGCAATGTAACGAATGTAGAATTGGTTTGCAAGTAATGTTAGCATGCTTAGTTTAAGAATTCATCAGTAAGACTCTAAGGCACTTCTAAGCAGTTAAAATGCCATATTTTCCATGACATGGTCATGTAGACCAGATAAACGAACACTGACAGCTTCAAGCCTTCATCAGGAAGTCTTGGCTTGTCTTTATTCAGAAGTCTGACTGGTGTTACTGTTTCAATTGTGGCTGTGTTAGCTGGTGATAGCAGGTGTATTGAGTAAGGTTTTGGTTTGTAGTTTGATTTAAGACATATCACATAATCTTGATAAAATTCTGAAATGAAAAAGCTGTGTAGGAGCTCAACATCTGTTGTAACCATGGTAAAAAAAACACAACAGACCATGGGTCACCAGTCAACACAGTCCCATATGAAACAAGAACACCAGAGGGGTATTTCACAAACCTAGATAGAGATTAAGCTGGGATTTCCTTGTTATCCTGGATGAATTTGTCTTTGATTTGGTCACATGAAAGCAGAGGCACACAAGTTACCATGGAAATTGGCTCTGTGCAGCTAGCCTGGTCTGTAGCAGGCTAACGGGTAGGCTTCAAAAATCCTGCTGTTCAGTCAGCAGCGCTCTCTTCAGGCCATGACCAAAACCTTGGCAGCTTTGGAGTGTTTTCCTTTTTTTAAAGGTATCTTTATTGAACATTTTTTTGCAAATCGTATAATAAAGAGAGAAAAAAGGTAAATAAATCACAGCGAGTGAGCAATGAGAACAAGACAAATAAATAAAAGATGTAAAAAGAATAATTAAAAAAAAATAAACACAGTTTAAAAGGTAGATAAACAAAAGGAGATATTGGAAGTAGGACTTGTTATGATGGAAAACATTCTCTTGGGTATTATACAAAACTAAGCTACTAATCCTTACTCTCAGACCAGGCTATGTCAATCAGACCTGACTCGATCCTTTGAGACTTATCAGTTCTGAGACGATAAAAAAAAAAGTTCCAAGTCCAGTAAAAAGGGTTTGTCCTTTGGAGCTGTTGAGAAAGCAGGTAGTTTGTCATCCAGACCTAGTAGACAAGTCCTTGCACTCAGATGTAATGGTTGTTTAAAAATTACACAAAGCTGTTGAACAATACAAGCCCAGAACTGCTGGATTTGGAGACCACTCCATAGATAATGAAATAATGAACCACCATTAGATTGATATTAACTACGTAGGTCTGACACGTTAGGATTCATTCTGTGTCTAGGATCTGGAGTAGTGTACAGCCTGTGTAAGATCTTAAATTGTCTCTCCTACAAAAGTTAGATGCTCTAACATGATGATGTGAATTCAACAGAGTATCAAGAATCAAGATTTATCACAACACCCAGATCAGAGCCCCATCTGCCTTTGGCCCTATCTGAATTATCCACTTTGAAGTTGCTGCTGTGGCCTATAAAGTTGTTTGGAAACAAGTCCCCAGAGCAGTACCATCTATTAACATGGACCCCAATGGTGAAATTGAAAATCCCCTGAAGTACTACTAAAGCTTTGTCAGCTTAACCTAGGAGTGTTTTGTGTTTTTTTTTTTTTTTTTTAAAAAGCAGTACCATATTGAGGGAGCGACAAAGTGTGTTTGCATGTAAATAGTCCAGTTACTAACACTAATATAGCAACAGTTAACCCTTTGACATCCAAACTTAAAAAAATAGAGTTGTGACAAATTATTAAATAAAATGGTGTTCCTTCCTCTTCATTTCAGCAACATTTCAGATTATCCAATCCAGAAGCAGATATGAAGGTCAACCGGCTGGTTGGCTTGCCTGTTTGGGGTTACAGTAGACATGAATGGATTTCTTTCATTTCTGCAACAATTTTTTTTTTTTTTTTTTAATGAAAACGTCACAGAGACCAAAATTGAGCTATTAAGCAGCTGGCCCAGCTTTCTGGTGAATTGTAGATAATTTTTTTTTAAATTATCAAATTTATTTCCTTCAACTTAATTATGATCATTAAAGGATATGGAAATAAGTGAAGAGATTTTCTCACTCTGGTGTATGCTCTTACTGTTATATTTGGGAGAAGCTGTGCAGCAACGATTCACTTCAGATTTTTCTAGTTTTCAAACATTTGTATTCATGTACAGCAGCGCCACCCTGTGGATATATATTGGTGTTACACTTTTCAGAGAGATGAATAAGGAAAAACAGACAGGTGGGCTTTCAACAGTTTTACATATAGTGGTATGGCAGCAAAAAGTCAACCGCACAGTTACAGTGCCAGTCAAAGGGTTAAGCAAAGTATGCTGCAACATGTGTTTGTTTTTAGTGACTTAAAATGGTTAACTTGTGGAAAGAAGGCCACTGTATGCAGCAGATACTGTATGTACGTTGTCCCCTCCACCAGGTAACTATCCTCAGGCACTAGAAGATTTCCAGGAGTGTCTCACCCTGCAGCTGAAGCACTTACCTGCTCACAGTCGTCTGCTGGCTGAGACCCACTATCATGTCGCCACCACACTGTGCTACATGGACCAGTACAGCCAGGCCATCCAGCACTACAACAGCTCCATTAAAGTCATCGAGACCAGGCTGGGTAAGAGTGCTCTTTATTTATTTATTTCTCCTGGTGAATAATAAAACATTTGACAGATTAGGAACCTGCTGTCTTATTTTCAACACGAGTTAATGTTGGTCTCTGTGTGTAGCAATGTTGCAGGAGGTGATCACTGCAGCAGAAGGATCAGACGGAGCCAAGGAAGAGAAGAATGAGATGGAGGAACTGAAACAGCTTCTGCCTGACATCAGGGAAAAGGTTGAGGATGCAAAGGAGAGCCAGAGAACAGCCAGCGTTGCATCCCAGGCCATCCAGCAGACGCTAGTGAGTAACCAGGACAAGGAACTTGAAGACAGAGTTTTTGTTCATTGGAAAGGGTTTAGTTTTCTATTCTCAGAAGAAAATAGAGAAGTGTAGAATTGCTGTTGCTGTAACATCAATGTTTTCACAGGGCGGAGCGTCAACTTCATCAGCATTCATGTGTGAAAACGGAGGTGCTTCATCGTCTTCAGGGTTCGTGCCACCAAGCCAGGTAAAAATCTGAGATTTTCCTTTTAAGGAAAATCACAGGCATGTGTCAGAGGCTGTTTAAGAATCGGAGATACTATATTAATCCCCAAGGGGAATTCTGTTTCAGTTGCTCTTGTACATAGTATAGCATAGGAATATCAGACATTAAAATAAGAGTATAAAATTAAGTAAAGATAACAAAGCAGGTTGCAACATGCAGAATCTTTAAGCTATACTTCAACTTCCTGAAGGAAATAAATAAAAAGTAAAGTGAGACTAAGGAAAAAGCCCAAGGAATTTAACACAAGCATTCACAATATTTGCAATATGAATATAAAGCCTCGTTTCCACCAGAGGGTTCAGTTCGGTTTGTCTCGGTACGGCTCGCTTTTTGTGGCGTTTCCATAGCCTTAAACCGGGACAGGACCCCTGATAAGCGAACCGTACCGTCCTACTTTTTGGGACCCTTCTGTTGGGGTGCCAAGCATACCAATCTGACCCCAGAAGGTGGAGCTAGAAACACTGCAGCCTGTTGATTGGTCGAAGGAGACGTCACTTCCCGTGCAACAGTGGTAAAAAAGAACAACGCAGCCCCGCCATGTTTAAATCTCCACTCGTCTTCGTGAAGATAACTCTCAAAGCTTTTTTGTTTGGAAAATGGCATCAAGATGGAGCGTCCCATGGTCTACTGTGGAGGTGCAGACCTTCCTCAGTATTCTCGGTGAAGAGAATCGTTGCTCTTTTTTTACTGTGTTGCGTTTTCTTCTTCGTTGTATTTAATAGCCGGGTACACTGTGTCGCGCTGCTATGACGTCATGCTATCGGCATCCAGCTTACACGCTGCCTACCAAGTAGGGTACAGCTGGCTGTGGAAACGCAACCAGGACCAGGCTTTACCAATCCGGCCTGAGGCAAACCGTGCCGATCCATACCGGACCACTTGGTGGAAACGGGGCTTAAGTATGACAGCACTGTGTGACAGTAGACCACATTTGACAGGGTATTGCACTGAATATTAAGAAACTGGAAGGTTAGAAGCCTTTACTTTTGCGTCAAATCTACCCTGCTCCTAAAGCGGGGTCCACACAAGGATTCAAATCTGAAGAGATGTGATTTATCTGTTAAAAGTCAGGCTTTGAACAGTTTTGATCATACTGTGTGTGTGGTGTGCTCCAATGATTTCAACACAGCACATCACACACATAACATTCTGTCCCACCACTGATCTAGACTCTAGTCCTCAAGACAGAAATCTAACAAAAAGAAAGAAGAAGAAACATGACAACAACCGGAAAACACAACATGAAAGAGGACATACGAGAAGAGGGAATGATGGTCGTCTGACAACTATTTTTGACCAAAAAATCACAAACTAATAAAATAGACTGTGGAAAAATTCCTGGAGACAGTGTGAACAAATGAGCTGGTCCTCCATTTCTGAGGTCAACCCAACTTTATGTTTCAGGTCGGCCATGCTTGTTTTTATTTACGCCTGCTTTCTTGTTCCTCAGTCAGCTCACTTCTTGATTGGCTACATTCACGTCACAATTCACGGAGTCATGACTCGGGAGTCGTTGGCTTTCCCCACACAGAAGATTTTTGGACAGGACAAATTCACTCTTAACACACCTCAGACCACAGGATAATCTTAAAAAAACAGAAGATAACCTGGCGTTTGCTGACCTTGGTCGGGAAGGGGGGGGGACAAAAACAGCCCGATAATCCTTGTGTGTACTTAAAGTGTGCTTTGTGCTTGAGGGGCAGTGGTGGTCCATTTCAGTCTGCAGTACTTCAACAAAATGCTAGTCAGCAGTGTGCGAGATTATGGCTCTAACACGTTCTCTGCTTGTCTTTAAGAAACCATGGTGGCAGAAATCGGGCGTATAATGTGACTAAGGCTGATTCAAAATGAGCTGCAATAATCGCAAAAAAGAGACATGCCAAGATCGATCAGTTTGTATATAGGGCCAAGAAACTATTGGTGCAATTCAGGATGGATTCATGCTTTTGTGTTGATGCCAAATTCTGACCCCCACCACCTAAATGCAACAGCGGAGGTCAAAGCTAATTAGACCAGACATGCTTCCTGTCTTCCATTGTCCAATTCTGATGAGCCTGAGGGATATTTTCAATCTTCCCGATGATTTTCCACAACACCAGTTGATCAGTCGTTCCTGAAATTCATTGGATCAGCCCATCTCACACTGACAACCATACCATGTTAAAGTCTCTTAAATCACCTTTTTTGTTGTCCATGCAGATGCTTAGTTTGAACGTCAGCAGGTTGACTTGACCAAGTGTCTACATATCATGTGACTGGGGCATAAAAGCAGTGGCTGTGACTGTATAAGATTTTTTTTCTTGTTTTACACTTAACCTGGTTCAAACAAATGATTGGCTGTTGTTAACGCAGGAGTCATTGCTCATTCCAAATTGTGTGAGAACTTATTCTGACTCAAGAAGTGAGAAACATTTTTTTTTTAAAGAGAACTGATTTGTAGTCACTAATGATCATCTGCTTCTTGTTTTACACTTTTATGTGTTTTGTATTCTGTTTTAATTACTGATTTATTATAGTTTTTAAATGGTATTTAATGTCTTTAAAGGCTCAGGCTTAATTAGCTCAGGCTATAAATGCTGTAGTGTGTGGCAACATTCTCGTGCTTCATACTGTCCCTGTACAAATAAACATAATCAAGTGTTTTTAAAGAGGAGAAAAATGTTTATGAAAACTACCCTGACGTGAATCTCCTTATTTCAGATTCCTGTTAAATCCTCTGACAGCTCCTCCTCCTCCAAAGCTGCCTCAGACATTTCCCACCTCGTCAGGAAAAAGGTGAGACTAAATGTGTTTGCCAAAATTTGCATCTTCTTTCACTGGTCTCAAAAGTTTTGTTTGTTTATAAGTCAAAAATTGAATGTCTTGTCAGTCTGACACCAGTTTCAGATTAATCATGTCTTGAAGCTTGCGTTGATTTGTAGGTCTGTGTGTTTGCTTGCGTTGGTGGTTGGAATGATGTGTCGCCTTTTAGTTATTGTGGCTTGCGTGACTTTTTCTGTTGCTTTTCGTTCATAGTTGTGCCATGTTGGTGTGCAGGTGGCTGTGTTTTGATGTTGCCTGATGCTGTAAATCCAGCATTTCGAAGAGAATAAATGTGCATGATACACAGAATTATGACCTTGGTGTCAGATATTGTCCGAGTACTTCTTTCCTACATTTCAGCCTTTTTTTTAAAGGTTGTCTGAATGCTGCTGTGCACGGCTGTATTGAATGCAGTCTTCTCTCTTCTCCCTCCCTTTGCCCTGGTTTTATGTTTCCACAGAGGAAACCAGAGGAGGAGAGCCCAGTAAAGGACACTGATGCTAAACAAGCGAAACAGGAAGCCACAGTTAATGGCAGCGGGGACTCTAGTGCCCGCAACGGCAATGGGGTCCAGGAGGGGAAATCACAGGAGGCGAGTCATAGGTTTATGTATTCTGCTGTGTAGTATTTATAGGATGGCACTTAAGAAGGATCAAGCTGTTTGATGGTGAAGGTGGAGAGAAAATGCTTGCATATGGATGCTGGTGTACTTTGAAAAATTAGATTTTCAACCTTGGATGAAGCAAAACAAATGCATTCATGGAAACAGGCAGCTGTTGGCTTGTTAGCTGTTTATACACGAAGTCTTGGACATCTTGGGACCAGTTTGCAAGTCTGGACTAGTGGCATAAAGTGACCAGACTGCAGTTTATTGGACGGCTCTTGAGAAGCCAACAAATCCTGCTTTATTCAGGACTTGGTGTGCATGTTAAACCTGTTTTTCAAAGTATTTGCAAGCTTTAAATAGTAAAATTCTCAGTTTAAATGTAGTCTTTCCGCAGTTTTGAAATGGAAATAAACTCTGATTTTCCTTTTAATGGAAATATTGGATTTTAAATTTGCAACTCTACTTTGGGAAATCCATGCTTTGGTCTAACTTTGTAAATGTAGAGCACTAACAACCCTGTTTTTCTTTGTCCACTCCAGCCCGCCAGCCAGTCCTCCTCCGTCAAGTCCTCGGCGTGACTCTCTCGACTCTTTGTCTGATCTTGGAAACCAGCACAGCATGCCTGTCAGACCCTTTTCACCTTTACAACACTTTTGTTTATGTAAATAAGATCCATTTTCATAGACTTGTCTGTCCAGTTTTGTATACTTGTAGTAAAAATAATAAAAATTTGCAGATGTAACTTTGCCACCCAGTTATTCTTTCCGTTGGGAAAGTATTGGCCTTTTTTGTAAGACAAATTTCACAAGCTTATTCGTCCATGCTGGGGTTATTCTCATATTTTTCAGTCATGACAGTTTTCAAGTCAGACTCAGTTTTTCCGTTTGAATCTGAAGCCAGCACAAATGCTGCAGTTTTTCTTGTTTACAATCTTGGTAAATACATATGAGCGAAAAAATTATTATAAACTGGAACTACTGGGCTTGTTTCCTTTAGGGTTCTGGAAAATTAGTCTGTGAACTTAAAATGGCTCAAACATTTGATAACATAATGAACCAAATTTACTAATAGAGCCTGGATTTAGTTCTCTCTGACTGTGGACTTGTATAGCATGTTAAACTTTGGTAAGACTGGCAAAAAGATCTGCACACCAAAATGGCAGCCTTGCAGGGATATTATGCAAAAAGTGATGTTTCGTGCTGCTCAAAACTTCACTTTTTGCATAACAAAATCCTTCCAAGGGAGTGATTTTTGGTGTCTGGATCTCTTCAAACAAGTCCTGTTTTGATCCAGTCCCCACCAAGGGATGTGTTTTCTGTTAATCTATATATTTGGTGAGAGAACAAGAACATGGAATACAAATGTTCGTATCCTAACAAGGATCCTCTGCATGGCTTGCTTGTTTTTTTGTTTTTTTTTTTGTTTTGATTGACCTAAAAGTTTTTATTGCAGTGGAGAGAGATGAGACTTTGAGAAAGGGCTAAGTTGTGCATCCTAGAAACTTTGCAAGATAAGAAAGGTGATGTTACAAGGTGAAACAGTTTTACACCTCCTTGAGCTCACGAACAAGGTGATACTAATTTGGAAAAGTAAATAGATACACATGCATTTGGCTCAAGTCCTGAAAACTATTCTTGTGCCTCGGGTTGCCAACTTTCTTAAAGAGGATGCACAACGTCCTCGAGCCCATGACTACCACAGGTCAAAGAATAGAGCACCATACAAACGTTAATCAAAGTCAATTTAAAGGAAGTGTTGGCAGATAATCGCTTTAAACTTCATGAAAACCTATGTAAACTTTTCCACCACCTGGTTTATTTGTGTATATAGTCAGAATGGCCTGAAATACAGAACAAATGTTTGCCATATTGGCTCAAAACTGGACACAACATTCAGTTGTCAAGAGACATTTCCATATTTGTACCAGCAATGAATCTGCTCAGTATTTACATTTCTTGTTGCACTTCAACGTTACACCATTGTCTGGCCAGAAAGTAACTAACTGATTTAACTCCTTAACAAAAATTCTGTTTTACATGAAAAAACGTAAACTCTGATTACCTTGTCTCCATTTTGTCATTTTATTTTTAAAAATGATACTTACATTAAAGACCTTTTCTAAAAAATTAGAATATCATGGAAAAGTTTACTTCCATAATTCCATTCAAAAAGGTAAACTTTCATAGATTTTAGATTCAGGGCCCACAATTTAAACAATTTCAAGTCTTTGTTTTCACATAATTTGGACTTCCAGCTCATAAAACCCATGAAAACAGGAATTAAAAAAATTAGAATACTGTGAAGAAATCAGCCCAAATTTTACAGGGCATGAATATTTTAAACTGAGTGTCAGATTAATCATCTACTAAACTCAGAGCACCTGCACAGGTTTCCCCAGATGCCATTAAATTGCTTCAGTTCAGTTCAATATGGGGAAGACTGTAGACTTGACAACAGGCCAGAAGACCATTATTGATACCCTCCATAGGACGGGTAAGCCACAAAAGTTCATAGCTAAGGAGGCTGGCTGTTCACAGAGTGCTGTGTCCAAGCATATCAATGGAAAGTCTAGTGGAAGGGCAAAATGTGACGGGTGAGGATCAGAACCCGAGCTGCTTGAGGTCCAGTGTGAAATATCCACTGTCGGTTATGATTTTGGGTGCAGTGTCCAGTGCAGGTGTTGGTAAACTCTGCTTTCTTAAATCCAAGGTCACTGCAACAGTCTACCAGAATGTTTTAGAGCAGTGTTTCTCAACCGGGGGTCCGCGGACCCCTAGTGGTCCGTCGTGTAATTGCAAGGGGTCCTTGCAATTACAGTGATGGTGATGACATTTCTAAAAATAAGATTATTTTACTCAAATGTGATCTAGACCTTTTATTTAACTAAACTATACAGGGCAATGTGACTTTGTTCTTTAATTACATATGTTTCACAAGTGTATTTTAATAAGAAATCTCCCGTTTGCATTGTTTAGAGTTACTGCATGGGGCTGTTAACACAAACTTAGTCCACAGTCTGAATCTTTTTCAAATTATGAGCCCCCTCTATTTCAGTGGGCCTGTAGAGATGATTATTAAGAAATGTTGTTTTCCTATGATAAAGAGTTTAGTTAATTTTGCCTTTACAAGCATTAAATGATGTTTGAGAGCGAGAGAGACACTTGGTGTCTATTACGTGCAGGATTACGCTGTTTGTATTAAGATATCTGATTAAATTAGTTTATTAACGCACACTACACCACTACACACACTACAACATCTTGAGATCAATGGGATTTATCAGACGGAAATAACAGTTTGCAGGACGAGGGAGGTCATGTTTTAGTGCATTTATTGCAATATTGAGGAAAATTAATGATGAAGGCGGCTTTTAACAGCTGTATATAAAAAGCACATAATTTAGTGAGGCCATGTGATTGGCTGGGAGCTGATGGCTGGCTATTTCAATATGACTGCAGGTAACGTTAAATTTGTTATTTTTTCTGTCAAGGTCCTATATTAAATATTGTCAATGAATTCGGAAAAAAGGTGTGTCAAATAAACTTAATCATCGGTAACCAAAATTTTTATGACTCAGTGGGACTTATTGGTAAAATAAATGTAAAATAAAAACTTAATAAGAACTACAGTACTAGTTTATTTTGTTGCAACATATCAATTTGCTTCACTTTAATGTTTAACTCATTACGTTAAGCTTTACTTGTTGGTTTTGAAATTGAAAGCTAGAAATCCTTTTGTTTTTTTAATTTCAGGTATTAAGATTGTCTTTTAGATGTTACCTATTTATTTGTAACAATTTGGCCTTCTGCAATTGACAATACTCCCCATCCCTGGTTCAGAGGTTACAGTGACAAGATGGCAACCATTTCAGGCAGTGAATGTGAGACAGCGGAGTCAGGGTTCCCGTCCTTTGACCTTGAGAGCTGCGACCACATTAGGGCCCTGAGAGAGACATCAACTCCCAGCTTCTGGTATTAAAATGCTGTTTTGGAGAGTTGCATAAATGTTTCTGAATACAGCTCTAAATTATGTACCAGTAACAGAGGTGCATGAATGTGAGTTTTGGGTTGGAGTAGGAGTGGAAGAGGAGGGGGAGGCTGTCTCCTGGGCCCGTGAGCTGCTTTGCTTCTCTCCATCTCTGCTTGTAAGCTCAAAATGTCCAGGCTTGTATAGTAATGCTTGTGAGTCGTGTTATTGTTTATCACGGATTTGTCTTTATATTTTGGCCTTCGTTTTTAAAAAATAACAGTGTTACATTGCATATAAAAAAATAGCCATGACAAAGGAAGAGGTATGTTAATTTTCCAAATGACATTCATGTTAAAGGTCTCATATTTTTCTCCTTTTCTACAGTTTAACATGGATCCTTGATGTCTTCATGAAACTTTGGTCCAAACAGCCTGTGAATAAAGCACAGCTGCATTCTTTCCAGGCTCACGTAACCCCTCTGTTCAGAATGGCTGGTTTTGAGGGCAGTCGCCTTAATATGCTAATGAGCCATAGCATAGCACCGTACGAACGGGGAATTCATACGGGGAATTTTCCCCCAAACATCACAGGCTAACGCACAACATGCAACTTAGCCTACCTTTCAGGCTTATGTTAGCACAAACAGAGGGGTAATGGGGTGGGTAAAGGACTGATTATATTCAGCTAGCTGTTAAACCTTTATTCCTGAATACACACGAACCCTTAAATCATGCTGGTTACCAGATAACCTTTACAACAGCAAAGCTCTTTTCCCCCCAACATCACAGGCTAAGGCACAACATGCTAACTGCAGCCTAGTTTCCGCAGTGGGACAGCCGCGACTTAGGCCATGTTTACACCACAATGTTTTCACCAGAAACGGAAAGGTTTTTCCTTTGCGTTTTCAAAAATGATCTGCGTCCACACAAAGACGCGAGAATGACTGAAAACGCTGTTGTGTGCATGCCAGTCCAGAAGATGGTGATGTAGGTTTGCAGTGAAACAGCAGTATTACAACATGCGTACACTTTCCGGTGAAGACAAACTTTTCGCAAACAACAATGATGAGTGGACGCACGAAGACACAGGAGTTTCTTTACTGGACAACAAATCTGTCTGGATAACAAACTGAGCATGGTAAGCAGCGTACATGTCGCTCGGTAGACGGCCGAATCTGTTGTTCCTGGTACGCGCACGCAGCCTTCATGTGAAAGAGTACTGTGCATGCGGTGACATCAGCGTTTCACCCTGAAATGCTGAATCCCGTCTACATGAAGCCGGACGCTGATACGTTTTCAAAACTCTCCACTCTGGACCCTGGTTTCAAAAGTTTGCGGATTCAGGCACTCCAGGCACTGGTCTCGTGTAAACGGGAGGAGAAAATACAATGAAAACTCCCCGTTTTCGGCTGAAAACATTGTGTCAGCACCACCTTAGCCTACCTTCAGGGCTAACATTAGCAGAAACGGAGGGGTCATGGGGTGGGTAAAGGACTGATTATATCCTGACAGCTGTTAAACTCTTCTTGACTGGGGTGCTGGTTTGGCGGTTTCTACACAGGTAGACCAATCAGGTTAGGTATGCAAATAAAAATATACTGTTACGTAATAGTATATCCACAGACTTAACAGCTCGCCAAATACCATGACTTTACATTTATGCAGCCTGCTGAATGCAGGTTTTGTTGTCTACTCTCACATGTTGTGGCCTGGCAGGAAGGTCAAATACCAAAATGTGTTCAAAGCCTTAAAAAAGTGTTTTTTGCATAATATGTCCCCTTTAAGCTTCTTTTTGCCCTTGGCGCAGAGAAACCAGACTTGGCCTGTAAAGAGCTGATAAGGCTGTGAATTTACTAGTATTCGTCCAGAGCCAGCTCCTCGAACCTGGAGGAGTTGTTCCTGCACCCAGAGGACAGTACAGTGAATCTGAAATGGAGCTGATGTGTTCTGTGCTGTACTGTCACAGCCGAACAAATAAATACTGTGTGGTGAGAGGGGGACATTGACATTGAATGTTCTTTAAGGTGGACATCACTTCATATTGATTAAAAGCTTATAATGTAAGATTTTAGTTTTGATAAGTCATTTTAGTGCTGTTATTATAATGAAGCTACATTGAACAAGGGCGAGGTAATATGTGAGGTTTTTTTAAATGTATTGAATTAATTTCAAACAAGATACAGGATAAGACAATAAAATCTATATTAATTAGGTTTATGCAGGGCTAAAATAACATTACATGTGTATTCAAACACTGTCCAGCCATTCTGTCTCTTGAAAAATATATTTTCACTTTCCTCCACAAATCGCAGAATTTGGCTGAGTTGAGCATTTTTCTTTGGTTTGCTTCCTCCTTCTGTGCCTCCCCCGTAGTCCCCTCGTGCTCCCGGGGAGGCCCGCCTTACTAGAAAGCCTCTGGTCTGGAGGTAAAAACTCAAATTCATGGAAAAGAGCTCTTTCATGCAACTTTTAATTTGTGAGAGAACTCCCTAATATTTATGATGTCTCTTTCTGTCCAGCTCAGTTCTGAGGATCTCTCCATGGTCTCCAGGCTTTGCTATGAAGATGTCTACTCTGGAAACAGAGGTACTTGTCCCTAAGTTTTATGGCTATAATCTGAAGTATGCTCTGGAAGTATGAAACATGAGCTCATAGTGTAAAAGTAAATGTTGTTCAAGAAGATAATTACAGCAGACTAAGGAGAAGAATCAGCTTTTCAAGTGGAAAAGACAAGCTGATAAAACTCTCTGCTGAGCACAGCTGTGCAGATAGACAGCACAGTGAAGAGCACAGCATTGTTTCTCACTCATCCTGCAGATGGCTGGCTCTTCTTGCTCTTGGCTTTTGCCCGCAGGTTAATTATTTGTGCCACAATGGCTGGATCTGCTCATTGTAGGGATCTATGTATACCATGAAGACATAGCCTCATATGACCTGGCAGCTCAGTGGAAGTAATCTACATATAAACAATGTTATTGTCCGCAAACAGAAAATAGATCATGCCTTAAAAATAACCTCAGAGTAGTTTATCTTGATGGGAAGCAGAAGAAATCAGCTCGCAGCTGTCATGATGGTTCTTGGTTAAATCTTGCTGACTGGCAGATACAGAGACACCCTGCAAACTGAAGACAAAACACAAACATAGTAGATCATCCAAATTAGATCAAACCATCGCATCTATGGAAAGTTTCCCGGCCTTCACCAGAAAAATTAGATATATTCTACCGCAAATGTTGCAAGGAGGAACCACCCAGGCATGATGAAATACATAATTGACGCTCTGAGTCATCCAGCAGCTGGGAAATAAAACATATTCCACTAATTATTCATCCTGAAGGCAGAGCAGCACACAGCAGTAATTCCTTTTTGAATGTTACATGAGCCAAAATAATTTAGCTTCACTGTTTACATAAACTCCTTGTTGGGTACGTGCCTGATGTCGCAGCACATGAGCGATTGGACGGATGTAATGCAGGTTTAATTTCATGTTAGGTTTCATTTCTGCATGAGCGTCAGAGGAACAGAATTAAACACTGACTGGTGGAAGCTCATTAATTAAAGTACCTACAGCGTAAAGAGAAATAAGATGATGTTACCTCCGTCAAGAAGGAATGTTTTTGCTGACATTTGTCTGTTAGCAAGATAGCTTGAGAAGTTAAGAACACATTAAAGTTATTTTTATTCTACAAAACATGATAATATACATAACAGTCAAATGTTAATTATCTATGCAGCCCATTTCCCAATGGGCAGTCCCAATTGTCCACATGTGAGTATCCACAAAATGTCCACGTGGAACCCCTGTGCACAGGAAAGGGGGACACTTTTCACAATTATGAATTAGTAAGTGATAGCATGCAGAAAGAAAGTAATAGAATAGCATAATAGAAAGCAGAAAGAAAATAATAGAAAACAGATAAAAAGCATCTGAACAACTACTTGTCTGTACTTGTACATCTGTTTGTTGGTAATGGTTATTTCCATTTATTTTCTCCACAAAAATTAACAAAGAATGTATATATTAGGGGCCATTTAACCAGAAAACTTAAAATTCAGTGTTAGCTTTTTAGTTTTAAATTCTGTTGTAGGCCTCTTTAACTCTTGTTCTCCACTGTGTCAGTGTTAGAGGCTGCAGGTTTCTTCTTCTTCTTGGCAATAAGGAGAAGAACTCTTAATAGCAGAATCTTATTTCTGTCCACTATATTTTGTGGTGACATCCCTAATAGAAAGTAGACCAACAGCAACAAAAGGTAATTTGATAGTCAAACAGTTAACTACTTATTTTCTGATGTTTTACCAATCTAGGTGGTACCAAATGTGGAAGTGACAACAGGAGTCTTGAAAAATCTCTTCTTAATTTTCCATTTGAATTCCCTCCTTGTGGGGCTATTTCTAACTTTGTGTCCCTCTTTACACAAACAAATACAATCCTCTTCAGAAATGATATTATTCATCTCCAGTTCCCATTTCTCCTTAACATCGAGGCTATTATTAAATGATTCTTCTTGTAATATTTCATAGATGTGAGATATAGTCTTCTTTTTAATTGTTCTTTTAATACAAAAAAGTTCTCTATATTGGATGGTAAGGTGCTCACTTTGTCACACTCTTTATGTTTCTGTAAATAATGTCTCAGCTGCAGGTACTTGAAAAAATCAAGGGTAGGTAGATTGTATTTAAGTTTAAGCTGTTCAAATTATATTAAATCTTCTCCATCAAACAATTAACCCAGTGCAAGAACACATTTTGATGAAATTTTCAAGGGAAGTTGGTCATAGTGCAAGAACAGAACTGAAAAGATTTTGGTAGTAATTCAAGTCTGTTTGCTGACATTTTTTAAAGGATTTGTTAACATTGTGAGATAAGGCAGTTTTCCAGATTTTTTGCCAATAACATTGAAATTTTCCGGTAATGTTGTTCATGGCTCAAGGGAGAATTACTTAGATTTTGAAGGTAATCTGGATGCTGATCAAAGAATGTTTTAAAGGATTTGTTAACATTGTGAGATTGGGCAGTTACTGAGATTTTTGCTAATAACTCAGTAAGTTCCCAATGGATTTTGATGACATTTTTGGGGAATGTTTGTCATGGCACAAGGAAGTTTTTCATACATCCTTTGATGCTCTAACTTGGACACATCTTCAGTGTTGTATCCTGGTATCATCAGGTGTTTCGGGTCGTACAACATACACCCTCCACCAGGTGACCCGACCGGGGTTGATCAAGCCCCGGCCTGTGTCCAAGTAGCCTACTGCTACTGCCCCCACTGCTCTCCCCTTCTCAGCCACAGCCATCTAGACGCCCTCTCTGCTGCCTCCAAGTTGCTATTGATGGCTTTCCTCCTTCTCAGTCCAGTGATGCCCAGGGTCCCGTAAGCCTTGCTGAGGGTGTGGCTGGCGAACCCCCTGCAGCCCACCTCCACTGGCATGCACTTGGTTTTCCAGCCATTCCTTCCTAAAGAATTAATTAGATTTTGGTGGTGATCCAAATCTGGATGTGGATTAAGGATTTTTTTCAAGGATTTGTTAACACTGAGAGAAAAGGCAGTTTCCACATTTTTGTGGACTATTGCATCATGGTAAAAAAAAGTAGGGATGCACGATATTATCGGTTTGATATCAGTATCGGTCAATATCAGCCTAAAAGTTAAGTATTGGTATTGGCCGATACTGAAATTTTTGCAGATATTTACAGCCGATATATCAGCCACACATTTTAAAATCAAGGGTTTCATTTTTGCATGAGGTAAATGCTGTTTTTCTTGTTTTACATCTGTTCCTCACAAAAATATACTGTAACACTGAAAGAAACAAGTCCATTTTTAGTCAGTAAAGAGCTTGTGCTCTTGACCAGAAATATCGGTTTCGGCGATAATGCATTGAAAAATATCGGCAAAAGTCCAATATTGTGCAGCCCTAGTAAAAAGGTTAACACATAGGCACTTAAGGAACCAGTAAGGCCTCTGATTAATAGTTTTAAGCCATTTATAGGTTACTCCAGCTGCTGATAGTGAGCGTTATTTTTGGACTAATTTCCAAAGTGAAGCATCACCATTTTTCCTCCTCTCCTTTAATCTCTCCTTGTGAGCTAGCTGACACCCACATGCCCTGAGATAATGTTTATAAGCATTGTTTAAGGCATTAGCTTTAAAAACAACTTTCACCCCAGAAAAAACATTATTCTATACATTTGTCAACCAGCGTCATAAAAATTGCTCTTGGATCTGAAAGCGTCCCTGCTCATAGTGACTCACTCTGACAGAGCCGGCTGATGACTTAGTGCATTATTCAACAGATTTTACAAGGAGAAATATGCACTCTTTTAGCACTGTGACATAACCTGCCAAGCACCATTTAAGAGTAACATCAAGTAACAGGCTGAAAGAGACAGAAGAAACTATTGCCAACCTCTCTGTCCGTCTGTTTTTTGACAAGAATGCAAATTTCTGAAATAGGTGTCCAGGACTTGTGAAGCTGAAGGTGAAAAACAAAACATCCCAAACACTCCATACCTAATGTTATGATTAAGTCAAACTTTTTTTTGCATTAGTTTTAAATCCTTGAATGGATGTATTTTAATGTCTATATAATACCCTACTTATCCACCATCTGAAAGTGCTCTTCAGATGCATCTTGACTGACATAATGAGATGCAAACATGAATTTTTCATCAAAGACTGTGGGATGCCTGCAGTGCTCGACAGAATGACAATTAAAATGCACAAAAAATTACCTCTTCTGGGTTTTTCTAAATAATCCTGTGGATCCTAGGTAAACAATGATTACGCCACTGAAGTTCAGTATAATTTAAGTCGGTTTGATCAGGTTTATATTGTCTTCAAGGCCCTGCAGAGCCCTGTTAGGTTGCTGTTTGGTCCATTGCTCTGACTGACGTTGGTTTTGCACCAACACTTCTCTCCTGCTTGAGCTGCCTGTGGTTGACCTCTCAGCTTTCCGCAAAGACACACGGCCATATGCAGCCATCTCTATCACACAATTTTCCAGTGATGATTTTAACTAACCCCAAGTCCAATGAAGTCTGGACGTTGTGTAAAATGTAAATAAAAAACAGAATACAGTGATTTACAAATCCTTTTCCAAATATATTCAGTTGAATTCACTACAAAGAAAAGATATTTAATGTTCAAACTGATGAATTTCATTGATTTTTTTGCAAATATTCTCTCATTTAGAATTTGATGCCTGCAACATGTTCCACAAAAGCTGGGACAGGGGCATGTTTACCACTGTGTTACATCACCTTTCCTTTTAACACTCAGTAAGCATTTAGGAACTGAACACACTAATTGTTGAAGCTTTGTAGCTGGAATTGTTTCACATTCTTGCTTGATGTATGACTTCAGTAGCTCAACAGTTTGGGGTCTCTGTTGTCATCTTTTGGGCTGCATAATGCTGCACACATGTTCAATGAGAGACAGGTGTGGGCTGCAGCAGGTCAGTCTAGTACCTGCACTCTTTCACTCTGAAGACACGCTGTTGCAACACGAGCAGAATGTGTCTTCATTGTCTCTGAAATAAGGAGGGACGTCCCTGCATGTACCTTTCAGCACCAATGGAGCCATCACAGATGTGTAAGTTACCCATGCCATGGGCACTAACACCCCCCATACCATCACAGATGCTGTCTTTTGACCTTTGCTCTGATAACAGTCTGGATGGTCCTTTTCCTCTTTAGCCCGGAGGACACCACGTCCATGATGTCCAAAAACAGTCTGAAATGTGGACTCAGACCACAGCAGACTTTTCCACTTTGCCTCAGTCCATCTCAGATGAGCTCGGCCCAGAGAAGCCAGCAGTGTTTCTGGGTGTTGTTGATATTTGGCTTTGTCTTTGCATGGTAGAGTTTGACCTTGACCTTGTAGATGTAGAGATGAAGTGTGTTAACTGACAATGGTTTTCTGAAGTGTTCCTGAGCCCATGTGGTGATATCCTTTACAGAATGATGCTGCTTTATAATGCAGTGCTGCCTGAGGGATCAAAGGTCACAGGCATTCAGTGTTGATTTTAGGCCTTGCAGCTTACATACAGAGATTCCCTAATTCCCTAAATTCCTTGCAGTTGTGAATTAAGAAACATTGTTCTTAAACTGTTGGACAACAAACAAGCCTTTTTGGGATGCTTTTTTGACACCCAATCATGACTCTCACCTGTTTGCCAATTATCTGTTCACCTGTGGTACCTCCATACAGGTGTTTTTGAACATTCCTCAACTTACCCAGTATTTTGTTGCCCCTGTCCCGGCCTGGTTTAAATTTTGCAGGTATCAAATTCAAACTGATTGAGTATTTTCAAAAATAAAAAACAAAGTTTAAAAGTTTAACATTAAATACTGTATCTTGTTATGTAGTGTATTGAATTGATACATTCACCAGGGAACATTTTTTACTTTGCTTGTAAAAGTTCTTTTTTTTTCAGGAGATTTTTTATTTACTTATGGTACTGCTCTCACAAGTTTTAGTTTTCACTTATGTGAGTAGCAAAAACATCTGAATTTAGGGTTCTTAACATGTAAAAACTGATAGGTCCCCGGGATTGAGCCTTGTGGCACGCCACTCATGGGTATGTTCCAATTATAAGACCAAAACTGCTACCTGTCTTTAAAGTACCTGAAAAAAACAAAAAAGTTCATTACCTCTGCCTGTTTGCATTTGCTCTACAAGGGCAATTAAGTGCCATTAACAAGTTTAAGTTTTCTTTTAGTCTTTCCACAAACATGAAAACAAGATAAATGAAATTAAAAATGATTACTGTGCTACATTCCTGTTAAGCTTGTTCATTTAATCTATCAACCCTGTAACCAGTTATTTTTAGATATTATATTTTCCCTCATGTTTTTTTTGGTTTATTGCTTTTTTTCTAAAAGTGCTGAGAGTGTTAGTGGAGTGGAGTGTTAAAGTAAGAAATGTCCAATAAAAGCCTGTACCCACTGCACAAATTGCTAAGTGGTACATGCACAGTCCCCGCACTTAAACCACAGTATGATAATTATTATTCTTTGCTTGATATTGAAACAATTGAGTTTCCATTTACTTGTAGTTTTAGAGACTAAGAGGATCGACCATAGCTCTCATTTTTGTTTAAAATCTGTCAAAGATGGTCTTGATTTCTCAGAAGTGAAGCCTCGGCCGGAGTGTAAAAAGGTCTCTTAAGGCTGTGAGCTTCAGTCTGACGCATACAGAAAAAAGCTCTCAGCGCCTCAATTTTCTACTCCAGCCACATTCAGCTAATGCTGCCTTTCTGTTTTCTTCTAAGTGGCTGAATATTCATAAGATGCTTTTTTTTCCCAAATTCTCAGACTGCCTGATGTTTCCTCACCCTTGAGTGATTGAGTGAGCACTCTGCTGAGACCATGGATGCAGCTGTGCAGTGAAAGTCTGGATCAGAGCAAGCATCTGACAAGTTGATGAAAAAAAATATTCAATAATCTGATCAAAAATACACCAAGAAATGCAAATAAAACTAGTAACAAGTGTTGTCTAAATGCTTGGCTAAAACTCTTTCCTTCCATGTAATTATATCTTGTAATGAGTCTGTTGAACGTACAGTAATGCAGTAATGCAGGCTACATTCTGAGTAAAAGGACTGTGTTATGAAGAGCCTTGCTGTGCAGAATTTTAGTTCAGGACTCCACAAGGACAGATCCAAGCAGGTCAGTTCCTTTGAGAGGACGTTGTCACATCTTACATCTTCTCTAAGTCTACAAACCCCAATTTCAATGACGCTGGGATGTTGTGTAAAACATAATGCAGTGATTTTCAATTCTTTCTTTATCACCCATATTCAATTGATTACACTAAAAAGACAAGAAATTAAGGTTTTTCATCTTACAGAATGTTGTCTGATTTTAATGCAGTGCCTGTGGGATCAAAGGTCACAGGCATTCAGTGATGGAGATTTCTCCAAATTCTGAGTCTTTTGATGGTATTATGGACTGTAGATGATGAAATCTCTACATTTAATGCTATAGTGTGTTAAGAAATATTCTTAAACTATTGGACTATTTGCTCACACAGTTGTTCACAAAGTGTTGAACCTTACCCCACCCTTGCTTCAATCAATCAATCTCAATTAATCTTATTGGTATAGCGCCAGTTCATAACAAGTGTTATCTCGAGACACTTCACAGTAGAGCAGCCTGGAGAAAAACTCTTCATTTTGTGGATATACATATATTCATATATACATATGTACATATAAAATACACATATATATATAAACATTGTTACGGCCCTGGCCGCACATTATTATAATGTGCTGTATTTAAAGATAGTTGTGGAGATGGTCTCCTGGGGAGTGTTTGTGTGTGAGTGTGTGAGAGTGCTTGAGGAGTGAGTGCTCTTCCAACAGGAGGATCTCTGCAGCAACACTCAGGCCCTGTTTACACGGAGACGCTCTCACCTGAAACGCAGGGAAGGTTTTTCCTTTGTGTCTTCAAAAACGATTTCCATTCAGACGGAGACTCAAGAACGACGGAAAACGCTGTAGCGTGCATGCCAGTCCAGTAGATGGCGATGCAGGTTTGCAGAGAAACAGCGCTGTTACAACACACGTACGAAGAAGAAAAACTTTTCACAAACAACAATGGCGAGTGGACGCACGAAGATGCAGGAGTTTCTTGTCTGGACAACAAATCTGTCTGGATAGTTTTGTCTGGATAACAAACCGAGCACGGTAAGCATCACACATGTTACTCGATAGACGGCCGAAGTTGTTGTTGTTACAGGTATGCGTGCGCAGTCTTCATGTGAAAGAGTACTGCGCATGTGTAGACGTCAGCGTTTCCCCCTGAAATGATGAATCCTGTTTAGATGAGGCCGGGCATTTTGAAAACTCTCCGCCTTGGACCCTGGTTTCAAAAGTTTGCGGATTCAAGCACTCCGGGCACTGGTCTCATGTAAATGGGAGGCTAAAACGCAATCAAAACTCTTCGGATACGGCCGAAAACGGAGTCGTGTAAACAGGGCCTCAGGTGGCTGGGCGTGATTGGCTGAGGTGCTGGATCTGCTGAGGGAGAAGCTGCTCAAATAACCTCAATCAGGAGATGGAAGTCGGCGTCTTCTGACAGCAGCAGCAGCTCCTCGTCACTGTCGTCCTCCAAACTTACTTGGTTAACTGCGCAACTGAAATTGGTAGTTCTTATTTGTTTTTTGTATTAGTTAGTTCGTTCGTGGTTTCAGGTAATTCCTTATTTTGAGTGCCAGCCTTTGCCGCCTTTTGTTTTTGTACCCTTTTGTTTAAGATCTCGGCTTTTTAGTTTGTTTTCTTGTACATACCTTTTTGCCTTTGGCTTGTTTTTTTTTTTTTGTTTTGTAAATAAATTGTGTAAACTTTGATACTTGTTTGGTTATTTAAGATTTGGAGACCAAGAGTGATTTTCTTTTCTACCTTTTTCCCTTTTAAATATGTTATGCACCTTCCCCCCCTAGACGGGTGCGCAACAAACATACATACATCCAACACCCAACATGAATCCATCATGGCGGCGACAAAAATCCTCTGTTTAACAGCAGGAAATCTTGAATGTGGACTGAAGTAAGAACAAAAGCTAGTGATAGATCCATGGGCTAATCATAGACCTGACTTCATATTTGTTTCTGCTGAATTAACCCCTTGAGATGCAGCATCTCATTTTCAGGAGGGTCCTCATGTCTGTATGATTGTGGTGACAGTTTTATAGAAGTATAATCAATAATATTATAATCACATTTGTCTCCGTTGAGTATAAATTCATTAAAGGTAAGCCTCTAGAGATGTGGTATCTCATTTTCAAGAGGGACCTCTTGGTGCTAAAGGTAGTTACCATGGATGTATAATCAACCATGGATAGAGAGCTCATGTTCATGTCTACATTAACAGCTATAATGATTTTAAACTGGAATGGGGCTGAAGAAATGGCCAAATATTTGTTATATCTGTAATTGTAGTTATTGAGGCTTCGTAACTCCACAGCAGCAGGCGGTCTACACCAAGGATCCCAGGCCACCTTACGTGTGAACATCTGAGCCTTTCAGGGATGCTCCTGTTATACCCAATCCTGACTCACCTGTGGACTGTTTCAAACAGGTGTTTTTTGGGCATTACTCAGCTTTCTCCGTGTTTTGTTGCCCCTGTCCCAACTGTTTTGGAACATGTTGCTGGCATCAAATTTAAAATAAGTGAATATTTACAAAAAACAATCATTTTGTCAATAAATACTTTGTATTTGTAGTGTGTTTAATTGAATATAGATTGAAAAGGATTTGCAGATCATTGTATTTTGTTTGTCCTTGTGTTTTACGCATCATCTCATCGGAATTTTGGGTTTGTAGCTGCTTGAACATGCAACATGTAAGTTGGACAATCTGTCCTGTGATGTCAGGGGCAAACAAACTAAAAAGATATTTTAAGAGAAAAATCATCTATTTGTTCGGTCTCCGGTGTCAGAGGGAAATATTGGTGAGAAGGGAGCATGCAGAGCCACGGTGGCGCAGCAGGTAGCTGGAACAGACTCCAGCCCCCTGCGTCCAAATGGAAGGTGTCGGCACTGGTGTCGGCTAAAATGGTTATATTACATAACAGCCCTGATTTTCACAACCAGTGAAGTAATGTACTATTCTGTACATTACTTCTTGTCAAAATAAGACTGCTGTCCTTTTCGCCTGTTGACGTGGCTATCAGACGAGGATAATCCTTCTTCTTCCAATGACTGGCATGTGCGCTGATGCACCAACACTACTCTTCTAAATGAAGAGTGTAAAAGCAAGAGAAATATAACCTGCTGAGCTATGTATGTGTGTGAGTCTTACTTCAATGCTGTTTCATTATGTTAATGTCTTTAAAAACAAACTCAAGACCTACCTTTTTAGTCTGGCTTTTACCTGAATTACCTTTTAGTGTTTTTATTCTTATTACAGCTCCTTTTTATTATTATTTTATCTTATTTTATTTTTATCTTATTTTTTTTCAGTTTTATTTTATTTGACCTTTTACTTAATTTCAATTTATTTTTATTTTATTTTATGATATATTTAAGTACTTTAACCTAACCTCCAGTGTTTACTCATTTTAAACCTTTAAGATGGTGTTTCCTCGGTGCGTACTGGGCACAGCAATGTTCCTGCTTTATTATTGTCTTTTATTTATGATGCATTTTATCAACACTGGTTACGGATTGTAGGGTGGATGGGTTCGGGGCTGGGTGGAGTGGGTTTGGGTCATAATTCCTTTTATCTTATTTTAAATTATCTGTCTGTAAAGCACTTTGTGCTACATTTTTTTGTATGAAAAGTGCTATATAAATAAATTTTGATTGATTGATTGATAACTGTAAATTAAAAGATACTTGCAGTAATTTAAGTATTCACCTTTAGAATTACATGTAATTACTAATCATATAATATTAGATTATTATTGTGTTTTTTAAAGGTAATTTAACACATATCGATCATATTCATATGTAATGTTACATAAAATATGATGTAATTTTACAGATCTTTCTTGATAATGATAATGAAGAAATGTATGTAAATTTACAGAAGTCTGAAGTGTTTTCCACGCTGTAAAAAAAAAAACTGTAAAAATACAGTGAAAGCCCTGGCAGCAAAGTTTCCAGACCGATTCAGTAAAATTACAGTTATTGTACGTAGTTTGTAATACGGTTATTTACTATAATTTTACGGTATCCATCTGAAAACTTTGCTGCCAGTGCTTTCACTGTTTTTTACAGGTTTTTTTAAAACTGTAAAATTACAGAGATTAAGCTGAAGGGTGTCCGATTTTTAATGTTTTTTGACGTTATATGTATGTTATTTTACAGTATGGGCATTTATCAACTATAATATAGTGTATTTTAATAGATTTTGACTGTTGAAATCTACTCTGTACTTTTACAGTTATTGTCTGTAGTTTAGTGATACAGTTATTTACTGTAATTTTACGGAATCCGTCTGGAAACCTTGCTGCCAGGGCTTTCACTTTATTTTTAAAGTTTTTTTTAAAGTGAAAGAAAATCTTTAATATAACAGTATTTCACTTTTTATTTTTTACAGATTTTTTTAAATTACAAAAATAGACCGTGATTTTAAATGTCAAATGTAAAATAACAGATAATCTTTGTAAATGTGAAAAACCACTATAATTCTGTTCTTTTACAAAAAAATCCATTAAAATATATATTTTGTTAAAATACATTTGCAAAAGTATCGTTATATTACAAACATTTATCTGTTATTTTGGAGATTAAACTGTTAAATTCAACTTTAAAACTATTTAAAAAATAAGAAATCATATAAAATTACATTTTAAAAAATAGTAAAAGAACTATTTAATTTGCAATTTTATTAGAATTTGTTTGTTAATTGACTGATATCCTCAGTGAAAATAACCACATTACTGTAAACCCAGATTTTGTTTCTACTTAAACTTCCGAGTAATCATTACTAATTGTTTTATGTTTTGTATAAACCTGCTTTCATTACTAAACAACATTAGTTGTTTGTATTATTTAGCTGGGGAGATGTATTGCACTAATCATGTTCAGTAGAGATAACTCTGTATGTTTAGTTTTATAAGAAAGGGGCGGGGCTAATTCAAAATCCTGCGCGGTCTCGTGACGACGCAGCGTCTGACGGTGCGTCAACGGCTCTCTACACTTGGCGGGACACGTACAGACACCGGCGGCAGAGTGGATCCTTAACAAGAGGCAAAGTTACTCCGAATGAAGTGGTAAGTATATAAAATAATTGTTTTAGTGTAATTATCTTTGTTGGATCTTTTAATGCCCAAACGCTTTGAAAGAACTTGTTGATGCTTCTTTTTTCTGTGAAATGTTAAAGTGTGAGTTGATGCAGATGTGTACAGATGCTTATGGCTAACATTAGCTAACGTCCACCCAGAATAGTGTCAGCCAGCCTAAATGTTAAAGTTAGCTTAGTGTTAACAGCCTGAGGACGGCTCACATACTGGCGAGTGTGCCCAACTGTGTCATTTCCGTCATTTTGTGCAGTATTAAAGCAGACATTGTTGTGGCCGAGAGATTCTCCTCTATTAAGTCCGCCATTGATGTGTCCCAGCGCACAGGTACTGAGCGAAGTGTGTCTGTCTGTGCGCCTTTGAGTCCCTGCACCGGGATAAGGGCACGGCACCGTCATGGCGCACGCCGTCCGACACTCGGCCGACCGGCGGGGGTGCTGCGTTAGAACGCCGGTCCCGGGCGGGACGGAGGGACGCAGCAATGAGCACTGATATCCGACCAACACGGCGCAGAGCCGGCACAGACTGCGCCGTTTGGCAGCCCGCAGCGCGACCGGTGTGCATCCCGCGGCTCCTCTGACCCTCACCAGAGTCTCTGTGGACTCAGAGGACAGAGAAGCTAAAAACTGGCTCTTTGTCTTGTATTTAACTCTGATTTATGGATGTTATTTCTGCATGTTTTCGCAATATCTGCAGAAAATGTGCGGGTTTTTTTTTTTTTTTTTTTTTTTTTTTTTTTTTACATCAAATGATAATTTCTTCGTTTTTTACATCTTGTAAACTGTAACGTGCATCATGTGTGCTCCTCCCATGACCTCTGTGTGACCTCTGTGTGACCTGCAGCAGGGGGAGAGCAGGACACTGCTGCATCTTTAGCTGTGAGCTCACCTGTGGCATTCAGAACCTTTTCAAACAGGTTATACAGCTCATCTAATCGATGTTTTGATAAACTCTTTCACTTTAAAAACATCAGCTGCTGCTGTTAAGGGATGGAGGGTCAAACTGTTTTAAACTGAGGCATGTTGGTGAGAAAGCTTCATCAAAGACAAGAGGAACCGAGAAGATGGTGAATTCAGCAGTATTGTGACCTCATATTTGAAATGGGGATTTTTACACAAATATATCAGGAGGATGTTTTTTAATTACCATGTCTGCTGTGATGTGATAGCTGTCAGTCCACTCTCTGTCATTCAGTAACTACAAACCCAGCACCACATAGATCACAAGACTACCTCATGATTGTTATAAAATTGTGCATTAAAAATGATCAGAATGCAGGAAAGAAATGATTTAAGTTTAAAAATATCAGGTGAAGATCCTCTGACCTCCATTTCACCTGATTATGTTAAATGAACTGTTGAGCTTTTTTACTGATAATTTTGTCTTTATACACAGTAACTTGTGTTATTGTGTATAATCCCCAGAAGACTACAGAGCCAACTGCGATCTGAACACAGGTGCTCAGAGGGCTTCCTGTCATACTTGGGGACAGCTCCACAAACTTCTTCAAAGCAGGCTTTGTGAGTAAGCTCCTTCTTTCTTATAATTTTCACCATGACACTTTTACATTGATTAGAGTTGTTTTTCAAATGAGAATTCTAATGTAATGATTGTGCTCTGGTGATGATGATTCCTTTCGTGACCTCGACATCAGGATACTTCTCATTGAGCGTTAAGGTAACGTGTCTACATCTTCCCTGCATCTCAGCCCAGCCTCGTTGAGAATCATCATTGTGTGAGAAATCATGATGGACAACATTCAAGATCTGCTGAAGGCAATGTGCGTTCTGTTTGGACTCACATATGCATTCCATCTTTACGACCCCAAGACTATGAAGCTCACGCTGCAGTTCATCAATAGATACTATACTGCTCTCATTGGGCCATACTGACCTTAAACTGAAGCTACAGACTTTGAGAAAACAACACAAACACATACAAGACCCACACAAACAACACAAACACATACAAGACCCACACAAACAACACAGACACTTACAACACTCGCACAAACAACACAGACACACACAACACAGACACTTACAACACTCGCACAAACAACACAGACACATACAACACTCACACAGACACACACAACACAGACACTTACAACACTCGCACAAACAACACAGACACATACAACACTCACAACACAGACACTTACAATACTCGCACAAACAACACAGACACACACAACACAGACACTTACAACACTCGCACAAACAACACAGACACATACAACACTCACACAGACACACACAACACAGACACTTACAACACTCGCACAAACAACACAGACACATACAACACCCAGACACACACACAATCAACACAGACACAGATACACAGACACACACACAATCAACACAGACACGGACAACACCCACACAGAACTGTTTCAGTGATTTGAAATGACCCTTGTTTTCAGATTACTCTTTTAGGTTGCATGTATTGATGTTAACCTGGTGTTTATTATAATATGTTTGGCTGTATTTTGAGCGTTTTGCCATTTTCCTTAAAAATAAAATAGATTGGAGCATTTACAGGTGTTTTTTTAATTCTATGTAATTTAATTGAAACAATGATTTATACAATGTTTTAAAAAAATCAAACCCTAATTACATTAGAGGAAAATACAGTACTTGTAATACATGGTGAGTATTAATTACTAGTCATATCAGCTAGTTTTATCTAATGATGTTGAGTACAATCAATCAATCAATCAATCAATCTTTATTTGTATAGCGCCAATTCATAACAAGTGTTATCTCAGGACACTTTACAATAGAGCACAAAGCTCTTCATATTATGGATACACATATATACATATATAAAATACACATATACATATATATACAAATATATACATCCAACACCCAACATGAATCTATATAGCCAATCATGAATCCCTCCATCATGACGGCAAGAAAAAACCTTCTGTTAAGCAGCAGGAAATCTTGAATGTGGACCCCAGTCTCACGATGAACAGCAAATCCACACGATGCTGTGTTGGGTGTGTGGGCAAAGGGAGGGAGGTAAGTGGAGACAAGTGGACTAAAGTAAGAACTAAAGCTAGTGACAGATCAATGGACCAATCATAGAACTGTCGTCGACAAATTTGTTTCTGCTGCAAACAAATGTATTAGAGGTTAGCCTCTTGAGATGCTACAACTCGTTTTCAGGAGGGTCCTCATGTCTGTGTGGTTGTGGTTATAATTTTATAGAAGTATAATCAATGAAAGTCTTACTGAAAATAAGAATTTATTATGTCTAATGTCTACATTAACAGCTATAATGATTATGAACTGGAATGAGATGGCCAAACATGTGTTATGTCTGCAATTGTACAGTACAGCTAATGAATATAAATACAGCATGTGTAAAAAGTTAAGGTTCCATGTTAATACAACTTAACATATTTAGTTTTAGCTTGTGTAAAAACGAAAATGGTATAGGGCAACTGGTTTCCACTTGATTTGTGAGTAAAGTCAACTAATTCGGGTTAAGAGTTTGCATGTTCTTCCCGTGCATGCATGGGTTCTCCGGGCACACCAGCTTCCTCCCACAGACCAAAAACATGCTCATTAGGTTGACTGGTGACTCTAAATTGCCCTTAGGTATGAGTGTGGCCCTGTGTGGACTTGCGACCGGTTCAGGCTGTACCCCGCTTCTCGACCAATGACAGCTGGGATAGGCTTCAGCCCCCCCTGCGACCCCGAAAAGGATAAGGGGTATAGAAAATGAATGTTTTATACTGTTATATTACATCTAATGTAAATGAATATACAGTCTTTTTACATACAATGATGTCATTAAAACAACTAATAACAGCAAATTTCCGTAAATTCAAACATGATTATTCGTATTAAACGTTTATTTACCATATTTATCTGTGATTTCATTGTTTTAAAACATGAAAATGATTCTAATTTAACAATAAAAACAACTTAAAAAGGCAAAATCTCCTGAAAATTACAACTATAAACCGTATTTTAATTATGGAAAATAACCATATTTTTATGAGAAAGTTATTTTCTGTTTTTTTTTTTTTTTGGCGCCCCAGCTGCTGGAAAATTACCGTTTTTTGACAAAATTTTTTTTACATTGTAGGTGCAGCCCTCAGGTCTTCAGGTAGGCTGCTCCATAAGCGGGGGCCGTAGTAGTAAAAAGAGTAGTAAGTTTTTGTTTTTTGTTTGTTTGTTTGTTTTTTCACAGTAAGTTTTTGTTTTATCTTTGGAAACTGTTAACAGAGAACTTCCTGAAGACCTGGGGGCTCTAATGGGCTCATACGGTAAAAGCAAATTAGATAAATAAGAAGGACTAAGACCATTAGGAGCTTTAAAAACCAGTAAAAGAATCTTAAAGTTTATCCTAAAAGAAACGGGTAGCCAATGCAGAGACCTTAAAATCGGTGTAATATGGGCTCTCTTTCTGGTTCCCGTCAGCATCGTGCAGCTGAGTTCTGCAGGAGCATGCAGGTAGATGTTTTTTCTGGAAGACCAGAAAGAAGAGCGTTACAATAGTCAACTCTACAGGTGATTAAAAACATGAATTAATGTCTCTCCATTGGCCTGACCTTTACAGTTATTGCACTGTCTTACGGAAAATGGTGGTAAACCTGTAAAAACATACAGAAAATTGGATGTAAAATTACAGTGAAAATACAACAAATTGTCATTAAAAAAACTGAATTTTAATGTAATCTTAAATTAGGTTTAATTAGCTGTAATTTCGAACGTAAACCTAAAACTACTGAAAAAATCTATAAAACTACTAGCATATCATTGTTTTTTTACAGTGTACTCTTGACATAACATATTCACATGCACTTAAAAACTCGAGGTAAACTCAGGCATATGCAGAAATCTTTTTCGTAATGGCATGTGTAAGCACCAGCCACAATCCTGACGTAAAGTTGATCTCAATCTGTCTGACTTCCAAGCTCTAACAATTCCATTTTTTGCCCAATCATTCTTTTTAGTTAATAGTTTACTGAGGGAGGGTAAGTTCAGGCTGCTTATAGGGACCTCTCTGTCATCCCTCCTCAAGCTGACTGACTTTCTGCTTATATGGGTCGTCCTGAAACAACAGCAGCCTCCAGAACACCAAGACCAAAAGCTGGTGCTGCTTCTGAGGGATGAAATATTCAGCATCCATCCACACCTCTGACAGAGAGAGAGAGTTGAGGACTTGAACTCCTTTCTCTTCCCACATCTCTCCTCCTGCTCTGCAACGAACACTCTAACTTACGCATGCAAGTCTGTTGCTAAGCAACTGTAAAATAAAGCGGTCGGCTCTAAAGTCAAAGAGAGAGAGAGGGAGAGAGACTGCGAGCAGAGAAAGAGAGTTCACAAGTACTGCAATCCACTACTGTTTGTTTGGCTCTGTGCATGATCCCACCACAGCTCGCTCCCTGTACCATCTGTGGATCTGTGAGGACTTGTGACTTTTGGTTCCCCGTCAGCCGAACCAATCGGCGTCGGCTTGGGAGGCGGGGCCCAGCGGTTCCCTAGGTTACCTGTGTGATTGACGTCCAGCCTCCTGCAGCGGAGCGCGCGGCAGTGTACCACTGATGCTCCTGCTTCTCCCCCCCATCCCTCCATCCTCCCTGGGAGACAGTGTGGAGAAATCTGGACGAGAGGAGAGAGACGGAGAGGAAAGACCGGAGCAACAAAGAAAAGAGGAATGCTGATTCTGTAAAGTCCTTCTCTTTTGTGTTTTTTTACCGGAGGGATGAAAGCTGGAGAGCGTGAGGAAGCCGGCTGACGGGGAGAGGAGCAGGATTCCTGAAGAAGGGGGATTTGTGAGGTAAGAGAAGCCCCCCACTCCACTTTTCTCTGTCTGCCTTGGCTTTCCAGTCACCTGTACATTATAGTAAAGCAGGTACACCAGCCTGTCTTTGGGCTGTTTGTTATATATCAGCGTGGGTGACACAGAAAGAGTCTCTGCATGCTGCGTGGTGTAACAGTATGAAACCAGCGGATGCCTCTTTTACAGTATCAGTTATGCAGAGGCTTTAGCTGAGTCAAGAGCTGCGGGTCTATATGGGACTATAGGAGCCAGAGTGACACCCTACATATGAGCCATATCATTAGTTTCAGGGCTACAGTTAAAGCTGAGGCTGGGATTTCTCAGCTCATCTACTGTATCTGCATAGGAGGAGGAGTATTAATTACATAACGCTCCATCTATACTCGTGTATCGGGGCTGTGCAGCATTGTACTGTCCTACTAGTCCAGAAAATCTTCACTGAAAGACAGAGAAGCTCTCTCCGGTGGGACAGTCTGGTACCCACTTTCCTGTCTGTCTCTGTACATGGCTGCGTGGGATTTCCTATACCTCACTCCTGTGGACAGATGTGTAACATAACAAGTGGGAAAAGAATGCAAAGTCTTGATGAAACATCAGAAAATTTCACAATGAAAGTAAAACTTATAGTGCATCACAGCAGTCTGTTGATTTTTTCTCAGTCTCTTAGCATCGATACCTAATATTACAACCTTAGAATTGTAGTTTGCTGCAGAGAAGCGCAAAAACTTTCAACAGGGAAAATGGCAGTATCATTTTGTCTGGCTAGATACTTGGTCCCCCTTTTCTCTTGTCCCATAGACCAGTGGTTCTCAACCTTTTTGGGGTCCTGGACTCTGCATATTTTTGATCTGCCCTGAGGACAACCCCCCCCCTCATGATCATCTTCTTTGTGTAACTGTGCTTATCATCATCTTCTTTGTTTGTAACACTCGCTTAATTTCAAGTTCTAACCTGAACCTTGCCAGTTAATGAGTTTTCCCACAACAGCTTCCTGCAGATGATTCACAGTGAAATCATAATTAAGATATTAATGGTGTATGCCTACTGAAACAGTAGGGGGCTCATATTTTGAAAAGGATGCAGATTGTGTGAAGTTTGTATTATACAAGCTTAAATAAATAAATTACACTTGTGAAACATGTGTAATTAGAGAAAAAAGTCCTGTTACCCGTCTGTAGTTCAGGTAGATAAAGGTCTCAGTCACATATGAGTAAATAATCCTATTTCTATAAATGTCATAGGATCTTTTTTAAATATATTTTTATTTGTAAGGACCCCTTGCAATTACACCATGGACCAGCAGACTCAGTTCAGGTCAGGATTGAAACTGCAGTGTTCTTTCCTTTTGTTTGTTTTTCTTTTACACTGAACTTTGTCAAGCCGACGACAGCCTGTCAAATATTGTGTAATATAGCCTCCCGCCACTAGTAGGGCTGTAGCTTTGGTCTTTGTTCCTGCCATCTGACTTACTAGTCCAGTAGCTGAAGATCGCCTGACTTCCAAGTAAGAAATTTTGAACATAGGGGGCAAATCTAATTTGCAGCTCGTACAATCCGACTTCCAAGATCAACTGGATTGCACCATAACATTGTTAAGCTCAAAACAGCCTAAAGTTGTATTTAGGCAGCTCAGATGAAAATGGCGTATGTACCAGAACAATTTGTAGCCCTATTATGAACACACTTGTGGATGTTAAGAGAACCAGAGGCTGGCGGTGCAAACTGTGCTAATGTTAGCTACACTCTGCTTGATATTTTCAGTTAACACTTCGTTAGCTTGTGTATTGCAGTGTTAATTTTGACAGTATTTTTTTAAATTTAGTTTTAGTTATAGCCTTTTGCCTAAAATATCTTTTAGTTTTAGTCATAATTTAGTCATCTAAATTGTTTTAATTTTAGTCTAGTTTAGTTGATGAAATTTCACGACATTTTAGTCGACAAAATCTCCTGTAAATTTCGCTGACTAAAATATGAAGTGTAGAGGGTAAGGCATTTTTTATGTTTCCTTGAATTTCTGAAGTCATGTTTTACACCTGGATAAAATGATAACTCTAATAACTCTTTACTGAATGCTAGTAAAGTCTGAATGTATACATAAACAGAAACAAATTGAACTTTTGTGTGAAATGCAGTCACCTTTATATAGGCTACCTGGCAGAGTATCTCAGTTACAATACCAGAACTGACAACAAACAGTGAGCCTGCTCTACATGAATATATCAATTCATAAAGAGAGGAGCTCTGATTGGATCGCTCCACAACTTATCCCACCACCACCAAGCTAAGGCAGTTGTGATTGGATATCCCTCTTAACTCATCCAACCTTTCCACACAACCAAAGTAGCTGTGATTGGACATATTCCTGACTTGTCCCTACTTTCAACATAACGAATTTAGGTCTGATTGGATTTTGTCTCTATCAGAGAGACCACCAGAGTTTGTATGAGCTTTCACACAACCTCAAATCGACCAAACTTTGATAAAAGCCACCCAGAGTTCATTAAGTATAGACCAAACATGACAAGTGACCTTAGCCTCAAACATTGTATCAAACAGCACCAGGATGGGCTAACCTTCTAGTTTTTGAACTTGCTCTGCAAAGCTGTTTGCACTTCTCATGAGAGAACTGTTTCCAAAGTTATACAGTGCTGAAAGCAGCACTCTGTGGAAATAGGATGGTTGCCACTCTATTTGGTGAAAGTCACTCCCAGCGACACATACAACCAGATAGACTCTTAAACTACAACAGTGAGATGTAGAAGTTAGATGTTGTTGCTTTGAGGCAAACATCTGTTTTAGTATAAAGTCATATCTAAAACAATGATATTTTACTTTTTCAACTTGCTGTAAGAGTTTACAGTTGATCTATCAGTACAATAACTTTTTTTAACTGCTTATTCCATTTTTAAAACAGTCATGGTATCTAGGACTGAAATATTTATCATTTCTGGATCGAAATCGCAATTTCAGACAACGCAATCATGTGATCACCATAGCTGCAATTTTTTGCAGCACTCCTGGCTGACCCAGGATCTGTTGTGTCAACTGTTTTACAAATTTGCAGGCAATTTGCATTTACGGAAGTGCTTGTAAGCAGGTCAACAACACAAAGCCTCTGTTTAGGAGTAGAAGTTGGAGTATCCCTTAAATAATGAAAACAGATTATTTATCATCAGTATTAGATGATGAATAATGTGTTATGTGCTTTTGATCATTGATTTCCTTACTGTTGTCTATACTGTAAACATAGTGAAGAAAATTGTGAATCGAATTGAAATAGCAATATGTGATACAAAATCGCAATTAGATCTTTTCCTAAAATTATTCAGCCCTAATGGTTTTTGTGTGTGATAAGCAGAAAACACACATGTAGGTGGAGGCTGTATACTTATTACATCATAAACCTCAAGAAGTAAAAAACTGAATATTTATATGGCCATTTTTTTAAAGAAGCTTGCAGCATTTCTCTGTGAATCAATAGTTTAGTAAAAGTGTCATGTTCCTCTGCTCCCCAAGCCCCTTTTAACAACATTAAAAGCAAAGGAAAATGAGTTTGCAGGACCGTAAAGTCATTTTTGCCTTCAAATTTAGTTTAATTTTAGGTAAGAAATTTAAAGAATAATTGTTTATTCAGTTTTAGTCAACCAGAAAACTTTTGTCATTTAGTCAAGTTTTCTCTCCTTAAGTAAATCGTATAGCTAAATTGTAAGATCGGTTAAAGAAAAAATTGCTAAACATTTAAGTAATTTTTCCTCCTGTTAAGTGTTTTTATTCAAGTTTTTGGTTAAAAACTAAATTTCTAGGGTGCTGGTATGGTGAAGTGGGTTACAACTGTGCACTTAACATATACTGAAGTTACCTCATTGCACTAGAGTGAACTGATTTGACTTTTGTGGTTATCCGAATCCAGATGTTAATCCGTGATCTTTTTCAGGCATTTGTTAACAAAGCAATGTAGGGAGATTTTCTTCATTTTTGACAGTAACTCACTGGACAATGTTGGAAGTGCCTTGGTGGAGGTTTGTGATCTTGGGGCCTCTAGTTTCTTTATATTACCAGCAGCAGTTGGAGTTATCAGTTTCTCAACCTAAAGGCGGTCAAAGGTACAGCATTTTGGTTTAATTTGATGCAAATACTCCCCCTTCTTCTGCCCTCTGTCACACTGTTTGACACACATAAGCTCCTCCTGCTCTTTCATGTCACCTTTCCATTTATTCTGACAGATAGGTTGAATGCAAAGTGGAGAAATATCATTGATTGTCAGTGTTTGACAGCAGACTAAAACATTTCAGTCTTGTTTTATATCATTAACTAAAACTAAACATTCCATCAGTATTAAAGATCTATTTTTGACACAATAGTTGTTGACAAAATTAACTCTGGTGACAAAGCTTTGCACCTCCAGGATTTCCCTTTAAGTAATGCATTAGTCACTGCAGGTCAGGCCACAGCCGGCCTCTCTGTGCCTTCAGGGCTCGACTTTCTGCTCGGCTGCTCTTCTCCTGTAAAGATTCCTCTGTCCCACCACCTCAGGACCTCTCAGACACTTTTAGACCTTTTTTTTAGATTAGGTGTGAAAAACAACAGAGCTTTTTTTGGTTTTTGTCCTCCTGGGTTTTACGAGAAGCAAAGAAAACACTCTGATAAGGACAATTCTTACAACACCAAATGTCTGCAAATTAGATTCAGTGGCAAAAAGAATTTTGACAACCTTGTGAGGAACAAAATTTGTGTTTTTTTATGTTTGTGTTAAGATTAGGCTGTTTTACTTTATATGCATATAGACACCCATGCAAACCATTTATGTTATGAAGTTTTTGTCTTTGTACATTTTTATACACAGAATTCTAAAGATCTGTATAATACCAAAGATTGTTTTACCATCTGAACATTGTGAAGAAATTACCATAAAATCAATAATATAAGTGACGTTTTTAGGCAACATGCAGCCAATTTTGGGGTATTCTCCGAAAGGAAGAACTGTCCTGCATGGCAATTCCCACTGTGTTAGGCAAAGTCCACAACATGCAGTTTATATACAGCTGTTTCACTCTTTTTGTAGCATCTGTTTTAGCCATGTGGAGTTAGCACCTCTGCTTAATACAGTATGGAAGCTGAGCTTTAGGCCTGGAACAGGAATCATGAAAGTCTGGAGGTTGTGACCTACAGCTCACGAGTCGTGCTGCCCCATCGGTGAAAATTAAGACACAATGAGGGAGGGAAGCTGTTAAAAAGTGGTGCCAGCTCATGCCAGCTTGGCCCACGTTGTTGTTGTCTTGGCGCATTCTAAACAGCAGAGCAGCTGCTTGCAATACAGAATTAACAGGGATTAACTTCCTCTGCCAAGGAGATTATGTTTTTACTGGAGTTGGTATGTTTGTCTACAGTGTTAATTTTGTTGACTAATTATTTTTGTCATAGTTTTTTGTCAACAACTTTTTTCCCCTGACAAAAACAAGACAGTAACTAATAAAAACAAGTGCACATGGACAAAAACTAAAATTAAATTAACTGACATTTTCATCAACAAATAAAAATTAGACTTAATTGTTTGACAGAGACTTACTCTAATCAGACCTAATTTCGTCATGTAGAAAGTTAGGAATATGTCCTATCACATCTACTTTGGTTGTGTGGAAAGGTTGGATGAGTTAAGAGGGACATCCAGTCACTACTGCCTTAGCTTCATGGTGGCGGGATAAGAAATTCCATACACTTTACACTTCATATTTTAGTCGACTAAATCTACAGTAAATTCATCTACTAAAATGTGAAATTTCATTAACTAAAACTAGACTAAAATTAAAACAATTTAACTGACTAAATTATGACTAAAACTTAAAGATATTTAGACAAAGGACTATCACTAAATCTAAATTAAAAAGTGCTGTCAAAATTAACTCTGTTAGCAAGGTAACTCAAAAGGTTACAGATTTTGAGATTAACAGGGAATGTTGGTCATGGCGCACGGAAGAAGTTGGAATTGGATTTTGATGGTGATCTAAGTATGGATGTGGATGCAGGAATTTTTAAAAAGATATGTGAACATAGAGCAATTTTCCAAGTTATTGCTAATAATTTAAAAAGTCATGAATATTAATGATTTTTTCAGGGAATTTTGGTCCTGGCACAAGGAAAAAGTGATTACATATTGAATGCGTTGCTCCATTTCGTCATTGTCTGTTAGGCTCTGAGCTCGCTAACTCAAAAAGTTCTCAAACAGATTTTAAGGAAATGTTCAGAAAATGTTGGTCGTAACACAAAGAAGAAGTGGTTAGATTTTGGTGGTGATCCGAATACTGATGTGGATCCAGGAATTTTTAAAGTATATGTTAACCTTGTGAGATAGGGCAGTTTTCTACTTAATAAGTCAGTTCGTTTTCAGTGGATTGTGATGACAGTTTCAGGATATGTTGGTCATGGCACAAGCTGGAAGTGAGCCAGTTTTTGTGGTGATCTGAAATTGGATGTGGATCCAGGAATTTTTTGAGTTTTTCGCATTTTTGTGGAAAACTGAAAAAATTCCCAACAATGCCTTCTGGCAGTTTTGTGCTCTCGGGGAATTTCTGGTTTTCTCTGCCAAGGATGCTGTGTTTTTGCTGTTGTCTGTTAATTTGTGAAAAAATTTTCAGGGAATGTAAGGCCCACTGTAAAAACATTGGATGTTAAGTCCTAGACTAACACATTCGGAAGATGGAATTACCACTCAGAGCTGATGTTCAGTTATGATATCTCATTAGTGTTTCCTGCTGCTTACATGTAGTGGACCAAGATTATTCTTTGACATTGGCTTCACATTCTCTAACATCCTTCATAGCAGGAAATCACCTCCATGATTCCCCACTACTCTTCATATCATCTTGTGATATTGTTTTGATCAAGAGCCCCAGGGAGGGAGAATTTACATGCTGATAATTTCAAACAACTGGGATGACGGTGACCCTTGTTGCACATCAACCTTCAGCTTCTCTGAGCTTCTTCTGCCTGTGTTAAAGTGCCCTTGACCAAGATGCTGAACTTTGAGTTGCCCTGGTTAGACGGCCCAACACCTCACTACAAAGCATCTCTCACCATCATTGTGTGAAATAATGTGTGAATGGGAAGCAAAGTGCTTTGTCCTCTATGTAAGAATCAGTTGCTACAAAACATTGCACTTTAAAAGTGTATCTAACACTGAGTGGTTCCCTGTGACACAAATATTATGCATATTTACAAGGCAAAATCTGTATTTATATTGAATATAAATTTATATAGAGCCACCAGAATGACCAGTTTACTAAGGGCAGTAGATGAAAATGAAATAAAGTAAGGAGTAAAATTTGAAAGGTTTTGATAAAAAAACAGTTGGGTTTATAATTGTATTACAGCTACCAGGAAACCAAGCCGATGACAAAGTTATTAAGTGTATCCTTTCGAGTCACTTTCACAACATACAATGAAAATATCAACAGGATATTCATCGTCTCTACAGCAGATCCTCACAGGACTCAACCATATCAACTTATTCATTAACTTGTTTAGTTTCAGAATTTAGTCCAGCTTGGTAAAGCAGGAGAATTTATACATTATAAAGCTGCTCTCTGCTTTTCCACATCCCTGACTATTTCTCTGTGGACACTTATGCACGTGTTACATTGTAATAAGTTACCATGCTCTCTGGTGCCCTCTATAGCCGACTGGCTTCCTTTCCATATTTCACAGCATGACTTGAAATCAAAGCAACACTGGCTGTGACATTACCACGTAAGGCCAGCTCTGGCAAATAAGAACGTGCGCTAAGAAAAAGAAGCTGCAGTTACACCTACAGAGCTTAAAAATACAGCTTGTGTCTGTGTATGACTGGGAACAAATATTAACCCAACATTTTGCGCATTACCCTCTACACTCGCCAAATGGAAAATCTAGCCACCACCACTGGTGCTGGGTAGGTCCTTATTTTGGACCCTGATCGTGATGCGCTGTACTGTCACCCATGTATTGCAATCTGTAATGTATCACCAAATTCTTGCCAATTCACACCCCAAACGTGTGCAGTTTAGAATAGGATCTGGTAATAATATGCTTAAATAGTTACTATCTAGCATGCAAAGTTCATGTTTATTTTAAAGCCTCTTTCACTGGAGTGGGATGGCTTTACGCACTTCCAGACCAATAAAACATGTAGAAAGAAATTAACATCTGGATGATACTCCAGTTTATTAAAGTGAAAATGAAGTACAATTTTTATGGACTTGCTCGTGTTATTGTAAAAACCTTGTGTTCCCACCTCCTTTTACCTCCGAACTCAGACAGGAGAAATGGGAAATCGCAGAGTCCAAGTTCCCAGGTCAACTTGAACGCACCATAACCTCACTAATAACCTCTCATGACCCACTATCTCCATGGGTTAGGGTTAGATGAAGCCCCAACTAAGATAAACATTTCAGAAAATGAATCAGAATTGGCAAGTACATTTGCACATACAAAGAATTTGACTTGGCAAATTGGTGAAAAACAGTCAACTTAAAATTAGAATAAGAATAAAAATAAGGGTCAGGAGGAATAAAGTAAAGTATAAAATAGTGCAAAATTGACTTTGGCACACCAACACCTCGGCAGCCATCTGCGATGCCATCTTATGTGGTCCTCATAACTTAAAGTCACCAGTTTCTGTAGTCAAAATACCACTGATTATCAAAGTACTGTAGATTTATTATTTAAAAACTCATGGTTTTTAAGGGCAAAGGAAATTTTGTCAATCTCAGTATATTGAAATGTTGCCAGTTTTTTTTTTTTTAGGTAAGAGTTTGTCCGCACTTTTTAATGATTAAAAATTAGGTATTGACCAATGTAGGATTTATTGGAGCTCTGTTTTTGTTGTGAGAATCAAATGAGTAAAAATATGGCTTGATTTTTTTACCAGAATCATGTCAAAGACACAATTCTGGAGTAAATAAGAAATATGTAACATGTCACCACTCCTCTTATAGATATTAAGTTAGGATTCTTGGCCCATGCTCCTTCATTTTAGTTTCAACCTCAATATCTGACTCACCCTGCTCTTAAAACTGCTCCATCCTACTAGGGAACAGACAACCATGACAGCCTAGCTTGTTTTAAATTTGTCACAGGTAACCTAAAGTGATTGGATAACCTGTCCGAGCCAAGTCCTTTTATGTATAGCCGTATTTATGTGACTGCAGGTCTGACATCAGCCCACACAGTAAGTTCAGATCCTCACTGCAGATATAAATCTACTGTATAAATCTCTCTGTGCTCAGATGGAGGCTGCAGGCTTCCTGTTTGCTATCACTGAGAGTTAATCAGATATTCCACAGCCTTACAGTAGCTACAGTTGGAGGTGTTGGGGTCTCTGGAGCTACTGCCTGTCTGCCTGCCTGCGTAGGAGGAAACATCTCATCTTCACAGCTCCGTCTACTGCAGATAGAAAGCCCTGCGATTCCTTCTCGCTTCATTAGACTGTATGCAGAGCAGAGCAGTGGCAGGGAAGATGACAAAGTGAGGGAGAGGGGGGAGAGGAGCCAGATCTGAGCCCACAACATCACAAGTACATGATATTCAACTTAGCCCACGGATTCACTGGGATGTCCCGCAGCTGACAGATTCTTCAAGCCAAGTTTACAGTATCAGCAGCAGTCCTGTTATCAAAGCTTGAGGCTTTTTTTTAGACTCAGATCACTCCTAAACTGAGGCGAGCTTGTTGAAATTGTATTTGAATCAATCAGTGGAAATGTGTTAACACGAGGTGCAAAAATGTACCACCCACTAAACTGACATTGCTTGTTTAAAGCTTTGCCGAAATAAATCTAAGTGTATTGTCACCCTGGTGCACTTTCTCCAGTACTTTTTGATTTGTTTTCCAATAATTACACAATTTAATAGTTATGATTAAATGTCAGGACACATAAATAAACCCACACACACTAGGAGAGCTCTTGTTTTAAAGAAATGCATGCTATTCCCTAAAAGATGATATGTGGCCTGTGCTGAATTTGGAGTCCAAGGAGTGTTTCATTTCTTATTTTATCTTGTTTATCTCTTTTATTACCTTAGTCTATCGTATCTTAGTAATTTCACTGTGGATCTTTATTGCTTACTGTATTTATTTAGTGTTTATTGCTGATCCTGCTAATCTGTGGGTACTGACAGGGGAATGTGGTTGTCCATATGCTGCTACAAATGTCTTGCATTTGTTTGTTTGTTCCATGATTTGTTTGGATGGTTCAATAAGGCAGGGTAACTGTGAACGGAATTGCCCTTCGGGGATTAATAAAGTTGTCTGAATCTGAATCTGAATCTGAAATACACCTTACCTTGGCTAGCTCAGTACATGCAACAGTATTAAAAAAAAATGATCCGGACTCTCAGCTTGAATAAGGAAATTTTGACGTGATTAAGCTCCAAAATTAACAAATTGATTTTTTTCTTCCACCAAGAAGGTCCTGTTTTCTTTCCAGTGATTGTTAGTTTGTGAACAGGTTATTAAAAAAAAACTATCAACAAATTCTGATGACAGTTTCAGCAGATATTGGTCATGGCACATTGCATTTTGGTGGTGGATATGAATCTAGATGTGGATCTAGGAATTTTGCTCAGGATTATTTTACAGTGCAAGATAGGACAGTTTCCCACCTTTTTGTCAATAACTTGCCCAACAGTGTTGGAAATGCCTTGGTAGAAGTTTGTGCTATCACAGCACTTCTAGTTACCTCTGCCAAGTATGTTCTGTTTTGCTAGTGTTTGTTAGGTTGTTTGTTTGTTAGATTGTTAACAGGATAACTCAAAGAGTTAAGAACGGAATTTGATGAAATTTTGAGGGAATGTAGGGCACGGCCAACAGAGGAAGTGATTTGACTTTGGCAGTTATCTGATTCCAGATGCAGATTTTTAAGATATTTGTTAACATTGTGCAATAGGGCAGTTTTTCACATTTTCACTAATTCCTTGCCTAACAGTGTCAAAGTTGCCTTGGCTGACGTTTATGCTCTTGGACAACTTCAGATTTCAGATTGTCTCTTCCTAAATTAATCAAATTCTGCAGAGGCCCTTCAACAGCAATGGATTGCATAATTTCATTGTCATTTCTCTCTGGTGCAAAATGACCAAAAAGATTTTGCATTATTCGATCATGGTCTCAATGTCAGCCAATTCCTCTTGAATGTTGCTTCACATTATGTAATGTCAGACGCCCGCTGTCCACACTGTATCCGTCAATAATTGAATTCTATATTCCAAATTTCCCCTTTAGACTGTTAATCAAGTGCTTTGATTGTACACATGGAGAAATGGATTTGAAGTGGTCTCGTAGGCTCATCAATACGGTTAATTATAGTATTTTGCTTAAAATATCTATTAGTTTTAGTCATAATTTAGTGGTCTAAATTGTTTTAACTTTAGTCTAGTTTTAATCGATGAAATCTACTGTAAATTTAGTCGACTTAATTATGAAGTGTAAAGGATGAGGCATTTTATATGTTTCCTTGAATTTCTGAAGTCAGGTTATACACTTGGATAAAATAAAACATCTAATAACCCTTTATTGAATTCTAGTAAAATTTGAATGTATAAATTAACAAAAAAAATTGAACTTTTGTGTGAAATACAATCACCCTCATTTAGGCTACCTGGCAGAGCATCTCAGTTACAATACCAGAACTGCCTCATGAATATATCAATTCATAAAGAGAGGAGCTCTGATTGGATCGCTCCCCAACTTTTCCCACCACCATGAAGCTAAGGCAGTTGTGATTGGATGTCCCTCTTAACTCATCCAACCTTTCCACACAACCAAAGTAGCTGTGATTGAATATATTCCTAACTTGTCCCTACTTTCTACATGACCAAATTAGGTCTGATTGGATTAAGTCTCTGTCAAACATTTTCGTCTAGTTTTTATTTGTTGAGGAAAATGTCAGTTAATTTACCTTTTGTCCATGTGCACTTGTTTCTATAATTTACTGTTCAGTATTCGTCAGGGGAAAAAAGGTTGTTGATGAAAACTATGATGAAAATAATTAGCCAACAAAATTATCACTGTTGTGTTGAAAGTGAAAGTAAATCATTTCACTCACTGAAACAGCTGAAATGCTCCACTTTCTCCATTGTCCTATGTAGATTAACAAGCACTACTGAGTGAGAAAAGTCTTAAGAAAACCAAGAAAATCCCTCCAGAAACTCACTAATACCCCTCTTTCCTTGCTCCTTTTTTGCAGTGACACGTGCAATAGAGAGAAAAATAGAGACCTGGTGTAAAGGAGAAAATATTGCGCTGCATCCTTTGCAGACAGTTTGATTTGTCTGAGTTTGTAGTTGAAGCTTATGTGTGTTGCATTCAGTTAAAACACGTGGACCCTTGTGTCACAGGCCAAACACATCCTATCAACAATCAGAATGCTAAAACTCCACCAGGACGTCCTGACGAAATGATGCCAACAACGTTGCCAGGCAACAGTTGCAGCCGCTGAGCCGAGTCTTTTAAGTTTTTCTTAGAAACTACGTTTGTTTGTAGGATGATGAAACCGAAACCTCACGCTGCTGCAAGAGGGAGATAGAGTTGAGGCCACAGGGGTGTCATCACACCCAAATCAGTCTCAGAAAATCTGTGTAACCTTGAAACCAGACAGGATAATCATCCATAAAAAGACGGGCAGCCAGAATGAGAATCAAACTCATCTATGAGGCCGGAGGGGAGCCATGCGTCTATATCAGGCGTGAAGTGTCACAGTAGTTGTTGCATCTCATAAACCAAACTTTTGATTTCCCCACAAGAGATTTTCAGACTGTTTTCAGAGCGCTTCAGGCTTTTTGTTTCTGTGTTATCACATTAAAATATTCTAGATGTCTTGTTCACCAGTCTATACATGTGTAGGTGTATAAATGATGCACAAACAACTCCCCATGCAGCTCCTCTCCTGAGCAAACAGCGTCAGTGTCACACAACATCCCATCTTATGATTCAGTCAGGGCTGCAGATTGAAAGTCACACTGCTTATCCAGTTATTCTGAACACATCCAACATTTTGGCCACTGTCTCTGTTTACTCAACCAGTATATTTATGTCAACTGTAAAAGTAATGTTTGATCCTAAGGTACAGGGAAACAATACAGTTCTGTTGAAATTTAAAATAATGTATAAAAATATAATTTTCAGTAGACATATGGATAAAATAGGAGGTATCGCACTCAATTGAAGGATGACTTCTTTGTTTTGTTGGTTGTTTGTTATTGTTTTGCCTTTGTTTTGTTTTTTTTTTTTTTTTGTTATGTTATATCACTTAATTATTGCATAGAAACGGTTTTTCTTTTGTAATATATAAAACCATTTATGTTTAATTAACCGATGGAGAAGGGGAGGGACTTGACAAGTTTTACTTCCTCCAACTCCTCTTCGAATATGTTGTATGTAAGGACTACACTATATTTTTTTCTTCTATTTCTGTTTTTAACTCTCTTTTGAATGCATTCGCAAAAAATAAGGTTCAGTTCAGTTCAAGTCAATCCAAAATTCATTCAGAGTTTTCTATTATACCAAACTTTGAAAGAGTAAGGTGACTCAAGGGTAATTTTTTTTTCTGATTTTTGTTAGTTTCTTTGTGAACAGGATTACTCAAAAAACTAAAGAACAGATTTTGATAAAGTTTTCAGGGAATGTTGGTCATGGCACAAGAAAGAAGTGATTACAATTGGCATTGATCTGCATCTGGATTTTAAAGGATTTGTTGTCATTACGAGATAGCCAGTTTTCCATATTCTTGACAATACCTAGCTTGACAATGTTGGAAATGTCGTGGTGGAGCACTTCTAGTTTTTTATTTTATGTCTTCTTGAGGGAATGATTAATTATGGTTCTTTGTAATTGCAGTATGTGTGAACAAAGCAATGAATCTGAAAGACGTACTAGAGATTTTTCTGATAGCCGATATGCAGATATTTCAGAATTGCCCATATGAAATATTTCTCAGGAGCAGACAGGCTTTACATTACAAAAATAGACTTTTTTTCAGTGTACAAAAAGAAAAATATAATTTCCCTCTTGAAAAAATTAAACTCCTGATTTTTAAATGTACCTATGTAGTGATGATGAGGTGAAGCATGATGGTACATTTATTTATGCTAATGTTACTGAACATAGATGGAAACATATGGCCAACATCAATGGCCGATATGTCGGCTGTAAATATAGGCAAAAATGTCAATATCGACCGACACCAATATTCAATCAATCAATCAATCAATCTTTATTTGTATAGCGCCAATTCATAACAAGTGTTATCTCAAGACACTTTACAATAGAGCACAAAGCTCTTCATATTATGGATACACATATATGCATAGATACATATATACATATAAAAATACACATATACATATATATACAAATATATACATCCAACACCCAACATGAATCCAATATTCACCTTTTTAGGCCAATATCTGCCAATACTGGTATTATCATCAACCCTAATGTGTATTATCACTTCAAGACTCGACTACTGCAATAGCATCTTCTACGGCCTTCCTTCCAAACTACTCAACAAACTGCAATATATCCAGAACTCTGCCGCCCGCCTGTTCACCCACACCCGCTCCCGAGACCACATCACCCCTGTCCTCCGAAACCTCCACTGGCTCCCCATAAAACACAGAATACACTTCAAAATCCTCCTCCTCACCCACAAAGCCCTCCATAATCAGGCCCCCTCCTATCTCTCCAGCCTGCTCCACCACTACATCCCCTCCCGTGACCTCCGATCCTCTGAAGCCCACCTCCTTTCCCTACCACCTGACACCAAGTACCGATCCTGGGGAGACAGAGCCTTCTCTGTTGCGGCCCCCACCCTCTGGAACGCACTACGATCACACATACGAAACTGTCCGAACCTGTCCACATTTAAAAACTTCACCAAAACCCACCTTTTTAGAATTGCTTTTAATGTATGACTGCTTTTACATGTACTTTATGTTCCTTTTCTTTTCTTTTTAATCATGTTTTTATTATGATGTTGTTTTCTATGATGTTCTTAACCTCTGTACAGCGTCTTTGAGTGCCTAGAAAAGCGCTTTATAAATAAAATTTATTATTATTACTATTATTATAAAGGTAAGCTCAAATTGGGTAAAAATGCCAAAGAGTTGGCATCAAATATTATTCCCTGAGAGAGTAATGGCCTGCAGCCCATAAGCTAAGGAAGACCCTTAAAAATAGCTGATTGGTCGAAACTTTAGTCTGAACAGAAGAATACAAAGTTGCTTTAGAGGTGACTTATATGCAATAAAACACTTTTTACTTGTTTTTGTTCCCCACACATGAGGAAAATTCTTTTCCCTCTGTTGCCTGCTCGGCGTTTATCAGCCTTGTGCTTTCAGTTCAGTAAAAGATTTTTCTCAGCTAATGTTATTGGGGGATTCTTTGCCCTGATGAGGTTGTCTAATACCAATTTTTTCATCCAAAAAGTTGGCTGTAGCTGATCTACAACCAATATACCAGTAAAAGATATGAGATATGATATTACACTCTGTCAAGAGAAGACGCAGATATATCATGAAAAAGTCCCAAATCCACCAAATTCAAAGCAGCAATTGGAGACTAGTTTTACATTTTAAACAACAAATGTGAATATATCAACTACGAGAAGTATTACACTAAGTGGAAGTATGACTCAATCACCCCAACATTAACTTACAAATAAAAAAAGGCGTGATCTTTCCATGGCGGCATGGTGGCACAGCAGGTACTGTGTGTGCCTTGCAGCAAGAAGGTTGCTGGTTCAGATCCTGTGTCAGTCAGGGCCTTTCTGTGTGGAGTTTGCATGCGTGGGTTCTGTCGGGACACTTCTGCTTCCTCCCTCTTGTTATCCAGACAAAAATACCCATCAGATTTGTTGTCCAGACAAAAAACTCCTGCGTCTTCATGCACCCACACGCCACTATTGTTTGTGAAAAGCTTGTCTTCACCGAAAAAGCATACCCCTGTTGTAACACCGCTGTTTCACTACAAACCTACATCGGCAACTACTGGCCTGGCATGCACGCTACAGCATGTTCAATATGCACGATATGAAAAATTTCAGCCGATACCGATAACTGATAATTTCCTGCTTCTCATGGCCGATACCGATAGCCGATAAGTTCATGTTTTTATATTTAATGTAATCTTTTTGCATGTTGAAATCTTGCTCCAACCACTGAGCCGTTAAGCTAAGCTTGCTGACTGGACTAACATCAGATGTCCATATGTCTGTGGTAAAACTTACGTGTAGTCTGATCTTGTTTTGTGTTATATTATCAAGTTATGGACGTGTGTAGCATCGATACCTTAGAGGGCATGGAGGGATACATCCAAGAAGAAGCGACGGCTTGGGAGGGTGTAACATGGCTCCAAATGTGCTATTAACTTGTGAAAACCCGTGCTCTCAACGACGGAAAAGGGCTGGTCGTCGAGCGCTATGAACTCCATCACTTTGTTGTTAATGGCTTTAGCCTTTTCACTGTGTCTTAAAAAGTTTTTGCAGTTTTCAAAGGCCTGTTGAATGGGGACATACATGCTCCGTGTTGCTGTTTTTAGCGTTAGCACGCTAGCTTCTACCCCAGCTGCTTCGTCTTCTTTCAATATCCCTTCACCGCGATGACGACTTTTCAGGTGAGCTATAAAATCTTTGTTAAAACTTGAAGTCCTCTCTCCTCCTCTCAGAATTCTCTCCGAACAGGGTTGTGTAAACAGCAATGCTGTTGTTTTCTTCTGCCACTGAGAAAAACAACCACACTGGTGAAGCCATGTTCACTTTTGGTCTGGCAGAGACAGAGACAGGACTGGGTCCTTCTAGTTAGGCGCGATAGATGACATAACCAGCACGACATGGCTTGTTTTGGGGCTACGCATCCTGCAAACCATTTCCCCAATTTAAGTAATTTATCGGATCTTTTTATCAGATAAAATGTCCGTATTGGGCCAATAAAAAATGACGTAACTTCCCCCCAAATCGACCGATATTATATCGGTCTGATAAATATGGTGCATCCCTAGTTTTCAGTTGTTCTCATCGATCCGTGTAAACGCGCATCATTTTCACATCATAGCAGAGTGCTTTTGAAAACGCAAAGGAAAAACCTTTCTGCTTCTGGTAACAACGTTGTCGTGTAAATGGGCCCTTAGTTTGCGTAGGTGGTCGTAATGCTGTGGCTGATCGGTGTAATTGTTCAATTTGTTGCCTTCATCTGCAGAAATTCATCTCTTGCTTTTGGTTCATTTATGATTCTGAAGATTGGTTTAATCAGCAGACTGTAAGCATATACCTGAGCATGGAGAGAAGCCTCATCAGCAAAATGACACTGAATTAAAGCTGGTCCTGTTTCCACTGAGGCAGACAGACCAGAAAGGTACAGGAGTGAGACTGTTGGAGGTAGGAGTGTTTCTGAATGACCTGCAGATCAAACATCACCTCAGTCCACTGGTTCACTCACAGTCGAGTGCGTGCCTGTGTAGTTACTGTATGGTTGCATCATTCGCAGCAGGGCTTTGAAATGGGGTAAGAGGGGAAGGAGGGAGACACAGGGTGGCAGACTTCAACAGATTTTTGTCACACATTTACGGCAACGTTTAGAGATTTTTTCTTCATCTGTCAAAAATCAAGAAATGATGAAAGAGTTTAAGAGACTTGGACAGAGTGACTCACCCGATGACAGGCTTTGAACTGTTTGCTTCATTGAATAACATGAAGGCGTTTAGATCTGAGATCAGCCAACAACAGCCTTAATCAATGTCTCCTGAAGCTTCAGAAAATCACAAGGATTCAGTTTATTCATAAAAGTGAGAGTCATCGTGTCTTTTTGTGACTTTTTCTTTATAGAGTTACAATGTTTTTGAAGGTCGGACCACAAAATGCGTGTGATTCAGATGAAGAAATTCACAATTTGCTTCAATATTTCTTGAACAACTATTTTTTTCTCACTGTTTAAATGTTATTGGTTAGTTATTAGTTTTGACATTATCCAGTTGATGGACATTTTATCAAAACATCATAAGGATCTGTAATCAAGAAAATTCAAAAAATCATGAACAGATTTTGATTAAATTTTCAGTGAATGTTGGACATGATACATGGGAGGAGAAACCAGGAATTCTCTTTAAAGGATTTTTTTTCATGCCAGGATAGGGCAGTTTTTCACAATTTTGCTGGTAAATTAATCAGTAAAGAACAGTTTTTGGTGATATTTTCAGAGCATGTTGGTCATAGAACAAGGAGGAAGGTGTTAACTTTTGGTGGGGATATGAATACAGATGTGGATCCTAGAATTTTTCCAATGATTTGTTAACCTTGGGAGATAGGTCAGTTTTCCCCATTTTTGCTAATAACCGTATAAGTTCTCAATATATTTTAATGATATTTTCAGGGACTGTTTGTCATGACACATGGAGGCAGTGATACAACTTTGGTGGTGATCCGAATCAGAATCCAGACTCAGGAATCTTTCAGTGATTTGTTAACATAAAGAAGAATTCCACATTTTCACTAATATCTTAAAACTCTTTGACATATTTTAATGGTATTTTCAGGGAATGTTGGACGTTGTACAAAGGAGGAGTGGGTAGATTTTGGAGGTGATGTGAATTCAGGTGTGAAACCAGGGTTTCTTTACATTGTGAGATTTTCCACATTTTTGCTAATATCTCAAAAAGTTATGAACAGATTTTTGTGACATTTTCAGGGAATGTTGATCTTGGCACAAGGAAGAATTGATTAGATTTTGGTGCTGATCTGAATCTGTGTGCCAATCCAGATACTTTTAAGGATTTGTTACCATTCCGAGATAGGGAAGTTTTCCACATTTGTGCTAATATCTCAGTAACATTTGAACAGATTTTGGTGAAATTTTCAGGGGATTTTGGTCATGGCTAAACAGAGAAGTGATCCAATTTTGATGGTGATCAGAATTTTTGACAATAACTCTTGAAAACGATGGAAATGCCTTTGCAGAGTTTTGGGCTTTTGGATCACTTCTACTTCCTTATTCCCCCCCTCCTTTATTCCCTTTCTGTCTTTACCTTACCTTTCCTTAGTTACATCTTTCCCTCCTCTTTTCTCCTTCCTATCCCACCTTACATCCATCCTTTCTTCTCCTTTCAACCATAAAATCTTTCCTCTCCTCTCCTTCCTTCCTCTCTCCTCTATGATAAGCCTCAGCTCTGTAGGTTACCATAGCACCCAAGAGAAAGAGAAAGAGAGAGAGAGAAAGAGAAGTCGTCCCACACAGAGTCTCCTGCCTACCACTCATTCTCTTCCTCTCTTTCCATCTCGTCTGCCGTCATGTCTTTTCCTTCTTCCCCCTCCGTCTACTTCACCTCCCTCCCTCTTTCTCCTTAGCTTCTCCTCAGCACGACACCATTATCATTTCATTGTTTTCTAAATTATTTGATATCTCTGGAGGAATCCTAAAATACAGGAGTATGCATTTGCAGGCCTGTTCACAGAAAGGTTTGCTTATGAATATGCAGTCTGTCCAACCTGACATCTCAGCTTCACTGTCCTCCCACACACAGGATGCCCGTGGACACATTAACAGGGGAGTTGAAGTGGGCGCCGCTCGCTCTCTCCAAAGTTGATGACAATTGCCAGAACAGGCCACTTATGTGTCATTCCTTCACTTTATATATTTGTTTGAATTTTGTTTCAGACTAAATTAGCGTTGGTTACTGTTTGTTTAGAGAATGAAACAAAGCATTTAATTTAAATTTGTGTGCGTCACAGTTTGTAGAGCTGGTGTTTGTGTTTGTTTGACACAGAGAGAGTGAGTCATCCCGCCCCACCATTAGCCAATTAAACAGAGCTCTGAGGTCGAGAGTCGACAACTGCCTGCAGTTTTAACAAGTTAAGGTCACTTTGTGTGAACATGTAGGGATGTGCAGCTTCACTTTTCCCATGATTCAACTCGGTAATGATTTTTCAGTCATGATTCACCTTAGTGTTTCTAGGTTAGAAAATCTGCTGCTGATGGGCTCTCCAATTTGAAATAACAGAAACAATTCACTTTTGACCAACTTTTATCCTTAATTTATCTGACTTTGTGTAAAATTTACTGTAAGTGAAAGAAGACAGAACTAGAGTGGGATGTGCAAACCCCAATTCCAGTAAAGTTGGGACATTGTGTAAATAAAAACAGAATCAAAACAGACAAATCCTTTCTGACTCATATTCAGTTAAATACACTACAAAGACAAGATATTTAAAGTATAAACTGATGAACTTGATTGTTTTTTTGCAAATATTCACTCATTTCAAATTTAATGGCAGCAACATGTTCCAAAAAAGCTTGGACAGAGGCATGTTTACCACAGTGTTACGTTATCTTTCCTTTTAAAAACACTCAATAAGCATTTGTGAACTGAGGACGCTAACTGTTGAAGCCTTGTAGGTGGAAATCTTTCACATTCTTGCTTGATGTGCGACTTTAGTAGCTCAACAGTCCTGGGTCTTTGTAGTAATTTGAGCTTCATCATGTGCCACAAAATAGGAGACTGGTCTGGACTGCAGTCAGGCCACACGCACTTTGTACCCACTGTTGTAACACGTGGAGAATGTGTCTTCATTGTCTCTGAAAAAGATGGATGGCAGCATATGTTGCTCCAAAACCTATATATACCTTTCAGCATTAATGGAGTCTTCACAGATGTGCAAGTTACCCATGCCATGGGCACTAACATCCCCCTAAACCATCACAGATGCTGTCTTTTGACCTTTGCTCTGATAACAGTCTGGATGGTCCTTTTCCTCTTTAGCCCGCATTACGCCACGTCCATGATGTCTTGAAATGTGGACTCAGACCACAGCAGACTTTTCCACTTTGCCTCAGTCCATCTCAGATGAGCTTGGCCCAGAGAAGCTGGCGGTAGTTCTGGGTGTTGTTGATATTTGTCTTTGTCTTTGCGTGGTAGAGTTTGACCTTGACCTTGTAGATGTAGTGATGAACAGTGTTAACTGACAATGGTTTTCGGAAGTGTTCCTGAGCTCACGTGGTGATATCCTTTACAGAATGATCATCCACGCGTCTCTCGTGCATCCAAAGAGCCGTCTCAGGCAGCTGTTGGATACAGACCTGAAACTCTGAAGTTTTCTTTCCCCCAATCTCACGCTCACCCACACCCAAGGGCAATTATTTGGTCTGTGGGAGGAAGCTGGGGTGCCCGGAGAGAACCCACGCATGCACAGGGAGAACATGCAAACTCCAGGGTTCGTACTGGTCCTTGAAATCCTTGAAAATGCTTGTATTTTAATGTTGTGTTTTCAAGGTTTGGAAAGTGCTTGAATTTCGATGTAAGTGCTTGTAAATGCTTGAAATCGTAATCTTATAAATTTTACAATTAACAGCAATCTGGCTCAACAGATTGATCTAAACGAGAGAATAAAAA